>JACDTU010000025.1:0-387316 GCA_022376465.1 Cubamyces lactineus | reverse complement strand
CCGTCTCAAATCTGTAGCCCTGAGTGCGTTAATAGAAATATTGTCCTCTTCGTCCTCATCATCCTCTTCGTCTGAGATCTCCTCAGACTCGTCCTCTAAGTCCTCGTCGGTAACCTGTCGTACCTTCCGACTGACAGGTTTGCCGGGCTTCTTAGGTTTAGAAGGACAGTCTCTGGAAATATGTCCCGGCTTCCTGCACCGGAAACATAGTCCCTTGTCTTGCAGCTCCTGTCTCTCCTTGACAGAGAGCTTGTTAATATCGAGCGAGTCGTCCTCGATATTAACCGTCTTGACGTTCTTCCTAGTCTTCGAGGTTTTGGCCTTGCGTCCTCTGCGATTAGCCAAAATCTTCTCCGTAAGGTGATAGCTATGGTCGATCTCCTTAGTCCTAGTCATCCACTCTTCAATGGTCGTCGGCGGAGGGTACGACATGGATATCTTCTTCAGTAAATATTCTGGAAGCGCATTCCTGTACAGGGCCAGTTGTGCTGCTGGGTCCAGAATTTTTCCCTTGAGAGCTAGATCCATGAACCTCGCATTGAACTCATCGACTGAAGAGTAGTCCTTGAGCTGTATCGTCGTGAGATTAACCATAGAATCGTCCACCTCGTCTACTGGGGCAAATGCAAGCAAGAAATTCCTCTTGAAGACCGGCCAAGAGTCAAATCCTCGATAGACTCCCGGTCTAATTTCCTCTTCAGCTCGCTGAATTGTGATGTCCTTCCAGTAGTTTATATTGTCCCCTTCCATGAAGGATAGGGCCGTCGCCACCTTCGTGTAATCATTAACGAAGTCGTGGGGTCGCGCTGTGAACAACAGGAACAGTTGATTGAGGAATGACCTGGTTTTGTCTCGGTCTCCGTTGAAAACCTCAGAGTCCTTGATCTTGCCCTTTCCGTGTCCTTGCGGCGCATTTCCTGGAGCTTCTTGCGGTTCCGGGTCTGGGTCTGGTCCTGGTGGTCCTCCTCCTGGGGAGTAGGGATCTGAAGGCTCAGGGTCAGGCCGACCTCCGGGCCTACCTGGTCCGCCTCCTCCTCCACCTCCAGAAGGATTGATAACTCCTCCAGAAATTGCCGTTGCCCGAGGGGCTGGTCCACTTGATAAAGACCCGTATCTTTCTCCTTCTGAGCCTTGCCCTTGCGGAGTGAACGCATATCTATGGGCTCCAGAAATGGACTCTCCTGTCACTGTTCCCGACATGTACGATGGTACTGATTTTCGTACAAATTCTGGGGTTGCGCTGCGACCAGTATACTCCAATTCAGATTTAGTCTCCTCGACCTCTGTCTGAATATGCTCTTCTCTCGGTTCAGGTGTTTCTGCCTCGACCCGAGTGTCTTCTGTTTTCGGTGCAGGTACTACGACCTTAATCCGAATAGTTTCTTCGATTTTCGGTTCAGGTGCTTCGACCGTCGTCCGAAAAGTCTCGTCCTCCTTGTCCGAGTCCTCTACCTTAGGCGGTTCGGTCTCCTTTCCTTTCTCCTTGAAGGATGGACCTGATTCCTTAGGTGATTCGGATTCTTGAGGTTTTGGGGTTCCTACTCTTGAAGTCGGAAACGATCCTGACACAACTCTCGGACTATTAATCCGACCAGTAGCTTTTCCAGCAAGTAGTGGCTTCTTGACTAACGCGGGTTGTCGTCCGTGGGTGTTAGTAATATCCCGCTCTTGTGAAGAGTGTGTTAGGATTAAAGCCGATGCGTGCTTGACGTTTGGAACCTCCTTAGTGTTGTACCGAAGTGGACACCTTTCGTTGGTGCAAAAATTCCACTTGTCTACGCTTTCTCGATAGTATACGTCCCGAGCTTTGTCGGAGTTGTAGAGATGATATAACCTTGAACAACTATATGGTTCGGCTGAACTCATACACGTTGTGCTTGTCGTAGGAAAGCCTGATGTAGTTCCCTAGCTCGGAGGCAACTACGAAATTTCCTAAGATTTTCTTCAAGGTCTATATCTGCGTAGTTCTCCGGATTGAGGACCTTTGCTCGCAGGTAGTCAATCTGGTTCTGAAGATATCCCGCAAAGTTCCGTACCCTCGTTGGAGGCGTAACAGCTTGTCTTGGAATAAATTCGAGTGTCTGGATGACCTGAGTTATATATCGATGGGCTCGTTCGAGAGTCGCGTGATATCTCCTCGTGAAGTCTTCCTGTCCTAGTACTTCCAAGTTATCTGCTATAACTCGAAGTGTATCGATCGCGTGCACCGGAAGCTGTGTTCTCCGATAGAATATCCCTGCCGTTGAGGATGCTTCTTCAACACTAGTTTCTGGAGTCGATCGATCCGAACTATCCGTTCTTGGACTCGCTCGGGTTGGAATGGGTACGCCTATTGCTACTCCTGATTCCGCCTGAATGGCCAGAGAATTCCTGTATTCTCTCCACTCTTGTGTTCGCTGAAACGCGGGTTCGTGGTCCGATACTCGAGTGCTCTGACCCGACGATATTGAACCGGTACTTTCTACGTAAGGGATTGTCGAGCTAAAACCTCTTATCAAGGGGAATGGGGATCCTCTTGGCGAACTTGGGAGAGCAACTATATTCTCCGGGATCGCGAGTGGTGGTAGCCTCGGCAGTGTTTTGTTCCTTCCGTCTAGTACCCTGGGTGATTGTCGCAATGGGGGTTGTGTAGTTCCCTCCGTATTGACTATCGTCTCTCTGTACGTTACGAGCAAGAGAGGGTTCTGATGCGTTTCGTAGTCGTTGTCTTCCGACGTAGGCCTCTGCACTTTTAACAAGTGGAGGGTTAAAGCTTTCAGTCTAATGTTACGCTTTCGAGCGTGACTCTTAAACTATCAAGCCTTAAGACGTCAATGAATAGAGAGCTTGTATCTATTCAGCTACTAGCCCTAGCTTGTCGAAGATAAGCGCGTAGTAGTATTTGCAGTTGAAAGCGAGTTAACGAGCAACCAAAGTCGTATTTCGCGAAGAGACTGAAAGCTGAGGGTCGCTCTATGGCGTCGCCTCTTATATACATGTATGCAGGCCTGTAGACGGAATGTTCTAGCATGTACATGGACTTTCTGGTGCGTAGTAGTCAGCGCTAGTCGAACCTAGTAACACTGTGGCAGTGCTGCTGTGGACTGTGCAGAAGCGCCTGTGCACTGCGCGGAAGTAACTGTGCACTGTGCAGCAGTAACTGTGCATAGAAAGTCCTAGAGAGTCCTAGATAATACGAGACCATTCCTGTCTTTAAGAACCGTAGCTAGAATCCTAGAGTCCGCCATATTCGTATAGTACAGAGACAGAAGTAGAGACCATACCAAATCGTACAGTTCGTAAGACGCCTATCGTACATTTGTAACAGTCGACCAGTGGCAACAGGGTCGGTCGGTTGTACGTCGGTCTGTCGGTTTCAAGTCCGCGCTAGCTATGAACGGGCTTGGAATTTAAGGGTTGCAGCACGCATGAGATGTACTACGGTGGCACGAAGTGGTTGCAGTCGCAGGATTCGAAGCGGTGCCTGCAAGGTACGTCATTGATCGACGCAATTGGTGCCTGAGCACAGATCGAGAACTAATCTCTGGGGGTGGCTGTGTTCGCAGTAATGCTTGCGATAGAGGGGCACGTAAGACGAAGGCGTCTGCACTAGTCTGTGCGCTGCGCTGCTACGAGAGAAATCATATGAATAAAAAGACGGGCTGAAAGGATGAGGGGGTAGCCATGCGAAGAGGTGAGAGACTTGCTATATTGGGAGCGCGCGCGATAGGAAACGAGGTTAATGCCCGGCGGAAGTGCATGCGAAGATAGCGTCCTCCGGGTGGATTGGCAGAGCAAAGATGAGTGTCTTTGAGCTCCTAAGACGCTAGGGGAAGGACGGCGCTGAGGACACCCGTGATTGTACACTATGCCGCGGGAGAATGTGTTCGCGCGGCTGGTTGCATGGGATGGCCAGTTGAACTACGCCTCTGCATTGACCGTCAAGTGCGCGCATGGTAACGATGGATGTTCGTGGTACGTTCGTGTATTGGATTGGTGACGCAATGTACGTAGGGAAGAGGGTCGCTTGCGCGAGCTCGTATTATACGTTAATGCCGGTTGTGGCAGCGCGGCCCCTGCTTCGAACTCGACCACCACAACCTCTTTGTGATCGCCTCGTCAACCACCGCATCACCGCATCATGCCGGTCAAGTTCGCGCTGAAGACGGCGTGTTATATTGTGAGCATAGATCTTGCTAGGCACGCGCAACGCTGATACTGACACATGGGCTCACACAGGCTATGGTTGGCGTACTGGGACACGATGAACGAGCGCGCGGGGGTGTTAACTTCGATCACTTTGTAACTGTGAGCAGTCTCGGTGTATTGCTGTCCTGTTTCTGACGAGTTGTAACAGGCATTGATTACGATCGGCTTCGTCTGGGTCCCGAACTCCAACGGCGCGGTGTTTGTCTTCAAACGGATTAGCGGGAAGGGCGAAGAAGAGAGCCTGCAGCTCCTAGTTCCCCGCCCGGCGGCCTGTGACGAATGGTGGGGGTACGAGTACATCGCGTGAGTGGCATCGCTTCGACGCTTCGAAATCTATTGGACACCATCTAACTAGGGTACAGTACTTCGAAAATGCTCGAGGAACGCTTCGACATCAAAGGCGGCGACTTCGTCGAGCTGCTAGACAACACCCCGATCGAAGGAGAAGGTTTTTGCATTGGCGAGTGGAAGTAGCTCGGGCGATGCATGTGTGGAGAGCGATCAAACGACTTCTTGATGTCGTAGCCCGACTTTTGCGAATTGTACGTAGCATAGTCAATACGAACAATTGTGTTTGCATCGCGCCCAGAGATCGTACATCGTGCTATAGTGGTATATCAATAGCAATATCGAGCAAACCGCCGAACCAACCCGATGTCCTGCTCAAGGGTCACCGATGCAATCGACGCGATGAACTATGTCGATGATCGGTCGTACCGGCGGGGTTTTGATTACCGGTAAGTCTTGCTCTAACCCATCATCCGAGATCGATAGCAATGCAAACACATATATTATAGCCGCAGTACAAGCGTATAGGTAAGCAATGGTGGTACAGCGGTATCGCTGCCCACCTCGTGTTCGCTATGCTCGGGGTTCGACCCCGAGCGTAGCCGTTTTGCCAATGGTGTATACTAACTTGCATCGGACGAGGCATGCATCTACGGGGGACATGCAACCCGTGGGGTTGCAACCCCACATTGGTCGGTCCTGGGTATCCTCGCGGAGGATCCATCTGTTGGCAGGGGACTTGCAACCGCGGTTGCAACCCCCTCCATCGGACATGGGCCAGGTCCCCTTTGACGCCGGATTTGCATCCGGTCGCAACTCCTCGCCGTCTAATAGACGGGAGGGTTGCAACCCAAGTACTGAAGTCGCTCCAAAGCGGATGCAAACCTATCTGACATACACGATAGCCAGGAGAGCGTATAGGAAGAGGGCGCGCCGCTCTCCGAGCTTTTCGTTGTATGTCATGAGCATTGTGTCGGATGTACTACAACAGGTGTCCCTTACCTTCTTGTTCAGCCACAAGAGGAGAACGCGGCCGAGCATAAGACCTATTACGGCATCAGCTGAAAGCAGACACACGGAACACGGAGCCCTCAGACGTACCGCCAAAGAATCCAGAGGCAATATATCCCGCACTCGAACTGCCGTTGCGCATATCCAATATGTACGTGACGCTCCAGCCTATTGAAACATATTCAATTGACGCGGTTCCCGATTTTCTTTTCCAGCACTGGTACGCACCGCCTAACGTCACCTTCAGGCCGACGTAGATCAGCGAGAACGCTGACAGAACATGTACCTCCTTGAGGCCCAACACTTGCTTGAACTTGTTTGTGTCGACTGCGTTCTCGTTCATACCGCTTTCGCCCTCCGCCTCCATGATATCTGCAAAGCCGGGTCAGAGACTTTCCCTGAGTAGAGTTTCAAGCAATGTTTGTACCTTGTTGTGCCCGTCCCCGGAACACAGTCCATAGGACAAGCATGTTGGAGACGTACAACCCAGCGGAGATGATGTAATGGAACGACCAATGGGTTGGACTCTTCGCGAACTGCGTTGCAGCGAGCGGAGAAACGAACCCTCCAAGACCTGCGCGTTGACGGTGAGAACTACCACAGAATTGTATGAGATATGCCTGGACGTACCGTAGCTACCGTGCAAGAATCCCATCTTCGTGCGCGCATGGCGCTTCAGGCTCGCGACATAACTATTGCAGTGCGAATTTTGGAGAGAGAGAGCGAGATAAGCCCGAACGCGGCACACATGAGCGGGAAAGGCACCGCGGGGCCAATTATCGTGTAGGCCACAATCTGCAATGCCGAACCTATGTTGAGAGTAATGCTCAGTGGGCGAGAACGGATGGTCAAATCACAGAAGTGTACTGACCCGCAACCAAGACCTGTAGATCCGTCAGTCAGTCAATGCGCAATGCCCTCAAGATATCGGCGGACGGCTTGCCTTCCCAAACCCAAATTTGTCGGTGAGATAAATGTTGGCGAATGCGCCGCTAATGAAACCCTGAGTGGAAACACTTTTTCCTCAATGTTCGCCATAACTTGGCGGAACACAAACAACTCACGATCGTGTTGCATACGAACAACATAGAGACCACCGCACAACCAACCTGGGCGAAGATTTCATAAGCAAACTATTCAGACAGACAGCGAGAGACTCGACTGACATGATAATGCTCTTGGATTCTCGGAAGCAATGGTCCCGTGGTGCCATCGTTCCATCCGTTACAAAACACGCACCAGCAAAGTGCAAGGAAGTGCATCCAACTCCTACGTTCGTACACCGCCTTCTGCGCCGCGGATATCGCGGGCGTGGTCGAGCTCGTTTCGACAGCTTCGGCAGCATATATGGATGGAACCAGGGAGTTCGGGAAGCTGGGTGCGATCCCGGGATCTCCACTGGCAGTTTTGATGGGAGCGATGGTGGCGTCCTCACGGAACGTGATCGCAGGGTCACACACAGCGCTGGAAGAGGCCTGAGCGTGTTTACTGATTATTGGCAGCTCGATGGCCTCTGATTCGACCACGGGAGAGGACTCGCGAGGCCGGACGCGTGAGATGTCAGAACGGCGGCGCATGCGCTCGCTCGTCAGCAGTGTGGGCAAGTCAAGCAACGATGCGGACGCGTTCTTGCTAGGATCTAGCGCAGATTCGTGAGAGGTGTGCAGGAGGTCTTTGTCTCTAGCAGAGCGCGATAAGGCAACGTCAGATCCTTGTTCTCTGCACTCGTTTGGTTCGTGTTCTACATTGTTTTTAGTAGCAGGATCAAGACTTCGAGCTGGGGCCAGAGGGATGGTATGAATCGAGTGCGAAGACATGATTGCAGCCAGACCAGCCCGGACCAAGTTCCACGAGAGCGACTAAGGGCGGATACGGGCCAGAGAACGAGTCAATCAGAATGAGTGAGAAGGAAGTCCTCCGTACCGGCACCCAGTACGCCAGGAT
This sequence comes from Cubamyces lactineus, assembly GCA_022376465.1. NCBI lineage: Eukaryota > Fungi > Basidiomycota > Agaricomycetes > Polyporales > Polyporaceae > Cubamyces > Cubamyces lactineus. The sequence goes on along the minus strand of JACDTU010000025.1, from coordinate 379,885 downwards.
TTTATTCTGCGCACAGACCCATGACAGGGAACGCACTATGTATCATTTGTCGAGGTTCTGGCACCGGTAGAATGCGTTCTGGAACACAGGGGCAGATTAGTGGTCAAATTGTGCGCACAGCTGACCCACAAGTTTCCCAGTAGGCCGGATGCTTCTGAGACTGACGATAAGTTGACGCAACATCCGATATCTTCTGGCCAGACAGTGCTCAGCCTGAGATGGTTCCCTCGCTCACTGTGGCCCAAGTGGCATGTGCAGCGATTAACGCACGAGTACGAACTCGTGCTTGTCCGCTTAGTTGTACCGAGGTCCACGCGAAGTCTTGGTAGCAATGATTGGTCAAAATCAGGGCGTAGTCAAGAGCGAAATGCGGACGTACAGCAAGATTTGGTTCGTTCTACGTTTTCAGATGCACGAGCCGAGGTCCTGTACTATCGAGACTCCGAGGTTTCGCCGATTCGGCGTCTAACTTGAAGGCGCAGTGGCGACGCAGTGGTGACCAGAACCTTTTGAGTCTCTCTCTCCTTCAAGTTCGAATCTACCGGTAGGCACAATTATGTCGGAGAAATATGGGAGAACGTAGCTTGAACACCTCACGCATACTACAACCAACAGCCTGAATAAGTAGCCTACGAGAAACAACGTGCGCTTCTAACATCTATCAAAACCCTCTAGTATAACAACAATTGTAACGCCAAACACTACGCAGACAGAATCAGGATGTTCAAAACAAAGATGACGAGAAACCAGGGTGCAACATCTATCTAATGCCAAGGCCAGTTGGATGCGAAGCCCTTCATGATATACCCACGAGCCATTTGTTCCGTCAACGATATTCACGTGCGCTGCCTGAGCTCGCTCAAGTGGGCACCAAACGGGCGCGAGGGATGACCGCCCAGATGACAATCAGCGTGGACATCATCGAAACGACACTGCGAGCAACCAAGTCAGCTCTTGAGAACGTCTGACCAAAGAATTGCAGAAGGTGCTCACAACGGCTGCAGAGATGCAATACCGAATTTCGATGCGAGCAAACCAGTAAGGAACGGCAGGATTGCAGATCCTGTGAGCCCAACAGCGGCGATGTACCCCATGCAGGCCGTCAAGAGCCACCGGGGCAGAATTGTCGTGGAGTGGTTCATCAGTATGGGGTACATAGGCCCGAGGAGGAGACCGACGCAGGCTACGGCGATAGCGTTCTCGATGAGTGAAGGGACGACCCATACTGTCACTTCGACACTGAAAAAAAGGGTGAATGGGTAAATCAAAGGACAAAACGATAACAAGCCTGTTTGACGTACAATATGGCAAGGAGGGCGTAGAGGAAGAGGGCGAGACGCTCCCCGATCTAATATGAGGCCCGGCGTCAGCACCATATCTAATGAGCAAGTTCATGATTCGTTCACCTTCTTGTTCAGCCACAAGAGGAGGATACGACCCAGCATGAGACCTTTCGTTGCGTCAGCTAGCAGCACACATGCGAATCGCGGGGCATTAAACACCCACCGCCAAAGAATCCGGAAGCAACATAACCCGAATTTGAGTTACCGTTGCGCCTGTCTAGAATGTACGTGACGCTCCAACCTAAGCGCTGTCAGCCAACTGTCGCGCAGTGTTATACGAAGGCATATATACATACTGCCCACAGTTACTTCGACGCCCACGTAGATGAGCGAGAACGCCGACAGGACATGCACTTCTTTAAGCCTCATGACTTGCTTGAACTTGTTCGTATCAGCCGTCTGGTCGATCGCACCGGTCTCGCCCTCCTCTTCCAAAACCTCTGCTAGTTTGTGAGCAAGCTATCGCGACAAAAGCCCTTTGGGGTGGCCGAATATACCTTGCTGCGGCCGCCCGCGGAAAACGAACCATAGAACAAGTATGTTCAATACGTAAAATACCGCAGAGATGATGTAGTGGAACGACCAGTGAGTGGGACTCTTTGCGAACTGTGTCGCCACTAGCGGAGAAACAAGTGCGCCAAGGCCTACCTCAATCGATTGACGTCATAAGAAGTTCATCACAGAGGTAATAGCAAGTGGCCCTAGACGTACCGTAGCTACCGTGCAGGAAGCCCATTTTTGTGTGTGCATGGTGCTTGAGACTTGCAACGAAACCGTTGCAATGTGCGTTCTGGAGGGATAGCCCAAAGCCGATGAAGACGAATGCGGCGCACATCAGTGGAAAGGGTCCAGCGGGGCTGAGCATAGTATAAGCCACAATCTGGACCATTGAACCTATGATAAATAAATAAACAATGGCTTGTTGAGTAGAGGGAAAGTGAGTTGAAGCTGAACGCGACTAACCTCCAAGCAACACCTGTTTGCGATCGTATTAGTGTCCGGGTTTTCAGAAGAGGGACGGAGTAGCCTACTCGCCTTCCCCATCCCAAACTTGTCGGTCAAGGCAATGTTTGCAAATGCCCCGCTGATATACCCCTGAAATTTATGTCCTCCTTCAGCGCGTGTATTCTGACGAGAAGCGAGGAAAGGGGCTCACAATTGTGTTGAAAACAAATAGCAGCGACACTGTTGCAAAGCCCACCTGCGTGCACGATCAACTCCTCCCCCTCATCCGCTAGTCACCGTGAACCTACATGGTAATGCTCCTGGATCCTCGGGAGTAAGGAACCTGTAGTGCCATCGTTCCACCCATTGCAAAATACGCAGAAGCAGAGGGCGAGGAAATGCATCAAGCTCTTACGCCTATACACCGCCTTCTGCGCTGCAGAGATAGCGGGTGCGGTCGAGCTCGTCTCGTCCCCGTCAGTAGCGAGTATGGAAGGGGCCAACGAGTTCGGGAAACTAGGGGCAATTTCCGGGTCCCCGCCAGAGCCCTTCGTGGGGATGACAATGGCATCCTCGCGGAACGTGATCTCACGGTCGCGGATAGCGCTGGACGCGCCCAACGCACGCTCGGTGATTACAGGAAGCTCGATGACCTCCTGCGCGGCCGCGAGAGTAGAGTCGAAGGGCCGCACGCGCGAAATGTCTGAGCGGCGGCGCATGCGTTCGCTCGTCAGCAGCGCGGGTAAGTCAAGGGACGACGCGGACGCGTTCTCGCTAGGGTCTAGCGCAGACTCGTTCAAAACGCGCAGGAGGTTCTTGTCTCCCGCGAGGCGCGATAAGGGTATGCCCCCTCGTGTCTTTGGCTCTAGCTGAGGCTGCTGAGGGTCGCTGCTAACATCGTCATCGTCGTGGCTTCGAGTGGGTGCAAGAGGAACGCTGTGGGTCAAGTGAGAAGGCATTGCAGTCCGAGTGCAGGCAGGCCCTCGCGCAGCACAGTCAAGGAGAGAGGAGGGTGAAGGGCGAGCGAAAGAGGAGAGGCACCCCGCATCCTGTTCGTGAGGGTTTTGTTCCGCGCACAGACCAATGGTGGGGAACGTAATATCATTTGTCCATACCCCGGCGCCGGTCGAACGCGTTCTGGATCCCAGGCGTAGGTCAGTAGTGCGCACACAGCTGACCCAGGAGATTTCCGACCGGGTGTGTGCCCCTGGAACTTACGACAAGTTCACGCAGCATACTCTATCTTCCCGCTTTATAAAGCTGCGTTGGGCGAGCTCATGACCATGCCCAGATAGCGCGTGTGTTGACTGCCACACGAGCTCGAGCTCGTGGTCGCCCGCTTGGAAGCTCCGACACCGCCAACACCCGCCCACGGTCGGGCAATTGGACGCGGCCGTGGACACTGGGCGACGTGGTCAAGGGCAAAGTGGTAGACGCGCCGGGACGACGGAACTTGCACATCAAGGCTCTCCGTCACACTTTCGGATGCGCGCCCCGAGTTCCGGTCCCTACTTATACACACTCTATGGGTTTGCCTATGAGTAGCAAGTTAGTAAGTGATACAGCTATCATTGGAAGCCAAAGTATAGCATCGCGAACTTGGATTGGCTACAAATACATTCAAGTTGCACTTTCAGAAGCGCGTCTAAAGCATACTCGTAGCACAAACAGCGAAATGAAGCATCCAGGCGTGTATGGATCGCACTCGGATGTCAGGGAGTGTGTAAAACTATATCTATGAAGCGAAACGGAGCAAACGATAGCAGCAGGTGACAGGAATGGATGCCTAGTACAGCATCCCTTAAGACCCGGTGGAAGAATATGGTCAAACCGCCTAAGGGTTCAAGTTGGCACCTGGCGGACACGCGGGATGAGAGCCCAGATGACGATCATCGTCGACATCATCGACACGATGCTAGCGTGAGCGGACTGTCAGCATACTCAAACTCGGTCAGGAAGAAACGCAGGGAAGGACGTACAATGGTTGAAGACTGGCGATACCAAACCTCGAAGCGAGCAGACCGGTGACGAAAGGAAGTACGGCGGACCCGGCCTGGCCGACGCCCGCGATGTAGCCCATGCAGCCTGTAAGGAGCCAGCGTGGGAGGATCTTTGTGCTGTGGTTGACGAGGATGGGGTACATGGGCCCGAGGAGGAGGCCGATGAAGGCGACCGCGATGGCGTTTTCGACGAGCGAGGGTACCACCCAGACCGTGACCTCCAGTCTGCGAGCGAGGATGTGAGATTGATGATCTTGACATAAAATTAAATGGAAAGACTCACTGAATTGCGAGAAGGGCGTAGAGGAAGAGTGCGCGCCGCTCTCCAATCTACCGCACAAGTCAGCTCCATTTAGCAGGGGAGTGCGGAGAAAAGACCACACACCTTCCTGTTAAGCCACATCAGGATGACACGACCAAGCATAAGCCCGCCAAAGAAGCCAGACGAGATGTATCCCGCATTAGATTTGCCGTGGCGCTTCTGTTGCACATATGTAACACTCCAGCCTGGTCCGCAATACTCAGTGCTAACGGCAGTGGGATGCGAGGCGCACTACTCACCGCCGATGGTAACTTCGGTGCCAACATAGATTAACGCGAACACAGAGAGGAAGTGCACCGCCCGGATGGTGAAGATCTGCTTGTACTTGTTCGTGTCGATCGCGTTCGGGTCCACGTAGAGGTCGCCCGCCTCTGCTTTGACCTCTGCGCAATGGTGCAAACAGACATCAATACAGCTTCGAAGCGCAAACTATATTGGCACGTACCGTCTTGACGCTTGCCGCGGAAGACGAACCAGAGCAAAGTAGTGTTGAATACGTACAAGGACGCCGAGATCAGGTAGTGGAACGACCAGTGCCTCTGCTGAGCGAACTGCGTAGCGATCAACGGAGATACCAGCGCCCCAAACCCTGTTCAGAGCACCAGCCATCAGTCTGCCTCACCATAACAAATCTAGGCGATACACACCATAAGACGCGTGCAAGAAACAGATCTTGGTGGATACGTGATTGCGCGAGCTCGCGACGAAACCGTTGGCGTGTGAGTTTTGCAGTGATAGCCCGAAGCCGATGAGCGTGAACCCGAGGCACATGAGAGGGAAGGGGCCGGCAGGGGCCATCATGCCATAGGCAATGATCTGTAGCGCAGAGCCTAGGGGAGTGTAACGTCACAACATGATCCTCACGATCATTTACTGAGAGTCGTACCAAGGAGAAGGACCTGAAAACGCACATGATTAGAGACAAGTCCATGCGAATAACTGAGATGGGTGAACTTGCCTTCCCAAAGCCAAGCTTGTCTGTCAACCACACATTGGCAATGGCACCAGAGAGGTAGCCCTGGTCAATAGATGTGAAGCCTATACTTCAGCAGTACATGCCAGTAGACTCACAATAGTGTTGAAGATGAAGATCAGGGAAACCACAGCGTATCCCAACTGCGATAAAAGTTCAGCCCATCGTCTCGTATACATCTGGCGGAATCCGTGCACTCACGTTGTAAAACAACTGAATCCTCGGCAGCAGGGGTCCAGTGGTGCCATCGTTCCAACCATTCAAGAACATGGCAAAACACAATGTCACGAAGTGTATGATGTTCTTACGCCTGTAAACCGCCTTCTGCGCAGACGAGATCGCAGGTGCAGTCGAGTCGGTATCCTCGTCGATCCGGATCGACGGCGCGAGCGAGCTCGGGAAGCTCGGCGCGATCTCCACGTCGTCGTCCTTCGCGAGCATCGCGTCTTCGCGGAAGCTAACATCCGCTACCGCGCGCTTCTTCCCGGTCGACACCGCCGCCGCTACCGACGCCGAGCCGTGTTCGTGGATGACGGGAAGCTCGATCGACTCGGGTTCAATTGCGGGGGGAGAGTCCAGCGGTCGCGAACGGGAGAGCTCGGACCGGCGCCGGATACGCTCGCTCGTGAGGACGTGCGGCAGCTCGAGCGACGAGACGGAGTGCGTGTCTGTTAGGTCCAGTGCGGAGTGGTCTCCGAATGCACGGAGCGAGTTTTTGTCCCCAAGGCGAGTTATTGGACGAGGGGCGTCGGAGATGTCATGGTCCTCGACAACTGCACTGTCCAGACTGGGCCGAGGAGATACGGAGGGGAGTCCTTGTGCGGACATTTTAATCTGTTTGGACGAGATCGCAGGAGTCAGCTATGTATTATTGTTGTACGTTGTGGAACAATATGATGACGTTCTGCAGCTATCTGGCAGTATTCCAAAACATTCTGCCAGGATTGTGCAGCTTGCACAGCAATGCCTAAGGTCACGATCCTGGCTGAACGCGATGATATGACATCCGTTCCGATCCCACATGCGATCGACACACACATCGTGCGCCTCATGTTGAGCATGTACAATGGATCACATACCTGAGTTGGTCTATGCTAGGTGACCAGTATCTATATTCGCGTAGATGGGGAATAAACCCCAGGAGTGCGGGGGATTGTGCGAGGGAGATGGTGGGTTGGAGTAAACAGTCGGCCGAACGCGATTGTCAAGCTTTAAGCATCCGAAAATTGTTACCGACACCCCGCGCGCGCGTGCCCATCGTTTACTTATCGTCTTCGCCGGTCGTTTGTCTCAATCGCACGTAATATTGCCACTCGGCCGTGTTCTGGAACGGAGGTGGATCTCTTCTTGTCCGCATTAGCACACTCTCCAGCTGACTGCGGCGAGCCGGTCCGTACGCGCGACTCCGCGGGACGACGGCGTTTAGACGGGGTGCGGGCGGAATCTGAGGTAAAAGTGAGCAAACATAGGCAAATCGACGGCCGTGTTCGCCGTCTCTCTGAATGAAGCTCAAGAAAGGAACACAACAGGATCGTCTCTGGCAGACCGCGAGGCCTTGCGAGACGTGGTGGGCACGAGGAGATGGATGACTGTACGCGTCGCGCGACTCGCGAACCACCGGTTCGATTCACACGCAAGTTCGCGCGCGCGCCTGGAGGAGTTCATCCGCGCGTTTGCCAGCCACCCGCGTTGCAGCAACCGTCAACCGCACACCCCAATTATCCCTTCTCCCATACACCCACTCTGCTTCTGCTGCCCCCACTTCTGAATCATCGCCACGACCGCAGGCGCTGCTCCGAATTCCGTGAACGCCATGATCTCGCACGCGCAGTCTTCCCGCTTGAACAACTACCACACCCATAAGCAGAAGATCCTCGGGAACCCGTCCTCTCACCCCGCTCCGGCCTGGAGACCGCACGCGAAGGGCGCGTCTGGCTCGAACGCTGAATCCGGTAGCAGAATCATCATCAGCCGGTTGCCGTTGGACGTGGTAGAGAATGAAGTAGAGGCGCGTCTGAACTCCTTATTCTCTGAATGCCCCGAGCAGCCATTGACGCCCAGGCGGACCACCAGACGTTGTTCTCCAGGACGGTAGGACCTGTGAAAGACGTGTTGATGGTGTACAACTCGCAAGGGCGATCAAGGGGCATGGCGGTCGTCACGTTCGCGCGAACAGGGGACGCCGCGGTGGCGCGCGCGAAGTACAATGGCAAGATCGTCGACGGAAGTAGGTTGTCTCGGCGTGGTTACAGCGTCAGCCTGTATGTATCCTGATTATAATATCGCACACAGGGAGACCTATCAAGATCGAGCTTGTAGTCGACGAGGACGCCGTGAGATCAGCCGCGCCACCTGCCCCCGCGGTACCCTCTCTCCTTGACCGCCTATCCGGCCCCAAGCCCACTCAGGGAGCGCAACCGTGAGTCCACTCTACCTCCTCCCAACGTTACACAAGTAGACTCGTTGTGACTCATTGTGAACATGCTGCTCTACCCGTAGAAACGCACGCCAGCCTGCAGCCCAGACCGGGAAGGGGACAGGGGCAGCGACACCCGCACACAACCCGAAAGTGCGGCTGCGCGCGAAGAAGGGCCCGCGACGCCTAAACAAGCAGCGACAGCAGGCGAAGCAGGCGCCGAAGAAGAAGACCGCGGAGGAACTCGACAGGGAGATGGAGGAGTACAAGGCGCGCGCGTAGGCTACGGACGTCCGGACGATGGAGGTCGCTTGACGCCTTGGGGGGGCGACATCGGGCATTGTTCATAACGCACATTGTTTTTCTTGCCGGTGGGACTGGATTCGGAAGGGTCGGAAGAAGTCACCTTTACGTCTGAGCATGTTGCTATACTAGTCTGTTGTCGCGTTCATTCTATTGTACTGTCCTATTGATATCTTGGTTGCAACTTCACATTGTCCGGACAATAGGCCCGAGTTTCTCGGATCTGGCGCGTTCATGGCTGTTTTGGGCACGCGAGGAAGCAGCAGAACTTAGAGAAGACTATGGCTGCTTCCTATTGAATACGTGCGCGGACGATGTAGAACTCCTCGAAGTAGGGGGAAGCGATGTGACTGGTTTCTCAACATTCGGTATTCAGTCGAGACGGCTGTCTGTGCGCAGCTATCCAATTCTGTTGACTATGACGTCTTTGGAACCTGGGTACATGCTGTATACTACCGAATACACATCGGATCGGGACGCGACTTCAAGAAGCCAGGAATGTCTGGAATTTCCGCTCTGGAACCAACGGTAGTAACTTGGCTCGCGCGAGCCATGGGCGAGAAGTACATTGTCAGATTCGGTATGCCATATTCGTTCTACACTATCGTACATCCTACATACATCGATCATCAAACTAACGCAGCTTCTCCCTTTCGTCCGAATCCACTTCCAACCTCAAACCACAACCGGAGCGGCCTCCGCTCCAGGCTGCGTCTCAGGCCTGCGCTTCCCCTGCGTGTCCTCCGCATAGTTCTCGTAAAAGTTGTGTTCGTCCTTGCCAGACGCCGCGCGCCCGGGGCCGTCCCAGAAGTGGTGCGCCTGCGAGTACACGCCGTACGAGGTCGGGACGACCTCGATCAGGTCGCCACGCGCGACTTCGATCGCGGGGATCTCGGACGCGGGGAGCCCGATGAGGTATGCGAGGATGCAGCGGATGACGGAGGCGTGCCCGATGATGAGCAGGTCTTCGCGTTCGCGCTCGAGCTCGATGAGCGTCGGCTCGAGGCGGACTGTTGGCGTGTGTTAGTGTTGAAGTAGTGCATAAACTACATGCATGCGAACCGCAGAGGTCATGGTAGCTCTCCGCACGTGGGGCACGATACGCATATGGGTCGTTCACGAAACGCTCCCACTCGTCGGGGTAGTACTTGCGCACTTGCTCGGGGCTAAGACCATCCCACACTCCAGGGTTGATCTCAGACATCTGCGGCCGTTCAATAACCTTGACCTTCGCTGGAGGTGACGGATCGCTCGCATTATGTGTGAGGAACGGCCAGGCCGTGTGGTGCGAACGCCTTCTAGCAGAGGTCCATATCTGGACATAGCGAGTGTCAAACACGAAAATTCGACGTTCATCGCGATGCAGACTCACAACAAGACGGCGTTCTGAAGGGTTGATGCCTCGCTGTTCGAGTGACTTGGCGCGCCGCTCCAGTACGAACTCCTTGAGCTTCTCCGCGTACTCCCATCCAGCAGGCGACAGGTCGGAGTCTGCCTTGTACGAATGCTCAATGAGAGACTGCCCGGACTGTCCAAACGATGAGAATGGTATCGTAGAGGGCGTCACAATTATATGCGATACGCTTACCCTTGCAAAGTAGATTGTACGGAACCGGTTGTGAATGTTCATGAGGAAGAACACTATCCTAGACTGAAGATAGCCTTGGATGCGCTGAATTTTGGTTAGCACAGGTTAGGCTATGGATGAGTAGAGACGTACGTTGACCATGATTTTCTCGCCGACCTGTATAGTTTGTGAGATGCATAAAGCTCGCTTGCAGGAGGTGTACATACATTGATGATTCGAATGTAAGGCCATGTTGTTTCTTCCACTGGTTCATAGTGAATCTCGTGGTCTCTTATGCGGTTGTAGTAGTCGGCTACCGCTTTCTCAGGATCCCAACCACGATACTGTGAGATCCATAGCTTCAGCAACCGTGCGGCCACACAAGCGGATACTACTTGCATCGGGAGAGGAAATTTTGACGCTACGGATATTTGCCATAATAATCTCCTCATTATCGCAAAGCGACTCTACCATGGCTCATGAGCTTCTAAGCGGACAGAGAACTTGTGGATATATACCGAGCATGATCACATGGATGCCTGCCTTGTCGAACTTCTCCGCCACAGCATTGCGGCGCTCACGCGTCCCGTTGTTTGCATCGTAGATGACAACTTGCCCTCCTGCATTGAAAAAGTCCCAGATCTGCTGCTCACAGCCTTGTAAGACCTTCTCCCTGAGCTTGATCGTTTCCGGGCTCTTCTCTCCTTGCGCCAACTTCAGCTCGCTCACGACGCATGAGTCGAGGAGCACCCACCCAATGTGAAGTAGTCCGGAGGGAGCTGGTGTGCTCCACCAAGGACCTTTCGTCTGTAGTCTCCTAGCGAGATGACCGTGGTCTTCACACCCGTCCATCGCAAGTATCGTTCAAGCGCACGAGAGACGTGCGTCTTTCCGCGGGCGGGCAATCCGACGGTGCATACCAGGATTTTACCAGCATGGAACAGGAGACCTGACGCTGTTGTGTATAAGGGTGCGACCATTGTTCATACAAGGTCTGGCGATGGTGGAGGTGAATAACAAGGAGCTCCTCCACGCTCCGGGACTGCCCATGCTCTGGTTCCGCGCATGGTTCCGTATCTGCTCATCTAGGCCTAGTCTATCTTATCTTATCTATTCTACTCATTAGACGCTCCCCGCAGGTATATAAACACAGGTCGTGCGGAGTGGCTTGAGCCACCTGACTCATGTTTTCTCCTAGCGACCACCATCTACTCACTGACTTTCTACCTCGCTTTAACATGGCAAACCAACGCTCACGCACTCGGCGCAAACAGCGCCAGCGGCGCGCGAGCACACCATCAACACCACTTGAACAACTCAAGGCCAGGCAGGTCTCAGCTGCCGAAGTTAAGCGCCAACATATAAAGAAGCAGAAGGCAATGGCCAAAGCCAAGAAACAGCAGGCGCAGCGTTCCTCAATGCTCGCCCAAGCCGCCCGGCGTGCGCGGAGGGAGCGGTGGGCAGAGATTGCGGAGGAGACAGAGCGCATCGTGCTCGGGGATGGCAAGTACGTTGAAGAGCGCCCCGCTCCCTCTGTTTCATCCGCTATAACTCAATCCTCGCAAGGCCAAGCATGTTCGGCAGTCATTCATACCCTCCACGACATCCTCCTCCCTATCAGCCTCAGTCGCGAACGCACCGTGTTCTACCCCCACTACTCCCGAGACCTCGCTAAATGGAGAGAAGAGCGGCCCACTATCACCTACCCAGCAACCCAAATCGAGTTCACTCGCCAGTCGACCTTGACTGCCGCGCGTCAGCTCGCACTCGCACGGAATCAAAGCGCGAACCAGCCCACCGACCTCGGTGTCCTTTCCTTCGCCTCGCCCAAGCGTGCAGGCGGGGGTTACTTGCATGGCGGCGACGAGCAAGAAGAGACGATCGCCCGTCTTAGCTCCCTCGTGGCTAGCCTCAAAGCTCCCGCAGCCGTGGACTTCTATCAAGAGCATCGCATATTCCGCACCTCCGACGGCAGTGGACTCCACGATCATTCTATGGTCTATTCCCCTGGTGTCGTGGTCTTCCGCCGCGATGCAGACGACACGACCTTCACCGACCAACCTCCAGTCTTTGGCCTCCCTGGAGGTCACGATGATCTCGGCGGGGAATTCATACCGCCATATCTCATCAACGTCCTTTCCGCTGTGCCCGTCAATGCTGCGGCTGTGCGCCAGAAGCACGTCATCAAGCCCGGCGAAGAGAACATCTTCGAGCAGGGCATACGCTCTGCAATGAAGGAACGCATGGCACGCGCCCTGCGCGCGTTCGAACTCCACGGCGACAAAGTGCTCGTTCTCGGTGCTTTCGGATGCGGGTCTTCCGAGAACAAGGTCGAGATAGTCGCCGAGATCTGGGCTGAGCTCCTGGTGTGCGGCGAGACCGTGGACGACGTTCGGCAGGAGGCTCGGTTTAAGAACTCGTTCGAGAAGGTCGTCTTCGCTGTACCTGGGAAGCTGCTCGCTCCGTTCAGGAGGGCTTTTGGGACGCGCGAACTGATCGAGCGTATTTCGGACGCTGTTCCGGATACGATGCAGGAATGAAGTGTATTAATTGTAGTACGAAGATACCCCTTCACGGACAGTGGACATGTGTGTATCTCTATCATCACTTTACTAGTCTCGTGTATTGTTATTGATACCGTACCGTACGAATGAATATGTGGAGCTCGAAGAGAATCTCATGCAGCATCGTGCCCCAGTTCGTCCATGGCCCCCAAGGATCCTGTCAGGTAGTATGATGCCATTGTCTGCAAGTCTACAATGTCCGAATGCGACAATGTTCATAGGCCTCAAAAGCCAAGTTACAAGTCTAGATATCGACGCACTCCTGGGCGGAAATCCATTCAGACACAGCAAAATCAACCAGTGCGTCTCTACCTCGAAGCCCATCTTGCCCTAGCCATTGACTGCACAGCCCATAACGACACCTGGCGACGATACTTTGTCATCTAGAGACCACTACTGGTATATCCACACCATCGGGTCGCGCCGTCGCATAAGCGCAGCCCCCGCAGGCCGCAGCGGGGCAGAACCTCAGACTCGGTCGCGAACGGCGTGAAGAAGTGTAACCCGAATCGCTCGGGGTTCGGGGCTCACAGCTCCCGCCCCGAAGCCCGAGGGTCATCGCATCGTTGATGCAGCCGTGCAGGGTCGCGTACCTTGTTTAGGCGGCGGGTGCGCAGCCGTTGTGTTGTGGAAGACTCCAGTGAGCACTGAGACGAGTCTCAGGCGTACGTACTGCGATGTTGGTGTGCAGGGGCGGAATAACGCAACGGGTCCCCTCGGGCAGCGTCACGGTAATACTCTCTGGCATAGGTGCCGACACGCGTTATGTGAGAAGCACTCGGCTCTGTGGCACGCGAGCTCGAACCTCGAAGATGAGGACCTGGATGAACAGCCTGCACTACACCTGGGTAGGACGCTGACAAAGTCGCTCATGAGGCAGCGGGACCGTGTCCGACGAATAGTCATCTTCCTGTACCATGTTCGCAGAACCATTGCTGTCGCGCCCGGTAAGTCATCAGCTTGAATTCGAAGTCGTCTATGCGAACACCTCTCCGAAAATCTCGCGTCAAGCCTGCAAATGTTGAGCGTTCGAACGGACATAACCGCTAATGGCCTCGCACTCCTACCGCATCACCCATCCTACCAAGTGGCCGACCATCACGATGACGTTCATGAAGCCATTTCGGGTGTATGTGCGTTGAGATGGCAAGATGATGTGCGATCGACATCGTGACCACAGGAGATGCGGAAAACTTTTGAGAGATGGTATGATGTTACTGCTACAACTCCAAACAGCATATTGCAGTACAGTACGGCTTGGTATACCCTGTAATTCATACACTTTTCGTGAAACCGTGAAACCATAAGTCAGGAGAGGTCACCCGAGTGAGCGAAGCAAGCCCAAGATAATATGGCAAGAGGCGGCGCTCACACATTCGAATGCACGCTGCGCACCGCCTCGCTGACCATGCTCTTCTTGTCCATCTCCTCGCTATCACGCGCCCCGTCCCCGACGTACTCCCCGCCCATAGCGGTCGCGGAGGAGACGTCGACCTCTTCGAAACGCGCACAATAGCTCGCGCCGCGAACGGGGAAGAGGAGGTTGAGCGTCCAGTAGACGAGCGCAGAGACGCCGAACCCAGTGAAGAACGACATCTCGTATATACGCGTTGCCGCGAGCGGGACCGTGCGCCCCGTTGCGCCTGCGAAGCCGACGACGTTGATCAGGATACCTGCGATGTACGCGGCGTAGGCCCTATGATGGCGAAGTCAGGATCGCGCAGCGAAGCGACAAAGGGACGGGGATGCGGACCGGAAGTTTATCCCATACGTGTACCAGTACCACCCGTCGGTCGAGGCGCGGTAGAGATCCTTCACATTGTAGTGGCCTTTGTGAATCACATAGTAATCCGTTATCTGAAGCACTTGCCGTAAGGTTGAGGGATATCTGACAGTGAAAGTGAAGTGCACTTACCATGACACCAGCGATAGAGCTCAGGAAGACGGAATATGCGGAGAGGTATGACGTGAAACTATTGCTGCTCTTCAGCAGGTTCCATGGAAGCATGCAGAGCCCAACAATAGCGGCGATGTAGCCTCCACGGCGGATGTTCTACAATTGGCGGATATGAGCAGCGTGAAGATGATCCATAGTGCAAGACATACAATGAACCGAGGGAACAACGCCGTCAAGTCGCATCCAGCACTGATGGAGTTAGCAGAGATGTTCGTGCCAAGCTACGTGACAAAAGTGAGCAATTCCTATCTAAAAGCCGACGAACGGAAGTAAGTAACGCGTACCTGGGCAATGATGAAAGACACCGAGATGAACCAGACGCCGAAGCGGGTCGCATGGCTGGGCTCGCCATCGAGGAACTTGCCCAACAGGTCGATCGGAGACCAGACTGCATCCCCATAGATAGCTTGCGAGGACGAGCTCACGATGACGCCGAAGAAGCTGACGATCGAAAACCCGAGCGGGACGGAGATGAGCTGGGGCAGCCCCGCGGCAGATGGATGGCGAGCTCGGGAGGCGAAATCCGGGGCATTCCTGCGTGCGCGGTTAGTCAAAGAGATGGGTACTGAAGGGCGGGAGATGGGACGGCGTACGTGACGAGAGTGGCCATGTTGCTGATGCAGGACATGATGCTGGAGACCATGCCCCATCCGAGAGCGGAACCATGCAAGGTCGCCGGTTGATGGATAATGGGACCGACGCCATGCGCTTTGACTATGCACCAGATGAAGAAGGTGATTCCGGCGATAGGTACGACGATTGCCTTGAGTGTGAACAAGTGACGTCTGTGGGCACGGGTAAGCATGTGTCGCCGATGAGATGAAACAGGTAGACGTGCATTTTGTGGATCGGGAACCAAATTGCGGGAAGGGATATGAGCCAGAACAGGAAGAAACACATAAAGTCGCGAGTGTTCGTGCCTGAAGAGGCAGGCATGGAGTTCGCTGAGGGGGAGGTATCAGCACGCGTCCGGCATATAGTAGGGTTTTCACTGACGAATGCTGTTAACCGAGGGCCACATGGCTCGCAGCATTACAAGAACACATGAACCACCAATGCTGGCTTGTACTCCGTACCAAATGCTTTAGAGCGTGTCAACGAACTGACATAGTCGCTTGAGAAGGGATACACACCAAGCCATAGCGCCCCGATTGAACACACACCAGAGGCTGCCCCAGACGCCAAAACTAGTCCGTGCGACTACCGGGAACGTCACATGGAACATGGCACCCGGACGGGCATTCGCGACGATGAATGGCGCGACGACGCCGTAGCCTATCCACACGCATATCCAAGCTTGCCACCAGGAGAGGCCGAGCTGGACCATGGAGGAAACGATCATCCATCTAACCATGCACAGTAAGGATCTTGCCAGCGTCCTATCATCGAGCTGTGGACGTACGTATTGATGTTGAAGCTGTCCGCGATCCAGCTGCAAGGATGTCCACGGTCAATGCGCGTCTAGTGAGGCTATGAAATCGCCACGCACAATGCAATGAAGTTCCAATAGCCCCATGTGCGCTTCTCTTCTGGCACTGGAAGCAAGTCCTCGTTCTACCGACATTCAATCCCCATCAGCGCCCACATCGAGCTCTATTGAGCACTCGC
Source organism: Cubamyces lactineus (assembly GCA_022376465.1). Lineage (NCBI taxonomy): Eukaryota > Fungi > Basidiomycota > Agaricomycetes > Polyporales > Polyporaceae > Cubamyces > Cubamyces lactineus. The sequence goes on along the minus strand of JACDTU010000025.1, from coordinate 363,887 downwards.
ACGTACCTGCAGGAAGGACTCGGAATAGGACAGAGTCCGATCATGAGGTACCTGTAGCTTCTGAATCACACCCATGACGAGACCGTGGTCAGAACAGCAAAGCGAACGCAGAGCGCGTTGGGTAGCGGGCAGTGGGGCGGTCGATGGCTCGGACGGCGTTACCCCGCATCGCGGCTACCGCTTAAGAACCTGCTGTATAGATAAGGATAGGCTTGGAGTGGCGTAAGCAGGAAGTCCGTACGTACCGTGCCCTGGGAACAGCTGATAGGTGCAGGTTCACCCGACTAGATAACGTTGTGTACCCTCGAATATCGAGGTCGAGGACTCGTAGAATCCGTCAGTTGCCTATCTTTCGGGCACAAGGATCGAGCCAAGCAAATGGTATGGTTAGTCCGAGATAAGTCATGCCGCTACTTCTCATTGAACTGTGTATGCACTGCAGGCGTTCTCATTCTGACATGGTGGCAAGCCAGGAGGCACAGAATCCATGAAGTTGAAGTGGCACGCGCTCAGTTCGCGTACTTATCGCCGCAGGCAACTTTTGATTCAGCGCTAATATAGCGTGACCGTGACGTAATGCTGTAAATGCTACCCAGATTCAGGCGCCCACACTCGACTTGCCCCTGCCACACCCGGTGATAAATCTAACTCTGAGGGTTTGCATACCCCAATGCCTCGTAGTGACCATGCAACAGTGCCGACAGCTCATGGTCTCAGAAAAATAGTTGATGACCCACTCATACTGAGTAAGATCGGGTATGTCGGTCAAAACCTCGTGTTGCGAGTGAGCAGTAAGTTTATTCCAATCGCTGCCAGTGGAAGAGTTGGTCCTCGTTGATTCTGCCTGGCCACTACCAGTACCAGACGTTAACCTGACACTATGAATTTCCTGCCAGAATACTCGCAACATATTCTGACGACTATCATTCATCCTCATTATAGATAATACTTCCGTACCATCATGATGCAACGGGCCACACTGGACTCGGACCGCACCAGTGATGATACGAAACTCAGCGCTGCGTCGACTCGCGTCCCAGCAGCGGCCGCGTCCGTCGGCACGGTCACAGGACCGCGTACAGGCTGCGTACAGGCCTGGCCAAGGGCGTTCTGCCCAATGGCTGTGCACGCCGGTCAACTATGATGGCCCAGCCCACTGGCAAAACATCATTGTAGGCCGTTGATGAGTTTGAGTGCCTACGAGTGCGAGCGGTTGATGCCTACGCCTCTATGATGCTCCTATTCAGCTCGTGGGGCACCCCGGCGCACGACGACATTGGCGGATGTGAACGGGAGAGTCGCAGGTGGATCATCAGGCTCTCTGCCTCCGCCGCCTCCCGACCGCCGCGCGGCGCTCTTTGACCCCGGGATCAACTGTATCGGCCACCTCTCGCATCTAAGTTTGTGGTTTCTCTAGCGGTGCGAGTGTCAAGAGAAGTCCAGCATCGGCGCTGACCGGAGGAAATGTCGGCCTGCTTACTGTCGCGTCTTATACTAGCGTTCACTCGCTGCCCCGAGAGCAAGTGCTACACACCCAAACACGATTAGACGTTGGTCCAACGCTCCGGCGCTGTTACCAGCAGTCAGCGGTGCAATTTGTCTGACAGGAATGATTCCCTACATTACCGGAGCGCCTACTATCTAGCATGGTATATAATATACCGACAGCACCGATCGGGGTCGGTTCCGTCTAGTACAGTAAAATGTTACAATGTTGTTACAAGGAGCCGTAAACACGTATGGTACAAATCCAGCCGTATACATAGACAAGGGTCCTTTATGAAATGAAAACCTTGCGCAACTCTTTGTACCGACATCTTTCCACAGGATTTCGCGGATCGAATACCCAACCATCATTCTTAGCAGCCATACCATCCCATGCCTGAGCGCCCGTGAGTAACAGTCTGAGGATCCGTGTGGCGGTCGACTGACCTCTTTGGAATAGACCTGACCATTCGGCATCGCCATCGGCATGTTGTCGGCGTCCATAATCTTACCTGTAAGGCGGCAGACGATCGTGGAGTTCACATGGTGGCTGAATGGCACTTCCTTTGCGAGCTCGCCAAGATCCGGGTTGCATATGGGACAGTCCACATTCCTCGTTTCATGGGTGTAACACGCCGGGAGCTTCAGTGATGCGAGCCCGGCGTACATCGCGAGGTGCAGGAGGGGCTCCGTTGGCAGAGTGCTGAGATGGTAAATAGCCAGTCGGAAAGACTGTATGAGCGTCGCCCATCGGCTAGGGTCGTACAGACGCTGTGTAGCATGTGCTGTGAGATCTAGGGTACCTCACGGAACGGCCTCTGAGCGGTGAACTCACTTTGTACGGACCACAGGTTGTGGTTGGCGGGTAGCAGAGAAGCCCGGCCGCCTGAACGACCTGATGGAGGTGCGTTTCCTGCCAGGGCAGCAAGTGCTTCTTGGAATAAGCCATGGCTTCGACGGTCTTACCAGCGCGCGCCAGCTCGATGTATTCTTGTAACCTCAGGTCAAACTCGAGTGTGTTCTGTTTTTGCCACCGCTAAGTATTGCAAATTCTCGGTTGAAGTCTTATTGGTGATAACCGGTACCTTCAATTTTCGTAGCGCAGCCTTGTTCTCGCTACACCAAGCCAATGCTTCGGTACAGCTCTTGCGGTTCAAGGCGTCTTCAATACGTCGGATATCGGAGAAGAGGTCGATGTCAACCAGTTTCTAGACAATGCGTTCCATGAGCCTGCGCTCGATCAACGGGACGGTGCTGAGACGGTACCTCGATGCCTTTCTCTGCGGCAATCTTGCGAGCCGTCTTCTCCTTGCCATTGCGTAACGACCAGTCAACCAACCACCTGTCCAGACGTATGTCTGCCCACCGCGTGAACTCGGGTGTATTGCTCGACTCTAGTGCTTCTATTGCGCCGAGGTGCTGAAGGCGTTCTCGCATCACGTTCAGGGTCGGCTTTCCTGCTGACTCTTGCATTTCCGACAGCTTATGAATCACATCTCAGTCGTGCGGCCGACCGGCGAAACAATGCTTGAGCATTTGGAATGTCGCAACGTACCTTTCGCTTCAGCCCCTCCACACGAGCGATCATGCCGTCTATGGCCTTCGTAGTCGCCTCCACATCGTCCTCGGGGCGCTCCCTGCTTGCTAGATCTTTCGCGGTGTTCTGGACGGCGCCGAGCTCCTTCTCGATGTTCTTCTGGGACGTGCGGAACACCTTGCGGTAGTTCTCATATGGTACCTGCACGCAGCCATCAACTTGTGCGCCACAATCGTGAAGTAGATGGGCGGTACCCGCGCGAATGGCTGCTCAAAGAGCATTATCCCTTCTACGTTGAGTTTGCTGTTGCTCATCTTCGTGCGGAAGCAGTTCGTGTGTGCTTGTCCTAGTTCCAAAGCAAATATGATATGAATCCCGAGTGCAGTTATGTGAGTGCGGGATGACCGAAAGCTGAGTACTCGGAACTTGGAGACTGTGCGGAGGCAGGCCGCTCGAAGCCTGGTAACCCGAATTGGCGCCCATTATGGACCCAGCTTATCGGACCGTAAATAATTCATAATCGACTTCGGCACGATCCGGCCATCCTTGACTTGCTCCCGTTCGCCCAGTATCATTTGTATCGTACGCGTTGGCTTTGTGGACGCTTCGTGGTTAACATTCATAATATCTCTGTGTAACAACACTGCATGCCGCAATGCGGCAGATTCGCGCCGACTCAGCCAAGAGTAAGCTATGTTATCCAGGACCTTCCCCGTCGGCTTCGCATTGCAGCTGTGTGCTAACTCGTTGGTCGCCGTCTCTATGCTGGCCTCTCAGGTGGATCAAACCACATCCCAAACGCTCGCGCCAGATATAGACATCCTCCATCGCATTGCTTCGGAACTGAGCTGAGTATGCGTTCGTTCCGTTTGTCCTCTCTGATGGGCCGTTCTGGTCCGACTCATAGCGACCAGGCGCGCTGATAGGGGGTCGATCCTGATTCTCTCATGTTCGCTCACCACAGGTCAAGTCGTCACGACCGAGTCGCCGGCCAACATGGGCCTGTTTCATACCGGCTGACCCCGTCCCAGCCACTTCCTTGCCTTGTGATATTGGCCTGACATACAACCGCCGCAAAGTTGTGCAAACCTGTGCTTGCGTCAACGCATACGTCGCGGATCACTGACACCTATGGCTATGATCTTGGCTGCTTCCCTGGGGTTCTGTACCGTAGCTGCGAGACTTACCCAGCGCATTGCTACTAGCTTTGGGGGTAAACCGACTTGGACTGTCAGGCTCGTAGGCACCTGGTGATACTAGGAAAATCCCTGCATATTTTTCACGGCTAGATTGAGATTTCTGAAGAGCAAGCCGACCATGCACGAACAGAAACCCCCATCAATCTACGGAGAAAAAGAAGCAGAGTTTGCCGTCTTGGAGGTCGTGAATTATCAAGGTCAGTTTGTGACTCAGTGTCCGACTATGTCGAGCCTCACCCGATTGCCATCTGGCGCACGCGATTGACACGCGAGTGTGTAGCCTGATGTTGATGGATCTGAGATTCAGTGGGCCTCGCATGGCAACCACGTGCGGCGCAGTACCGCCCTTGCCAGGCACCGCCCTGGCGGCACTGCTCAGCCATTCTCCTGCTTGTAGCCCGAGCGGCGACGAAAAGGGCAGCGCTGTGTGACGGACTCGGTATTTCATGATGTTTGAAATATGGGACCTCGCTCTGACTCTCAATGGTGGTCGAATTCTGATCAGGACCTACGCAGAATGACTCGGCGACTTTATGCAAGCATGGTTCCCGGGTGAGATGGGCTTTGCACCGCTTAGCCAGTCGACCTCTACGCGGGACCTTACCACACGGACGGGAGGACGTTGAAGGCGCTGCAGTCGCCTCCAGATGAAACTGGAACCCAGACCGAGGTAGCTTGCAATCAGCCCTACTCTCATAATCTCATTTTCCCGCCAAGTCTTCCAACGTTGTCGACGAATACATGGCGCTCAGAGATCCTTTCAGTTATGCCACTCCAGTGCTTGCCACCGGAATGTCTCAGCATGGCCAAGTTCGAGATCAGCAGAACCTTGCGCGTATATATAACCAGCACTCGAGATGGCTTTTGTCGTCATCGAGCCAGCTTCTACAGCTCTACTCAACTCTACACAACCCAACACTCACCAAACACTCTCACCCCGATCCGTGCCTTCTTCGACATGAACCCTTACGCACAATGGCAGCAGGGTGGCGCCGCGCCCTCCATCTTCGGCGCGCTCCCGTCCCTTCCGGCGAGCAACCCACCGACTGCGATGCCCGACAGTGTCACCTTCACGTTCACGAACTTCAAGACGACCATCTTGAATTCGACCGTCCTCGGGCCGCAGCAGCGCACCGCGTACCGCGTCGTCACCGAGGCCACTGCACCCGCGTGCACCATATTCAAGGACAACGAAAGCCGGAACGTGGCGATGGTGCAGTGGCAGCCTCACGCCACCGTCGAAATCCGCGGGGTCGCCGCGAAGCAGCGCGTGCGCGACTGGCTACGCTTGTCGTCGGACCAACGGTACGTAAACTCTGAGGAGATGACACACGGACGCGTCTGACACGCCATCTGGATTAGGCGTCGCATCATGGAAGTGCGCGGCGTCCAGTACGCCTGGAGCCCCGTGGGCGACTTTGTTTGTGTACGTCAACAGATCTATGTCCGGCTCATCGGACGGCTCGAGCTCACTTCGCCTGCACAGCTGTCGAAAGTGAATTCGACTGCGCCTAGGGTGCTCGCACGCATCGCCCGTGTTCCGAACAACGTCGTCCTCGAGCTGACGCAAGAGGTGATGCAGGCCGGCATGCTCGAGCCTTGCCTCGTCGCGGCCGTCATGATCTGCTGCGGCCACAACATCGACTAGAGCTCTTCCCACTCATTCTCGCATATCCTTCCCGGGCATCTGCAAGTTCGCACAACCAACCCACCTAGACCGCATGCGCAAGTTCTTGGATACCATCTTGGCTATATCATTATCTTATCGTCGTCGCACATCGGGTCGCTTTCTTGTCTACGTCGCTGTCTGTAGCTATGTTATTCTGGGTGTCGAAACCTAGTGACTAGTGTACACTACTACATCTTGTAACAACATACTCTTGATCATATATCTTGCGAATAGATTATCTTTCTTGATACCTTGTATAGGCAAACTCCACCTGTCAAGGCACGATAGCAGACTCACCATGGACTTCGTTTACGGAATCGCTTGGCAGACACAGTTTGCAATCTGCATCTGACGGTCAACGATCGTATGGCCTTTCAAGGCCCTGTCATCTCCATCGCTGCCCACCGCATGGAACACAACACACAGATCAACACAACCTGATGGTCTGCATCTTCGCACACAAGACCACAACACTCTTTTCTAGAACACACGCAACAATGTGCGAAGTGTACTGTGTTCCCATCCATCGAGCCGATGTCGCTCCCTGTGGGCTCTCTATGTCCCGGAATACTACCGGTCTAAGACAGGTCTGTATAATACTCAGGTAGCCCAGGCTCCGTGGCGCTACATACTAATCGTTGTGCAAGATTCTGCTGCGGCCATGACCCCAGCGTTCGCCGCGCGTGGCCGGCGACCAGAAGCGCGATCTCCAGCCAGTGCACACGAACAAATCGCCGCGGTGACGCCGAGCTGTCGAGTCGCGCATGAGCACCAGAGCCCAGTGGGCTGCGGCGGCGGGATCCCGCGAGAGAGCGGTGCAAGAGCTGTAATGCTAATCTGTGTCCATCAGATCTCAGTTGCCGTCCGACCTCAGGGACGTGCCCAGCCACGGCGCATCCTCCGGCTCGTTCCGCACCTTACCTGTACTCCGCTGCAGATCTGGGATGTTTCTGACGCCATATACGAGGCGAGAGACACGTACGGGATGCCGCCGCGTTGGATCTTGGGCCATAGTGCAACCCACGCCGCTTGATCTGCGCCCGCTCTGGCAATGTGCTTGGTTTTTGCAAACTGTAATTCACCGCGAAGGGCGCGTCGAGGCCGCTGTTGGGGTTTCATGGCATTCGTTAAGGCCCAGTACAAAGAGTCATCGGCATGTCCATGTGGGAATAAGGCGCCCTGCTGTATATGGTATGTACACACGGACCGTCATCACGCAACTTCGATGGTCCGGATGAACCGCTCGTACATGGTGGAGTGGATGTTTCGTACGCGCGTTGCGTCGCCGAAGTACGGTGTCCGGATGTGAGCTTGCGCCTGTCCACGTCATACCATGTCAGCCCACGGTACGGATGCAAAAGCCTCTCAACCACGCGTTCTGATGAACGAACGGGTGAAATGGTGGCAGGTGACTCACGATGGCAAGAGGCCGGATTTGGTCCAAATGGCGCACAAGCTGGTTCGTCATCTCCGCGGCAGCGGCAGTGTGCCGGATGTTTGTTCGGTCGGGGAGGACGTCTGGTAGAATGCTGACAAGCTTGGGCACGCTTCGAGAGAGCTGCTCGAGCTCGGAGAGCTCGCCTGCGTCCAGCGCGCCGTCGGTCTCTATGAGGCGGTCACGGAGTTGAGGAAGACGTGTCAGCGCGTGGGAGTAGTCCAAGAAGACCTGTATGGCAACAGACAGTGAGTACAGCGCGAAGCCAGTAGGCAGGGGAACGGCTGTACCTTGCCGCGGTCGTTCCAGCCGTTGACAGGACGGCCGTCAAAGACGTCGAAAAGTTCCCGAAGCAGCGAGAGGTCTTGACGGATGACCGCATCCGGCGCGAGCTCAAGCACGGCGATATCGTGCGCAGCATCATACAACCCTGCCGACAGGTAGAGCTCATACGCCTCATATACATTGCCGACATGTAGCGCATGGATGGCCTGGTCATTTGAACGTCAGTGTGTCACGAGATTGCTAACAGATCCCGATCTTTGCACCTTAGCTTCGTTGATCCAGGCCATAGGTATTTTGAGGCTGCCAACCAGACCGCGCGTTACCCAGTCATCAAGCTTCGACGCTGAGCGGGCGAGCAACTCCTTGATCACCTTCGCTCGCCTGATAGGCACATGTCGTCGAGTCAGCGTCCACAAAACCTAACCCATCAGCGAGTATCGGAAGCACATACCCTGCGGACCCTTCAATGTGGAGCAGAACAAAAACGGCTTCCTGGATCATGCCGAGCTGTTCGAGCTGCAATGCATAGCTGTTTGCCAACAGATCGGCACTGGGGCTGTGCCCCTCTACGCCGTCGTCATCCTCTCCGTCCTCGGTCCCGTGCAGCACAGGCGTGTCTCGGTCCGCTAGGTCGCGAATGCGCAGACACCGGGACAAGATGATGTACAGATGCCACGGGAGCCGGTAGTCCGCCGGCGACGGGCTGAACGCGAACGACGACAGTACCGCTGAGAGATTGCACGCCGGGTCGGCGAACAGCTTGATCAGTGCGTATAGTGCGTCCGGATGCTGCGTGTGGGAGGGGAGCTTCCAAGTCGAATCTGCTGAATCTGCGCGTTCAGCATACCACGGGGCGGGCGGTGCGACGCTTGATTGTCCTTCTTTCCATAACGCGTCGTACGACTCGAATACCTCCGCGATGGATGCATCCATGGGCAATCCGTACCAAAGTTGGAGGCCGAACGCCCGCTTCCAGTCCAGTCCACGCGCAAGGTCGATATCTGGGCATTGCTCAACGCCGCTTCCGCCCGAACCCTTGAGAGTATCGGCAACTCCGGCCAAAAGCGCATATACCTTACGTGTATCTTCGCTTATATGCGCGTCGATGCGTTCGCGACACCAGATCTCGAGCTGCTCTTGGAGGTCTGCACGGAATTCCGCATCTCCCGGGCACTGCGCGACCAACGATGCGAGCTTGAAGTTGCCGCCGTCGGCCGCCACTTCACACGCACGCTCAATCTGGTAACCACTAAGGAGCGTAAACACCGTGCGGTCCCATTTGGTGTCGAGGTTTTCGCGGAGATCCGCGTCCATGGCAGATGCAACGGCCGTCTTGAGCCATTTTGATAATTCGGTCTTTCGCCGGATGGCAGCGATGCGATGGCGGTATTGGACATCGGGAATGTCGTCCAAGCGGAAGTTGACTGGGTCGAAAAGAGCATGTCCCAAACGGAACAGTGTGGGTTCGAACGACTGGTCGGTGGAAGGGAATTGAGTCACGAAGGAAGCAAACGTGAGCTTGGAAGAGGGGTTTGCAAATGGAACGCCATCCGCATCCTCCTCGATGACGGTGTTGCTGAGGTGATGGGAGAGTAAGCGCGAGGCTTGCGTGGACGCGTCTGCCTCTACACCAGCAATCAGAGGTATCGTAGTGAGCTTGATGGTAGATGCGTTCGCAGATGATTTTCTGCAATATGTGAGGCATTACCACTCCTTGCACCAATTTGACACTTACGGCGAAGTCTTGGGTCCACACAATTCCCCGAGGTGTGCCAGTACGCCCCCTGGACCCCATCCCACGCGGAACGACCGACCGAACGCGAGACCCGCGTCAATGTATGCTTGTTCTTGACCCACAAATACGGAAGCAGAACTATCCACACGCGCGTACTTCCGCGTAGGACGATACGGCTCAGGTTCAATATCATGCGCGAAAGACGCGCGCTATGTGGCCGCGCCACCTGAGTTATCCAGCAACTTTGCACGGGAGACGCGCGACATACCTGACGTGAATCCGCGCGCAGACCGTCCCCATCAGAGTCCCTGCTGTGCTTGCGACTGAGGTTCGAAGTCAAGAGGAGTCTCCGACGCGACTGTGGTTGGTTCAGGGCCTTGAGAGCTCTTTCTTCCTCGGGCATGCGGAACAGGGAGGTTTGCATAACGTGCATTTTCTGGGGGTCAACGCCAATCTCCCTCGCCCACGGAATGATTGTGGGATCCCCTGTGACTCTGTGTTGCCCGCGTGCACTAGGCTTGAGTTGTAAAGTGCGGCGCCCTCGCGTGTTGTCCTCGCTCTCTTCTTCCTCCGACTCTTCGTCCGCAGCCTCGTCCTCACTCTCCTCTTCGTCTCCTTCCTCCTCCTCCGCATCACTTGGCTCGTCGGATTCCACGCCGTGGCGACGCGCCACTACCAGGACCTCATCCTCGTCCATTGATGACTCTCCGGCGCGGTCTTCCTCCACTGGTTTCGCCGGAGGTGGCGGCGGAATGTCCATGGAAACATCCTCATCTTCGTCACTGTCAGACACGTACGCCCTGAAGCGCGCCATACAGGTAGTGAGCCTTGGAATCAATCAAGCAGAGAGCGAGGGTGGGAGGAGGAACCAGAACGAGAACAACTGCAGAAGCGCTCATGCTCTAACATGAGGACCCTCTAAAGACGCCCGTAATTGTTCAGTTCGTCGTCTCTCGTTCGCTCTCACCTGTACTAGAGTCTAGGGGATATAGTTTCAATGTCATCTCTCTCTGGTATTGTCTCGCTTGTTGTGCGCAATGGAGATCAGCACTGTGTTTCCTGCGTCTTATGGGAGCTATGGCTGAAGATCATAGCGACAAACGGTCTCCATTAGGTTCGACCCAGACGAGCGTTCAACGTTCGATTGTCATACTGGTACATCCACAGCAACTACCACCACCATCTTCTGGATTCCGGCGGCAAGTACTGTTCGGAACGAGATGGCAAGCAATCCGCCGCCATGGGCGTATGTGGATATGCGGGACGACCAAACCGGTAACGGAACACCACGATCGCAACCACCCGGGGACCCCGCGGCCGCCACAGCTCCAACGACGTCCAGCCCAACTGGGTCCCGGTCGCAGGCCTCAGGCTCATCTTCAAAACCCCCAAGTATGACTTCCCCCAAAGAACTTGACTTCGTGAAGGAGCTAGGATGCGGTTCATGGTCAACGGTGAGCTCAGCTATTGGTAATGATTACAACTTATGTATCGACATCGCCTACCAGGTCATGGAGGCGGTTCAGATCGCCACAGGGAAGCATTACGCCGTGAAAATCTTGAGCAAAGCGCAGTTGATCAAACAGAAGAAGGTCAAGTACGCTAACGTCGAGAAGGACGCCCTCGCCAAGCTCTCCGGGCTGCACCCTGGCTTCATCAGGATGCATGCGGCATTTCAAGACGAGACTTCTCTCTGTGAGTGCATTGTCCGTGCATCTAATGGCATCACTCGTGCATTTAGGGGCACTACTTTAGTATTCACCCCATGTTCTAATAGATGTGATTGTTTGCAGACTTCGTTCTGGATCTAGCTCCAAATGGTGATCTAGCCGACTTGGTCAAGAAGCACGGCTCTTTAGCCTTGCCATGTGCGAGGTGGTACATTGCGCAGATGGTAGACGCCGTTCTCTGGATGCACAGTAAAGGAGTGTTGCACAGAGACTTGAAGCCAGAGAACGTGCTACTAGACAACGAGCTCAGAGTAAAGATATCAGACTTCGGTTCGGCATACTTGGCGCCCGATGGAGATCTGTGTAAGTGCGGGTCTTCAGCCCGGGGTGAGCTAGGAGGGTGACCCCTTTTCAGCTCCGCGATCCAGTTCATTCGTGGGAAGCGCGGCATACGTTTCGCCTGAGTTGTTGAATCGATCTTCCAAGACAACAAGCAAGAGGTAGGGGTTATATCTCGCCATACTGATCGCTGAGGACGCTTCTGACATCTCCTTAGTTCTGACCTATGGGCGATTGGTTGCACCGTATACTTTGTCGTCGCTGGTATGCCAGCCTTCGCAGCTATCAACGACTACCAGAGCTTTCGGAAGATCGAAGCGTTGGATTACTCCTTCCCAGAGGGATTTTACGATGTTGCCAAGGACCTCGTGCAGCAGTTGTTGGTAGGCTTTCATCGATATCCGTTGCCGTACACAACCTGGTTCTGACACGTGGTAGGTCCTGGACCCTGCTGAACGCCTCGGCGTTGAACCCAAATCCTCGCCCACTGAGTTACGAGAACATGCGTTCTTCACGGCCTCCGTCAATGTGGGGGGTTCGGAAGCCTCCCCAGTACGCTGGGACACACTTTGGACAGATTCGCCCGTGGCGCCGGAGACTGGCATAGTGCCGCCCTCGAAACATCCGGCTGACGACGAGGACGTGTGGGAGAGCATGGTGCAGGAGTTCAGCGCGGTCAATCTTCGCTCGCCCGTGTCCTCGGACCGCGACCCGCTATCTCTCTCCCTCAGCAGTGGGGCTCGCTCCGCCGCCCCGGTCGACGTTCCCCCGGATGTGGTCCCTTCTGAAGTCGTCGAGAGCGTCCCGTCCGAGAAGACCGAGGAATCGAGCCCGAGAACGGGGCTGCATGAGAAGCAACGAGGTGACGAAGAGCTGGACGACCCGGCGCTGGGGGCCAGGGATTGGTGAGTTCCGGGGCAAGGGACACGAGTCTTTCCCATCGTAGGGTGGAACTCAATCTCACGCTCAGATGAAACGTAACTAGGTCTCAGGTACTGTCGAACGAGACGCTCCGCCGGGCGACGTTAGTCAAGACGCAAATACGCAAGGGCCTTCTGAAGCAAAGTCGCCCGTGCGCTCTGCTTCTCACGTCCCGACCGCGCTTGTTATGCGTCGCCCTTGACGAGAAGGAAGATGCGAGCCCCAAATCCTCCGACGTCAAGCATTCGTTTAGTTTCCCTCCGGCTGGAGTGGCCGCCTCGAAGTCTGAGAAGAATGAAGTAGTAAGGTGCCGCAGAGAAGGGAAAAGTACACTTGCAGTGCAGACGGCGGTAAGCAGGTTCTCTGGAGTCATGCTCACATGTGGCTGATTACTGCAACCGCAGAGTGGAAAAGAGTACGCTTACAATTTCGCGGACCCGAGGATCATAGACAAATGGATAGAGGACGTCTCAATCCTGATCAGATCTCCCTAGCATCCATATGGGGGTGTTTTTTTTTTTTTTGCTTTTCTGGCTGTTTTCATCTCCGTATCGGTTACTGTTGAGAGGATCCGGATCCAAACCTTGGAGGTTGTGTCGATTAGCATGTGAAATGACTGCAATACTACGATGGTTACTCCCGAATGATGACGCTATATCGTGCAAACAACTGTTGACAGCACTCTATGCAGCATTGCAGTGAGTAAAGTGCGGGGTACGTGGTGACGTAGTTTCGTACAACGTGCAAAGTTCCGTGTAGGAGCCCTGAGTATGGCTCGTAGATGAACGTTATGAACATCAAACTCAGCTTTGGCGAACGTCGTAGGGGTTCCTGTCACCGAGAACGCTGTTGATGTAACACAATCATACTGTAGTTCTAACTCTCGGTGTATCATGGTCATCCCAGCCACGACTGTAAATTGGAGTCGATGTCCCTCACCCGCTGGCGCTGATGAACCCGCGACGACACAAGAAACCTTCGCACGTACACGTCGACATAACGCAACCCAAAGTGATATATCCCATAGTACTACGAACCGTGTTGATACAGGTGAGCCAAAGCTTCAACATATACGAGCCACCGCTTTCTAGATATCCAAAACGACCCGCTTTCACTGATTCCCAGCGCTGCAGACGCGCACAAGCTCGAGTCATTTAAGACGGGGGGCTGTATCGTGGAGCATCGTTAGTAGCCGTCACAACTGCAGAGACCTCGAGTGCAAAGTACTTACACGGGGGCGACGGAGGTGACCGGGCCAGGGTCAGTCGGGAGAGTCGGGAAGGGAGTAGTGGCGCACGCCTGCTCGACGTCGTTGGCACCAAGGCCGGCGGGGAAGTGGGCGTCGCTAGCAGGGGCCGGAGGCGTAGGGACGAGCTCGGAGCAGTCGACGAGGCTGTTGACGTCGTGGCCGAGCACGGTCATCTTGCGGAACGCAGCCTTGAACGCGGACTGGATCTTGGCCTGGTTGTCTATGCACAGCCAGGACAATTCAGCTGGAGCTCCCGGGTTACGTGATGGACGGAAGATACGTACTGACGAAGGACTGCCACTCGCAAGCAGTGCGAGAGTCGCGCGCGAGCTCAGAGTCGGACTGGAGACGGATCTCGCCCCGGAGCGGGGACTCGACCTCGCCCTGGTTTCCACCCGTGCCGGGGAAGAGCGTGCCGCGAAGCTGGGTCTCGATGAAGAACTGAGTGTCGAAGAGTTCCGGGGTAGAGTCGAAGGGCGTGCCGGGGATCGTGGGGTCGACGTGGTCGGCGGCCGCGACGGTGTGCCTGAGGAACGCGTCAGTCAATAAGTCAATAAAAGTCGGCCCTGGGGGATGAGTGGTGTGCAGGTACGTACGAGGCCAGGAGGGCGACGACTTCCTCGGGGGTGAAATCACCGGCATCGGCGAACCGAGCGAGGATGCTGTCGACGGTGTCGAATGGCTCGGGGACAGTCAGGTCGGGCGCCGGCATGGTGGCATCCGGGCGGCCGATGAAGACGTCGAGCTGGGGAGCACCGGGGCAGTTGCTCACACCGATGGCGCCAGCGAATTGGATGCTGCAATTTCAATCAGCGATAAAGCACCGCCAACAGTGAGGAGGAAAAACTGACAAGTCGGCGGTGGTGATGTTGTGGCGTTGAATGAAGGGCCTTTGCTCGTCGATGATCTCGTCGACGCCGAGGTTGGCGTGGAAGTTGGTCTCAATGCTCTCAAAGATGGCGATGGAACCGTCCGCTCCGCCACCGCTATGTGAACGTCAGCGGATCGTCGCAAACACACGGAATGGCGAAAGTAACAAACCCGAACTGGCCGCGGGCAGCAATAGATGGAGAAATGCCGATGGCATCGTGGAAGGTCAAACGGAGGGATTCGTGGACCTCCTCACCGCACTCGCCGCCGTCGAACAGGTTCTGCTGGATATCGTCGCGCACAGCGAAGAGCACACAGCAGGCGGCGTTGGTGGCGGTGTTTACACCATCGGGACAGGTCACCCGGCGGGTTAGGGCACCTACAAAAGATGGTCAAAATGCGATACGAATGTGAAGGTTGTGTCGAGGCAGACCATTGGCAACCTGGAGTGCCGCGAGGACTGAGACGAGAGACGCGAGAGCTTTGAAGGCCATGGCGAGTATCCGAGGGGTGAGGTGTGCCAGACGAGAGGATATAGATGTCCTGCAGACTCTAGGCGGCCAAGTCCATCCTCTTTATACTTCTCCTGCAGCTTGAAAATTTGTGAACGCAACTCTCGAACATACGCAGCGATTTGCGAGCGTTGAATGGTGTGACCAATCACAGTCAGCCCATTCCTACGGAGTGAATGCGCGAGCCGGCGAAAGGAACGCAGGGCACGATCCGTGGGTTCGGTATGTTGCTCACAGGCCCTTCAATGGCCAATAGGCAGGAACCGTGGTCTCCGGCGACGAAGAGGATACCCAGACAACTTTTTTCCTGCGAGAGTTGCACAGCATGCGCGGTAGGGCCGACGGTTTGCATGAGAAAGGAAAAAGGACGGGTGGGCGCACCCTAAGGCTTGGCATCCCTAGCGGGTGAAAGGAATGTGCCAGGTCGGCACCGTAGCGGTAACCTTTACTGTGGAACCGAGCATTCCCTTTCCACGAGTGGAGCCAAAGGAGGGAGGCTTGCCATATCAGTGACTTGCGCTCGCACCCAATGCGACAGATTGCACCTCCCGGCTAGTTGGGTCAAAATAAACCATGGGAACCGAGTCAGAGGACATGAACGTGCGCGTGAGAAATAACAGCTGCGAAGTCAGATACTCGAGACTGGGTATCCACGACGAAACGGACCATGGTTTGTGGCCTTCGCTGTGAGAGTAACTGCGGATAGATCTCTCCCATAGCAGACTTTCAGACGCGCTGGCGCTCAGTACTCGCGATGGTTCCGAAATCGAACACCGAAACAGAGCAATCTAAATAGTAGCCTCAGTATTTCTTGCTTTGAGTGTTATATCTAGTAGAAACACTCACTAAATCAATGCGGGATCCGCATCGGCCTGCGCTGGAAGGACGGATGTGACCATCTTGCTACTTTCTCAGGAGTGCAGGTCGTTATTACAGCTTTGTCAGCTCATGAGAACTAATCTTGTGTCTGAACACTTAGTCTCCCTCCCTTCGGGGTTCCGACATGACGCCAGTGCAGTCACAAATACCACAGAATGGCTTGGCAAGTGCAATGATTCTCGATGCGACCGTTGCTTCCCTGGAAGCTGCCAATCGTGCCAGTGCCAGCCGAGTCCGCAGTTTGTGCGAGTTTGGCGCATAGTAAACCATTGTCGCCGGCCCCAGCCATGCGACGCAATCAGAGGTATTTTCAAGCAATGTATTGAAGCATAGAACTGAACGAACGGTCATATAAAACCCCAGTCATCAAGAAGGAAGATGAGCGGACTAGGTTGCCAGCGCTGGTCTCAGGTCTGACAGTGAGAAGTAACTCGCCGTCAGTGCCGCCACACGGCAACAAATAGACCACAATAACGCGACAAACGGGCGCGTCGCGAGCGCGTCGGGCGCCTACGCGACCCCGCTCCTCTCCTGCTGACTTGTCCCTACTACCGCAGACTGCCATTATCCCAATCATCTTCCCTGGCTTTCACGTACTTCAGAATTACTTGTAACTGACACCTCGGCCACGAAACATGCCTCCCCAGCCAACGAAGGGGGGCGCCGAGAAAATGAAGCAGAAAAGTCTCATGTCGTTCTTCGGCAAGGCAGCAAGCAACCAGGACTCCAACGCACAGTCTAAATCGACGCCTAACCCCAAAAACACTGCCACGCCGAAGAGCTCGCGGAGAGCCGTTAGGGAGAATATACCCAGCGAAGACGTGCCTTCGTCACCCATAAAGGAAGTCCAGACACCGTTGGCAAAGGGCAGCTCCCAATCCTCGGGCATCGTCAGCGCTACCTATACCCGCAGCTCAGAAGGCGGCAGTAGCGCCCATGATACGCCACCCACCAGCGATCCTATCGACGTTGACATGATTTCAGATGGGGACGAGCAAGATGTAGCACAAAGCAGTGCCTCTAAGGCGGTACGCATTAATTGTTTAGCTCACTACTTCATCCACTGCATGCTCAACATATATTAGGCGAGCTCTCGTCAGAAGAGGAAGAAGGTCGTTGAGGATTCCGATGAAGAGTTGGGCTCGAACGATTCTGTTGCATACAAGCGCACGTCTGGGAGGTCCAAGAAGGCCCGCATGGCTGCAGTATTCTCGGACGAGGATGAGGACGAAGAGGAGCCCAAGCTAAACTCATTCGCGAAACGCCTGACAAAGTATCAGAAGTCACCTGCCAAGGGCAAGTCTAGAGGTATCGTGTCTAATACGCGTGCGTAGACATGATACTAATTTGACCGCTCTAGGACGGAAGTCCAAGGACGACGACGACGACTTCATTGTTCCCGACGATCTGGATGAAGATGACGAGGAAGAGCCAGTTGGTCGCTCGTCGTCGCGTGCATCTTCATCTTCTCGTCCGTCATCCCGTCTGTCTGCATACTCGCGCTCGTCTGGAGCCTCGGATATGGACAGTGACGCTGACGAACCGAAGCCGAAGAAGTCTTCTGTCCGTCCTCCCCTGAAGAAAGAGGGTAGCTCCAAGGGCGCGAGCAGCTTCCTCACGGCTGCGGAACAGCGAGCCTTAAAACAGAAGGATGAGAAGAAGAGTACCGAAGATCCCTTCAGTTTCCTCGTCGACGTCCGTGACAAGGACGGTGTACGGCCTGGGGAGCCGGGTTACGATCCCCGTACATTGTACATCCCACCGAAGGCCTGGAAGGACTTCACGCCCTTCGAGAAGCAGTTCTGGGAGATCAAGCAGAATCACTACGACACGATCCTGTTCTTCCAGAAGGGCAAGTTCCTCGAGTTGTACGAGGAGGATGCACGTATCGGCCATCGTGAATTCGACCTCAAGCTCACACAGCGCGTCAAAATGAGCATGGTGAGCCATGGTTCCGCAAGTAGAGCACGCTTCGCTGTGTTGAAGCTTCAATAGGTCGGCGTCCCGGAGATGTCCTTTAACTTCTGGGCCGCCAAGTTCCTTGCAAAAGGTCAAGCGTTCTGTCCTCCGTACGCGCGTCCAGATACTCACCTTATTATAGGCTACAAGGTCGGCCGTGTCGACCAGGCAGAGACTGCCTTGGGCGCAGAGATGCGCCTTGCTGCGGACAAGAAGAGTAAGAAGGCACCTGCTGCTGACAAAGCCAAAGATAAGATCGTCAGGCGCGAGCTCAACAAGGTCTACACAAATGGCACCCTAGTCGATGCAGAGCTACTTACAGATGAGCAAGCCGGACATTGTGTCTCCATCCGAGAGGAGGAAACCTCGGAGAACGCCGCGGACGGGAAGCAAACGTTTGGCATCTGCGTCCTTGACAGTGCGACTAGCGAGTTCAACCTGAGTGCGTTCGAAGATGACATATGCCGCACGAAGCTGGAGACCATGATGCGTCAATTGCGCCCGAAGGAAATCATTTTCACTAAGGTACGCCGTCATGCATCGATGGTGGTTGTTATGTAATCGCTAATGCGCATCTAGGGTAACCTGTCCGTCTCGACGACGAGGCTGCTGAAGGCCGTCCTGCCTAGCAATTGTCTGTGGACAAGTCTACGGGACTGCGAAGGTTTCAAGTACAACGATACCATCAAGGAGCTAAAGAAGCTCTATCCCAAAGATGAGGACGACGAGGATGAGATGGTAGACAACCCTCATGGCCTGACGAAGTCTGTTCCCGACCCTATTCGGCGGATGCTTCCTCATCAGGGTGCCATCGAAGCATTGGGAGCGATGATTTGGTGCGTTAACTGCCGCTTTACTCTGTGAGTTTGGTGATTGAACGAGGTCGATAGGTATCTACATACTCTGAATATCGACAAAGATATCTTGAGTATGAAGAACTTCAATATCTATGATCCCATGAAGCGTGGACAGGGCCTTGTATTGGACGGCCAGACCCTTGCGCACATCGAGGTGAGCGCCGAGTCGCTGGCAATAGCAATCACTACGGACACTCAAACGCGTTCTTAGGTTTTGCAAAACAGCGAAGGTACCGAAGAGGGTACCTTGCTCAAGTTGCTGGGCAGGTGCATTACTCCTTCGGGTGAGTCTCATAGTCTTGATATCTGCGTATTATATGCTGAGGTTCTGCAAACAGGGAAGCGCCTGTTCCGCATCTGGCTTTGCATGCCTCTCCGCGAAGTGGTAGACATCAATGCTAGGTGAGTTCGACGGAGTACTATTTAAAATGTTCACTTATTGATGATTGTCTCGAGACTTGATGCTGTACAAGACCTACTAGAACATCCTACTTTCGAAAGCGATTTCACGTCCATCGCGAAGGGCCTGCCTGACCTCGAGCGCATCGTGTCCCGCATCCATGCGAAGAACTGCAAAGTTAAAGACTTCCTCAAGGTGCTCACGGTAAGCTTGTCTACCCCTCTGTGACGAGTACGTGCCTTATTCACGTGGTTCACACAGGCCTTCAAGAATCTAAGCAAGGGCCTCGCGACTCTAGCAGATACCGCAGACTCGTTCTCCTCCAAGAGCATCACTGGGCTACTGCGCACAGCTCCAGACCTCAGCCCGAACCTCAAGCATATCAGGGCTATGTTCAAGCCGCCAGAGGACGGTCAGCTTCCCTCGTTGTTGATCTCATATAGAGTACGCTGCTGACGTGCAAGCTGTACAGGGAGCGACGAACTCGTACCCGAAGATGGCAAAGACGAAGTCTACGACAACATCATGCAGGAGATCAACGATCTAGAGGAGGAACTCAACAATGAGCTGAAGAGACTGCGGAAGTCGACTGGGTAGGGAGGCTCACCTCGTCGCGCCCTTAGACAAGGTTTAACATTAGATTTAGCCTGGATCTGTCATACTGGCATAGCGCCCAGGGTACCAAGGTAATCCAGCCTGTACCGTTATGAGACGCCCTTTGACGCATTCGGCATGCAGGAAATCTACTTGGTACAACTTCAAGGGAAGCAAAGGGACAAGGCGCCGAAAGGCTGGACTCTGAGCGGCTCCACGAAGGTAAGCAGCATGCCCACGCCCGCCCGAGTCACAATAACATAACGAGCGCTGCAGAATGCCAAGCGTTACGTGGTTCCTGAGCTGCAAAGCACGATCCGCAAGCTTAAGGAAGCTAGAGAGAACCGCAACACGGCCATCAAGGAGTTCAAGGGCCGTCTGTACGCAGAGTTCGACCAGGATCGCGGCGTGTGGCTGCGTGCGGTCCGCGTACTGTCTGAGCTGGACTGCTTGTTTAGCTTGGCGAAGGCCTCTAGTGCGCTAGGGGAGCCGGCGTGCAGGCCGGAACTCGTTGAAGGAGATGAAGCGTTTGTCGACTTCGAAGAGTTGAGGCATCCGGCCTTGTGTGCGAGTGGATCGCTTAAACAGGACTTCATCCCGAACGACGTGAAGTTGGGTGGCGATGTGGGTAGAATTGCTTTGCTGACTGGTAAGTTTTCATACGTTCTACATGCTTGTATGCGGTGCTAAGCCACCATATGCAGGTCCGAACATGGGGTGAGTTGCCAGGAGATCGACATTGACACTCATTGCTTACACGACAATTCCTACGTTGCAGAGGAAAGTCTACGGTATGTGTGCACATATACGGCACAACATCCGGCCACTGACTAGTATGTAGGCGATGCGCATGACGGCTGCTGGCATTGTGAGCAGAGCTGCAACTACGAAGAGGAGTTAGACAGTCATTAACGTGACTCGTAGATCATGGCCCAGCTTGGAATGCTGGTACCCGCCAAGAGAGCTCGGTATGGCTGTCTAATGTACTGCAAGAAAACGAGGCTAACCACGGCCGACATAGTCTTTGTCCTGTAGACGCCATTCTGACTCGTATGGGAGCCTATGACAACATGTTCTCGAACGCGAGCACGTTCAAGGTCGAACTCGACGAATGGTGCGCCTCGGTAACCGGACAAACCCATGAATGCCTCACTGATATTCTTCTGTAGTTGCAAGATCTTGCGAGATGCGACGCCGAAATCCTTTGTGATCCTTGACGGTAAGCATCCCCTGACTCTCGTTGAACTGTGCACTGACCTCCCCATAGAACTTGGCCGAGGAACGTCTACATACGTGAGTAGTTTCTGGAATGTATAACACCTTACATAGCTGACAAGATTGGTAAAATGTAGGATGGTATGGCCATCGCAGGGGCAGTGCTGCATGAGTTGGCAACCCACACGCTGTCGTTGTCGTTCTTCGCGACTCACTATGGGTCTCTCACCGACGATTTCGCATACCACCCCAACATCCGCAACATGCACATGAAGACGCTCGTCGACGATGAGAAGCGCGAAGTATACTAAGCAACGTTCTGCATGATTTGTGAGGATGCTGACACCTTCCGTTGCAGCTGGTCTTCCTCTACAAGCTTGTCGAGGGCGTCGCCAGCTCCTCCTTCGGCACTCACGTCGCCAACCTCGCAGGAGTACCTATCGAAGTCGTCGAGCGTGCGGAAGTTGTCTCGCGAGACTTCGCCAAGCACTTCAAGGAGAAGATTGAGGGGAAGAAGAACAAAGCCTCGGGCCGTCTCCCGCTCGTCGTCCAGGCGGACTTCGCGTACCTGTACAAGCTTGCTACGGGCGCGATCGAGATGCCACAGGATGCGGTTCGCCGACGGGAAGTGCTGAAAGTTTTGAAGGGCGCTGTGAGCGGCTGCCTGAAGGAGTGCGACGCTGCTGTCGCCGCCGCCGCGGCTTGATACGCTGCTACGCAACGTGCTTTAGATATTGACATTTCGCTGCGTGTCTGACCCAGTTCCGGATTTGCTATCGAATACTTGCTCTGCTAATCGCTCTGTGTACATGTCATGTAATGTTACGATATCACCCTGTGTCTGTCTCCGGTTATAGATGCCGAAACTAATTGTCAATACGTTGACCATTCCACCCTTGAGTTTGCTGTGATTGAGGCAAGCGTCTTTTCGATAGTGATGCCGACTTAATGCTTTAGTGTCGAAGCAATGCATGATGATAGACATCAGTGCGTCAGTACCGACTCGAGCGGGAGAAATTGTATAGGCCCATGAGGCCCCTCGACCAGTCTCATCTCCGGCTTCACGCCGTTCCACCACTCCTTCGCCTTCAAGATGTGCCTATCCTGCTGACGCACCTGTTTCGGGCAGTACGCACGTTATCAGCAACAATTCTCGCGCAGCTCGGCATACTCACCATAGGGACGCTCAAGTACGTGTCATTGGCACAGCGGACGACGAGCGCCTTGCTTGGGGGATGGAAGACGGCGGTGCCCTCGGTGCTGAGCTGTCCGGTGATTTCGGAGGGCACGTCAACTAATACTGAGGGGTCGTGCAGTTGAAGCGTGCGCTGAGTCTTCAGAAGAGTTGTCATGGGTTTCTGCATGAGAAGAGGGAATTGGTTGAGATATCCTATCATGTAGGCTTAGATTGTGGGATGTACCTGGTGGGAGATCGCACGATGACGCCGGACGATCTCCTCAGCGGTCATCGACCGGAAGTCGACTGCGGAGTCTTGCAGGGTGATGAGTGGTGCACGGGGTGCGTTAGGGTCAGACACTTGTGGTGTGCGAGTATCCTGTTTCAAGTTCAGCCTGAATCACAGTCTACTCTGGGGGTGGTAGATCACTTACTTTGCCGGCGAGCATGTCGCGCAACGTGGAGACGAGGAGCTGGCCCCCGAGGATGGCCAGCTCATCTCTCAGCGTTGGGAAAACGGCGCCATCAGGTATTTCCTATGGGCATAAAATCAAGCCTCAGTTCAGAGCTCCGGATGGTATTGAATATTGGGACCATCTTACCATACGTCGGCATCCCCAGATAGCACCGGAGTCGATGCCCTTCTTACGTTCCGACATCTCGATGACGCACACGCCAGTCTCGCGCTGGCCGTCCATCAATGCATACTGGACGGGCGCTGCACCGCGGTATGCCGGCAGGAGGGATGGGTGGACGTTCACCCTGCGCGACGGGAGGAAGAGACTCAGCAGCGAGTTGGGCAAGATGCGCCCGAAAGAGGCGGTCACGAGCAAGTGATCCGAGGGCGGCTCGTATGACGGATCCACCGGCGTGCCAGAGGGTAGGAAAGGAGGTGGTGCCTATCCGGACGAAGGTTGTTAGTGAGGGTCCGTTTGGGAGGTACGACCTTGCCTTGAAGTTCTTGAATTCTGAGCGCTCGTGAGGAATCGTGTGGACGCTTATTCCCTTTTCCTCGGCCAAAAGCTTCAGGGGAGCTGGATGTTTTCCGTGACCGCATGTTCGCATAGTCAAGCCCTTGCAAGAACTTACAGATAGAAAGCTTGGAGCCACGTCGACCGGTCTTCGCGTCGGGCTGGGTGACAACTTGGATATCCTGCCATACATCTAGAGATACAGCATACTGATGAGCCGCTGATTCACCACGGGGACTAGAACAGAGACCACGAACCCTTCGCTTCGTATAACTGTTGAAATACACCGCACGAGAATTCGTCTCGTCCAAAGAACAGAACTTTGAAGGGATCTGATCGCGTACTATAGCCTCTACGCTGCAGCAGTGCAGTGGTTCTGCGCAATAAGATGCCCGCTGTCCTAACCATTGTTCTGTAGGCAGAGCTTCTGCAGCTCGCCGTAACCACGTTGAACACAGCCAGTGCCAAGTTTGGGATGGCAAGACGGGACCAGGGGCTGACAAACAGGTATCAACAGCATCGCGTGGCAAGCCCGAGAAAGTCGGGATTCCCAAAATAACACATGCTATTGAACCCGGGCAACAGTGAGATAGCCGATGCAGCAGGCCAAAGTCCGGGGTAAGCTCGCACTGTGCACCATCTCAACCACCGACCACGACCACCAGTCTCCCTATATCTCACTCTTAAGATGCCTCTGGAGACGAAACTCACGAAGCTATTGAACATCAGGGTGTAAGTGGCAAATGTTGGAACATGGTCGCGTTCTGTCGTGACACGTCCTCGGTGTGCTGAACTTTGGCTTTTGCCACAGGCCTGTGGTACAAGGTGGCATGCAATGGTACGTTGCTTGTTTATGAACCATTTTTTGGTGTATCAATGCACAGAAAATCAGGGTTGGGGTTCCTAAACTTGCAGCTGCAGTATCGAATGCAGGCGGCCTAGGTGCGTACATGGACTCGTCGTGGGTTACACATGATTAACAAGCCTATATAGGCATTCTCACTGCATTAACCCAACCTTCACCCGAGGCTCTCCGCCATGTAATTAGGGAGACCCGCAAGATGACGACATATCCCTTCGGTGTGAATATCACGCTCCTGCCGAGCATCAATCCTCCAGATTACGAGGGCTACGCCCGTGCCGCAGTCGAGGAGGGCGTGAAGGTGTTCGAAACCGCTGGGAACAACCGTACGCATCCGTCGATGCAGATCTCGGAGTTGCTGTGCTGACTATGCCGAAGCCGGTCCGCTGATCAAGTTCTTCAAGTCGCATGGGTGTATTGTAATCCACAAATGTACGACAATCAGACATGCGAAGGTGCGCTCGCCGACGTCACCGGCTCTCATAGGATTCGGCTGAGCTTGCATTCCCTAGTCTGCAGAGCGTCTAGGTGTAGACTGTCTGAGCATTGACGGCTTTGAATGTATGACTCGCGCGTTTCTCAGGACCGTCCGCTCTGACTGACTACTGTCATAGGCGCTGGACACCCTGGAGAGGAAGACATCGGGGGCATCGTTCTGGTAACGTCTATCCTATGTCTCCAATCAACATTCGCTGATCTAGGCCGTGTCGCACAGCTGGCGCGTGCAGCGCAAGAGCTAAAGGTTCCATATATTGCTTCTGGCGGCTTTGCAGATGGCCGGGGCCTGGCATCTGCCTTGGCCCTGGGAGCATGTGTATGTCGCGCGCATCATCTCATATGTACATATTTTGCTGACAATGGGCGGCGCGTATTCCAGGGCGTGAACATGGGTCCGTATTGCTAGCTGCTTCCGGTCCGACCCTTCAGCATCACTGACGAGATCTCGACGAAACATCTAGGCACGCGCTTCATGTGCACAGTCGAAAGGTGCGCAACGCCCCAGCGATGATGCAGACGGGCGAGCAGCGGTGCTGACGAGTCTTGATATCTGACCTCGCGCGTCGCAGCCCGATCCACCAGAACATCAAGGACAAGATCATCGCCTCGACGGAGCGTGATACGGTGCACATCTTCCGCACGCTGCACAACACCGCGCGCGTCTTCAAGAACGCGATCTCGGAACAGGTCGTTGCGCTCGAACGGCGCCCCGGCGGTGCCAAGTTCGAGGACGTGCGCGATCTGGTCTCGGGGCAGCGCGGGCGGCTCGTGTACGTCAACGGCGATCCCGACTATGGGATCTGGACCGCGGGCATCGTCATGGGCCTCATCAAGGACTGTCCGACGTGCGAGGATCTGTTGCGGAAGATCGAGAAGGAGGCGGAAGAGGTCATTGGGGAGCTACAGACGTTCAGGGTTACGGCAAAGGCGAAGCTGTGAGCCTGCCACGACATGTGAACCTTGCCTCTCGATATGTCGTGGTGGGGCCATGTAC
This sequence comes from Cubamyces lactineus, assembly GCA_022376465.1. Lineage (NCBI taxonomy): Eukaryota > Fungi > Basidiomycota > Agaricomycetes > Polyporales > Polyporaceae > Cubamyces > Cubamyces lactineus. The sequence goes on along the minus strand of JACDTU010000025.1, from coordinate 338,575 downwards.
TGCTAGCTCGTGTGCCCAGTTGGTGGGTTGTGGTTGTGTGACTTTCGAAGTACTTTCCCACTCGTGCTCAATATGGATGGATGGATCTGACACGAGTCGCGCAGTTTGGAATGGTGGCACGCCGTCTGCGCGGATGTCATGCCGCCCGAGTCGGAACTGCACATCGTAATGTATCCTGCAGTCGCACGGCGGAAATCTTGATACGCCAGCGACAACCTCATCGCCTTTCCGTCTCCGCACGGCTCGGCAACATCACGCCATGCAGTATGCCATGCCACATTGTCACCCCGCCCCCTTCAAATTTCCTTTTCTTCCTCTGCTCCTGCAAGCCCGCCCAAAAGGGCGGACAATAGCATCACACTCGCGCGCACAGCAAACACACTGTATCACACACTGACAGATTGAGCAACTTGAAACGGCGCATCGATTAGGATCATTAGACCATCATCTCGATGATGCGTACAGGTACCGGGAAGGATGTGCTAGAACTGTACCGCGGCAGCACTACGGGGAAGGCGGGCCTATGTAATGCGGGAGGGAGAGGATGGGGTAGCCTGGGGTGGAGGGTAGAGGAATGGGACGGGGAAATGGTGGTGTGCGGCAGCCCGAGCGATATAGCGAATGTACAATAAGGATACAACCAAACCCAATTCGCAGTCGTATGAACAAACAAGACAGCGTGTGCGGAGCGACACACTGTGTGTACGTTGTTGTATGTGGGTCAGAAACCAAGGATGAGGGGGAAACGCGATGGATACAAGAGGTGCGGGGCGGTGGTATGGAGACAGACGGGGGTATGTATACAGTAAGTAGCGTGGCTGCTGCGAGCGTCCTGCTATTCGTATTCGTGCGTCATTCTATACGGGGGCGTCCGTGTCGTGTGTGTCGAGCCGTGCAAGGAAACATCGAGACCGGGACGTCGTTCATTGTTCGCTCATTGCGCGCATCTCGACGTCGGGTTGCGCAGCGGGGCCGAGCGCGGGGGCGGACGGCGGCTGCGAGAACACGCGCGGGCGGACGTGAATGGGGCCCTTGGGGGGAAGAGGCTCGCCGGTGCTGCGCGAGAGGATGCGGTATGGGTACACCGCCGCCTTAACGCCCTTGCGCATGTGCGGGTTGCGGAGCCTCCATGCCGGGGGCCCGAAGAGGATGAAGGGGCGGCCAGTGAGCGCGCTCGGCCTGCGCGTGTCGTAGCGGGGGATGAAGTTCTCGTCGAGCGGGTTGTAGCCGAGGGGCATGATGAGCATCGCGTCTGCGTCCTCGAAGCGGTGCCAGAGCGCGATCCGGTGCTTGGTGGAGTCAAAGGTGGGCTGGTACCGCCGGAGGTTCTGCTCCCCGTTCTTGGAGTAGGAGACGACGGGGGGACCGACGGCAATGATGCCGAGCTCAGGAGAGGGCGAGCGATTGAAGATGGACCGGAAGGAGCTGATTGAGGAGGTCGAGGTGACGGAGGACTCGGATGTCGCAGACGACTCGGATGAGACCGAGCTCTGGCGAGGACGCTGCCAGTGCTCGTTGAAGGTGAGAGGAATGGGAGCCTGTAGAGCAAGGTTAGGTTGTTTCTCGAGGATGCCTCGGAATCATAAGGACATACAAGAAGGTCATTAGCATTAGCATTAGGGACGTTCATGACGTTGGAGGGACGCAGAGGGGGGAGATTGCTAGTGGGTCTGCGGATGTCGGGAAGACGAAGCGAAGCCAGAGATGGGAGGGTAGGGCGGTGGTGAGAGGTAGCCTTGTGGTCCTGGAGCGGAGGGGAGAGGCGGGTCATGTTATATACGAGGGCGAGAGTGATACAACGTGATTGGAAGGAGTAGCGCTTGGCAGTTTGTCGAGATGAACGTGTGAAGAGATTAACGAGAGTGGACCACCGGGGTACCGTTCGCAGGGGCCTGCCTTAATATATCTATAAGCAAGGGTATAAGTGGCGTTGGAGGAGAGGAACGCAAGAAAGGAAAGGCGGTGAGGGGGCGGGGAAACACAAGGCGCGGATTGACCAACCTTTATAGCAGGTAGCGCTAACGCAGGATGGATACGCCGACATTGTCGTCCGTACGCACATGGGCCTGAAAGGCTCAATAGTGCGCGCGTCCGCCATTCTTTGTCTGCGCACGCCTGGAGGGGTAGCGAGCGCGGGCGGTTTGCGGGGAACAATTGGGACTGGCCGCCGTATTTGTATATATTTGGCCTTCGGTAAGCTCACCTACACAAAAGCATTGTGCTCCTCATTCACTTCTAATATGCGTGAAGACCTCCTACGTTGCGACGGCTGTCGTACTCACCTGTTGTCTCTTCAGATGCTGAGAGAGCTGTTATGAATGAAAGCGATAGGATGTCGTCTAGCACTCGGTTACTTCTGGTGTTAGCGCTCAGCAATCAAGAGGCTGGTACGCGACATACAATGCTACTCTTTGCACAGTGGTATTGTTGCTGTTGGGACAAAGTATTACGACGCTTACCAGTCAAGAGAGGCGATTCGCAAGATTAACAGAGAGCCCGAGCTAGGTGTGTGTCGACGTGCTAGGTGGTCATCGCCAGCAGCAATGAACGCTCATAGGACTAGCCAGTCTCTCGCCAAGTCTCCCTCGTATATCCTTGAAGCCATCTTAGGTGTTCGTAGTGATGTGCTTAACGCATGCCATTATCCGCACGTAGACGATGGATAGAATGGTTAGACACTCGATAGGTAGTGGGAGTTGAACGGAATTGAACCAAGCGGGAGCGCAGTGGTTATGGGCGTCTAAACGCCCCACGTGGACTGAACAATCTTCCCACGCTTCCCAAAGTGTCAATAACGGGCGCTTCCTGGCGCTGGAAGCAGAAACCTTTTGTCTCCTCCGCTTCCGAGTCCACTTCCAGCCATGGCCGAGTCGACACCAAAAATCCAGATTGTACGTCTTAATTGTCTCCTCATTCTAGCAGGACTACTGACGCGGGTTATCCCCATCTTCGCCGTCGGCTCTGCAGTTGAAAGGTGCAAGCTCTGACTTGTCGGCTGCAACATACCAAATTCACGATGAGTCTCATACGATCGGGAACGCGTTGCGGTGGATGCTCATGAAGAAGTGCGTATTGCTGTTCATTATTGGTGCTCTTTAGAGGCTGACCATGGGTCATTGGCAAAGTCCGAAGGTTGAATTCTGCGGATACAGGTGAGTATCAGCCAACTCTGTCCCCTCCCGCTGCCTGCAAGGCCAGCTGCTCCGAGAGGCATTTCCATGGCGAGCCTTGTCTGGCAACCTCTATGCTCTGTCTGTGCCTTACTTGCGTAATGGTTACGCCCAAGCGCGTCGCGTTCTTTTTGTCTATGAGCGAACGCCTAAGACCGCACCTCCTCAATTGTCCCTTACCCGGGCTACTCGTGTCCCGCGAGCGTCTCCATCTTCACATTGTGCGAGCACGAAGTCGCGCCATCATCGTGCTTGGGCTAATTTCGACGATGAAGCCTACACGGGCCATCCCTCCTCTTGCCATCGTCACGAACGTCTGCACTACTCGCCCCGCACTTCTCCCGGTTCCAATGCTTGAACAGACTCTGACCTCTTTCCCAGCGTGCCCCACCCCTCAGAAAATCATATCAATATGCGTATCCAGATGTATGGTACGTACATAAATGCTCGTTTGTCCCCTCCCACTTCTGACTTCGAATCTGCAGACGGTCTGTCGTCACTAACGGCATTGATCCAAGCATTGAAGGACCTCGATGACCTGTGCGTCACTATCGACGAGGAGTATTCGAAAAGTCTTCAAAATGACCAGTACGAACGCTGGGACGAAAAGAGCTGAGTGATGCTCACGTGTGGGAACTGTCTGTACGCTATCGTTGCTGTATCATTATGTTGTCTTAGGTACTCTTTCTTGCTCTCAATTGGTTCAGGCCCCTTTTCAGATCGCTTCATCAGCCGGTTTGGCAACTTGTCGTGGCTGAGAGTATGCGCGGTAAGTGGCATCGTGAGTACTCAGTATCCGCATGCCTCGTCTTCTATTCGGTCGCATCGCGCATGACTGATGTGATAGTCAATATCCTGTACTGCATCGCGATATGTGCAAGAGCGCTCAGTTCCACGCTGCTTCAGAGATACAGTATATCTGTAGCACGTCACGTTCGCAGCTACTTCAAAGGCGTGACCTTACTCTTGGCAGCTAACATCAATCTGTCAAACAAGGCTGACACCAGTGCTCTGCAATTTACATGCAGTCTATAGGTGAGTACTGGCGACGAGACCTAGGCTTGGCGGCCTGTGGTATTCTAGTTCAACCGTCGCTGATATCGATGTGTAGGATCCTATGGTTCTAGACAAACGTTGCATCAGGCTCAAATGACATGAGATATCCGCGCATTTGCCGACGTCAGTTCGCCATGCTGACCCGTCAAAGGGCACGTTCGGATACTGGGTTCTGGGGTATCCGGATGCAAGGTGCATGTGCAACGACGCCATCGTGCGTTCAGTGAACGCATGTGCGGATCGTCACAGGGCACTCTCCGAGACTTCGCTCGGACGATCTCGCCGGAAGAATCCTCGTTACGGACCCGATATAAGTGACCCTCATCGCTGTGCGAATGGATCGGCGAGAATATCCACCCCACTGCTCGTTCTCAGCAATGAAGCTCCCCACTGTAGCATTCCTCGCTTGCGCGATAATCGTCGCGACCGCCTCCCCGACCCCACAGAAGCGTGCGAACCCGCAAGGAATCGACATCTCGCACTACCAGGGCACGGTCAATTTCAACACGGTCAAGGCCAACGGCCTCTCGTTCGTTTACATCAAGGCTACCGAAGGGACTTGTGCGTTATCCTCACTACCGTTGCTGTCCTCCTAGCTAATCTTCCCACCAGCGTACACCGACCCTGACTTCTCCAGCCATTATACCGGGGCCACCAATGCAGGCTTGATCAGGGGCGGGTACCACTTTGCGCACCCTGACGAGTCTTCGGGTGCTACGCAGGCTAATTTCTTTCTGGCCCATGGAGGTAAGTCGGACAGTTGCATCTTACGACAATAGCCAATATCTCATCGTCCTCTGAAACAGGCGGTTGGTCCGGTGACGGTATCACTCTCCCAGGTGCCCTCGACATCGAGTGTAAGCCGGCGCGTGACGCACCATGCAACTACAGTGGCCTGATCACCTTAGCAGACAACCCAAGTGGCGCGGAGTGCTATGGTCTGAGTGCCTCCGCCATGGTATCCTGGATCAAGGACTTCTCCAACACTTATCACTCGTCTACTGGAGTGTACGTCGTATCATCATTTTTTCCCTCGACCTACTCGCTCAGCTCTCTTTACAGCTATCCCGGTCAGTAGTGGCACAGGGCTGCTGATTACTCGTACAGCAACCAGCGCTCACTCTGGAATCTCCTAGTGATCTACACGACGACGGATTGGTGGACGACCTGCACGGGCAACAGCGCCGCGTTCGCCTCAACGAACCCCCTCTGGATCGCACGCTATGCGTCGAGCATCGGCACCCTCCCCGCCGGTTGGTCGTAAGCGTCGTCATCAGTAGCATGATTCGCGAACACATTCGACTGACGTTGGCTCGGCGTAGGTACACGACGTTTTGGCAGTACGCCGACTCTGGCCCGAACCCCGGCGACCAGGACGAGTTCAACGGATCCTTGGACGGCTTGAAGAAGTGAGTGTCACTTAATCGAGGCTGAGAGAAGCGCGACTACTCTACGAGTAGTATCGATACTGACCAATGAACAGGCTGGCTTTAGGGTGAAAGCCGACCGTGGGACTCAGAGGATAGGTCTGTCCCAGTGAGGTCTCCAACCTTGTACATCTGTACCGTGTACCATGAAGAGAACATGCATGTGCAGCGTAAGCGAGAGCCTCGATTACGCCAACTCGGCCCACCATTGGCCTAATGTACTGAATCTCACCGTGTCCCTGCCGCTGCCCATCGTGACACACTCGAAGCATACTCGACGGATGCTGCCTTGGTAGGTCACCACACTGCGCGCGCAGTAAAGTCTTACAAAGACGGCCCTATGGTGTCCATCATGGGGCTAAAGACCGCTCTCAGGACAACCCGTCACCTTCCATTCCAGGGGTGCGACTCTGCCGTCACTACCGCTATGCCCCCACACTGCCATGTGAAACCAGTTGTGCGGGATGACAATACCTAGTGATGGGCTCCGAAGCTGTGATACACGCGCGGGCGTCTGTGGGATCAGTATAACTTACTAGCCTGTTACCCCGGCTGCATCAGCCCGCTCTCACCGTCTTCCCCCGACACATACATGCAATGCCTCAAGATATCAGCGAAGTCAATGCCTTCCTCGTAGGCACTTGGCTGCAGCTAATCGCTACAGGTTCGGGTCTTATCTTGGCGTGGTCATAGCGAACATTGATAACTTGATCTTTGCACCGCAGGAGCTTACTGCGTCTATCTACCTCTGTCAATCGCCATCCTGACTAGAAAGGTCCGGCAGGGCCTATCGCCTTGGCTACCAATCAGCTGCCTTCTCATGCTGGCCACCGTCGTGATTGTACGCCTCTTTCCCATCGCATGACGTACGAGTCTCCCTCAGTGTGTTGTTAACGGACAGGACTTCGTGACTTCCTTGATCATCGCTTATAGCGCCTTCCATGTCGAAGGTTCCAGATTGGCCGATCCCATGGCAGTTTACGAGGGTCCGGCGACGGCAATATCAGTGCTGCAGAACGCGACAACGGTCGCGGTCGTCCTCATATCTGACGCTATCCTTGCAAGTAATCCTCCGCTGTTTCCGAGATGAACGATGCCATGAAACATCGAAGCATAGATATATCGCACCTTCCTGCTCTGGGGCAGAAGCATCCCGGTCGTCATAGTCCCCACCCTCTTATTCATAGGCGACATAAGTAGGAGCTACGACCCCCCGCGATGCTGCTAGCTGACATCGTACTGGGTTTCAGTTATTGGGGTCTGGACTGATTGGACCTGCGCAATAGCGGCGACGGCAAATATGATCGACTCGCGCGCTACCACGCTCGTTCGATACTTCTACATCGTCACTGTTGTACAGAACCTCACTTGCTCGGGTGAGTCAACCATGGACCGCTCTTTCTACGCCGAGTGTCTCATAATCGTGATAGGCCTGATGTGCTATAAGGTCTACCACGTGCAATCCCTCTTCCCTCGGGAGTATGTGAGCCGGAGCCTTTCGTCCACACAGAGGGTACTTGATATCCTTGTACAATCTGGTATGTTGCTCTCTTGCCCCCTTGCACATCCTAATGCTCACCGACAAAAACGTCGAATTCACTTCTAGCTGCGCTGTACTGCGCATATCTTCTGGTCATCGTCATCGCGAACTCTCTCGAAAGCAACGTATTCTACATCGTCCTTCCCCCAGTGAGTGCAATCTCAGCATGATATTTCATTGAGCCTTACGACGGTCGTGCGTTGATAGCTTCCACCAATCGCGGTGAGCAGATCCAGTCTCGATCGGAGAACGCGAACGCTGATACATTCGTCAACTAGGCGTATGTTTTCACCATGCTGATCGTGCGCGCGAGCGATAGTCGGCGGAGTGATAGTCTTCACTTGTCGGGATCAACTGGGCTTCCGACGCTATCGGACACACAATCTCGAGTGCAAGGTCCAGAAGGGCGCACACACCCTTCTATATCTATCAGGGTCGAGATTGATCTGAACCGTACCGTGGACTCTGCAGATATGCATAACGATATGGACGGCCGGGAACGTAGCTCGATATTACACGTCCACAGCCCCGTCAACAAAGCGCTGGCCGTTTGAATGTCTGTGACGTTCTGGTAGGCCGCTCGGCTACACAGTGTATAGTAGTGTATGTTTCATGAACTGAATGTACGTTCTCGAGTCTTGTTCATGTGCTATATTGCAATCGAACTTCGTACCGCGTATCCTTTCGAACGAGTGAGCGCTTCGCCAGATCCGGGCGATTAGTGAAGAGTTACGCACGGCCTAAGCCTAGCTTTCTATTGCATACATACGCCTCCGATAAGTATATGACGCACAAACTTTAGACCAGTGCCGATCTACGTCCTTCCTACCAGGGCATAGACCGGAACCCGCCATGGCCTGAGGCTATTGACGCTCCTGTTGTGAGCTGTGATAACAGTCCATCAGTCAGAAATGCATAGCACATTGGACACATTCGCGCTTACTGCCGTGTGGATCTGTTTGTGTACCAAACACAAGTCTACATACGCGACCGTGAATACGACATCAACTGAACGCCGGAAAAGGACAGGCTTACAGTCCAAGTACGACATGGCAGCGTTGTTCTGGTCTTCGACGAGCATGTCGCTGAACTCAATCTCCGCCGCATCGAGGTTCTGCCTCGCGAGCATGAACTTCGGAATGTACCCCCTTTGCGCGAAACGGTGCGCCAGGATGTTCCGCACTTGCGTTGACAGTCGGGTTTGCAGTGGCGGAAGGTATAGCTGAGGCGAAGCCTGTGAGATATCCGAGAGACAATGTGCATGAGAAGGACATACGATGTGAGGGTTTACTTGCGTGATATCATCTACGTCGAGGAGATCCTGGAGTACTTGAGGAGAGACACTCCCACCAACCCAGAGGATCATCATCTCGTCGTTGTCTGTCCCAGTCAATATGAGTAAGAACAGTGTGTGACTGGTCACGGCGAGCCCAGGTGGCTCACCAATGAGATATACCCCATGCGCTTCCATGAAAAGGTGGCTGTCTCGCATGAGCGACGGCATGTCTATATTCCCGTTCGCGTCTGGGAGCGCGATGGTATCGTTCAAGTCGTGCACGGCAAGCATCCTGGGGTAGAGATGGAACATAATGCCCCGTGCACTCATCGCCATGAGCTTGTGTGCATAGTAATTGCGCACGTCAGCCGTGACATTACGACCTGCAGAGCCGAGGTAAGCTCGACGCAAGAGACTGCCAGTGCTCCGTGGACATACCTTTCAGAGGCTTCGTCTTCATCATGCCCAGAACGTACAGCGGGAGCGTGCGGAACGCTTCCGGGAGAATGAGCTACTTACAATCAGGTCCCCGTCGCATTAACATACTACAACAGCCAAGAGACATACCTGGGTAGGCGCGGCGGATGCTGCACAGAACTTCCGATAGGCGTAGAGGATCAGAGCACATTTCTCCGTCAGCATGTCATGGATGTGGGATATCTTCTGGGTAGGCATCTTCGATATTGCTGCCGAAATGGTCACCAAAACGCTCGTGTACCGTTCGGCCAAGGAAATCGTACCTTCTCGTAGCATATATGATACTGTGGCATCCATGTCCGCGTACTGGAAAACATTGCCGGCTAATGTAACGACCCGCAGAGCGACGTTGAATGTCCGCACGCGCCGTTCGCCCGTGACGGTTGTGTACAACAATGCAGCTTGGATGAAAGCATACTGCCTGTCGTCTAGCGTGCGGGTATGCTCGAACGAGACGGCTATCGTCTTGTCCGCGTCCATTGTGCCAAACTCGAGGTCCGCCGCAGCACTCTCGTAGAAATTGCCGAACTGGTTGGAAACTCTTAGACCTTCACGAGGCGTTAGAACCACAACTTCGAGAGCACTCTCAGCGACGTACCATTAGAGCTCCGTATCCTCATGGAACACGAGTAAGCCGTTGTCCTAGAGATCAGGCGCTTGATCTGTGATGAGAGGACGATAGTGTCCTTTACTGCGTCAAACTTGGGGTGGAAATACAGCTCCCCTCCGCTTAACGATGCCACAACGCCTGCGTAGCGATCCCCGACGGTCAGGAGGATTCGTATGCTTGACATGATCAACACATACCTATAGAACCGATGTCTATGGGCCGACACATCCCAAGGAACATGCTGACACCGACGCCTTCGGAGGCGCATCGCTCGCCAATGTCCTTCCATGTATCCTCGCGAGGAACGAATAGAGATTTCTCCTTCTCCGTGCCATAAAGTGTCGACTCGTCTACAAGCGGCTGTAGCGCGCCCACACCAATGGTGGGAAGCGTGGCTGTGAAGGTCACAACTTGGCCTCCTCTTCCCGCCTACAAACTAATGAGAAACAGAAGGGGGGGGGGATACTTGGCGGGACGTACTAGTGCGGCGAGGCTGGCAGCAAGTGCCGAACCAAGGGCAGCCTCGGTTTCGAGCGTTTGATCATGGCGCATCGGAAGCGTAGTCAATAGGTCGACAATGGCGTCCCTGCGCTGGAATTACTACAATGCCAAACATACCTCTGTGGAGACTTACCTAGATTCTGCTGGGTTGACAAATAGGCCGGCGGTCGACGGAAGGAAGACTTCGTCGATATCTGGCACGACCAGCATTGGTGGCTGTCCAACCACCTCTGACTAGTCGATTATATGTTACACGGCAGTATATGTGCAGCGGCAGAACTATGCGTACAGAAAGGTTGTAGAACTGCAATGTCCGATCGAAAGCCAAGATTGCGACGCGACTTGATGGAGGGAAACATGAAGGGATAGCCTCGCCGTCCCCGAAGAGCGCCTCTAGGAGTATAGCACACGCTGCCTTCAAGAAGCCAGACCGGACGGCCTCTTGTGAGACATCAAATACAAACATGTAGTCCATGGGCTGAGGTTTCCTGAGTCCATTTGTCGGCGGAGGAATTATGGAATAATACAAGGGCTGTATACTTGGGGGCGGATGAGGTGCCCAGTATTCTTCGGATACGACAAAGTCGACAGTACCCTTGTTGAGTTCGGGCCGTTGCAGGTGGTCCAGTCGGAGGAGGTTCGCGTCGAGATTGCAAAAGTACTCAGATGCGACTTATTCAGGGCAAGATCAGCGGCTTAGGCGCACGAAATGCAGAAGAGGGCCACCACATACCTTCCGTCTCATGATTACAGAGATTGCATCTCCACTTCATTCCGCCTGCTACCCAAGTGCACCACGGGTTGATGTACCCTCTACACCGCGCACATCGTGGTGGACCGGAGGAACCAGTCTCAACGAGCGGGACAGATTCCTCCCGGGGGTCTTGGTCCGCAAACGGCTGGATTATAGCAGCTATGGGTATCTCGCAGTCCGACGCGAGACGTGAAGTACTTGGCACGTTCCAGGTAGACACCCGTACAAACTTTGGCGAGGAGTTGCCTGGCGAGGGCTATAGTAACCCAATGCCGGCGAAGTCAAACTTCGAGTACATACCTTGGTCAATTGCCACAAAATCCGTCGTCGACAGCGGTGGATGCTTTCCTGGAAGCGTCATATATTGTTGGTCCTCCCATTTCTCCCTGTCAGCCTCAATGGTATCCACGGGTGAAGGTATCTGGTTCGGGTCTATCGCCGCACGCAGACCCTTGTAGGGCATACCCGCGCTGTGCGGAGGCTGCGGAATGTGAGAGCGAGCACTATGTGCGAACATAAGGAGACATCAGCTGATAGCCTGGAGCACGGGTTGCAGCAGTGTTAAAAGCCAGGAAGCCGATATAAGTTGTTGAGGTCAGCAGATTCGTCAGTCAAACGACAGCCAAGAAGCAAGGTGCGAGGACGCCGAGGAGAGTGTTGTGGCAGCAGAGAAGGATTCGGCGTCAATCGAATATGACGGCGTACCAGGTACATGTCCAAATTAGGACCAATGTTTGGCAAGAGCCTCTGATCCAAACAAGTCCCATTGCTACGGGAAACGCCGAACGTTGTCAGATCGGAGTTTGGGGGTTTGCGATTAGTGCACGATAACAAGTTAACGACTGAACGAGAAGTACAACAAAACAACATGTGGTAGTACATACAGCAAGAGAACAGCATTACGACAGAGCCGGGATCAACATAAGTAGCACCAGATACTCCTACAACATCATTATAGCTGCCAATGCGCCAGACACCCGGAAACACCACCACTCCATAACTAGTACCATGGCATGAACCTGTCACGCTATGATGAAAATGTGTTCGACGAGGAACCTGCTGAAGGCGAAGTTGCGGGAGAACTCTCATCAGAAGAGTTCCGTTGCAAAGGGACGTGAACGAGTGTCTTCAATTCCTCCGCTGTAGGAGGAGTGATCGGTGGCTTGATGGGATGCCTCCCCTTAGTAGCTGGAGGTAGACGGATAACCAGGCGACTTGGTGCGGCTCCAGGCGTCGGCGACTGTGGCACGCCAGCTGTGGAGCCAAGCATAGGTGCTGTCGCCTCAGATGGGGCACCTGGCGGCGACGTCCCCCCTTGGAGCGTGATCGTAGATGATCTTGAGAATAGCGGTGCTGCTGTTGATTGCTCGTCCACCTGGATATCCAGAAACGAGTCGAAGAGAGCGTCAAGCTCCGCGCCAATATCCGATGATACGGGCAACAACAAAGGTGTGCATACCTGCATCGGTGACTGGACGTGAGAGATTGTGCTTAAAGTAGACGACATATCAGGGTAGACCGTCGAGCTTGACGGCGAGTGGGGCATGTCTAAGAGTTCGGATTGGGTTTGCTAGGCTTGCAGTATAGGTTAGTTTCTATGTATGCGCCCGTCACCATTGGTGGAGCACTCACATCAAAGCTGGTGGTTTGTTGGAGGGGGACGCTCTGATTCGCCTCCAGCCACCGAATGCGTTCTTCGAGGCCCGCGATTACCGCGTCTTTGGCAGTGACAATCTCTTGCATCTTCGTCTCGCATTCCGCCTTAACGCGGTGGTCCACCGCCTCTTCAAAGGTAGCACGCTCCTGAAGCAATGCTTCCCGAGCCCTACGCAGTTCTGCGCACTCGGCCTCGCGTTCTTGTCGTCCGCGTAAGAGGTCGTCGCGTTCTTTCATCCACTCGGCCCGTTCCTGTGTGTGTCCATCACGCTCCTGGCGTAGGTCATCCAATTCGTCCAAGAGGGCCTGAGCGTCTTCAGGCGTTACTATACCATATGCTCGTAAGGCTTCGCGTTCGGTAGCTAACGCGTGGATCTTGGCCTCATATTCGGCTCTCAAAGCAGCCGTGCGTCTCTCGAATAGAGCGGATATTTCTTGCGCGCCTCGTGCTAGTGCTTGCGAGATTTGCACTGGTCTCTGTGGTTCACGAGCAACCTTAGTCATCATAGTAATCAGCTTCCGTACCCTAGCCCATACATATAGACTTACTGTCTGCTGCGTGCTAGTGTCAGCGATGACCCCGTTCATGGTGGCTGCGGCGAGAGGTTATATTGTGAATAAGCGCCCAATTACTTATTCGATCAAGTATGCGGGGTTGGCGCTTAGCAGCGCTTCATCCAGTTTTCCTCTCCACCATCTGCTTTTCGGCTATTGCTCGAGTACAATCCGGCACGACTTGTATCAATAGGAAGATATCTTCAAGGGCGAAGGCCTCAAAAATCGGCCAAAATGTCGATGAACGAAATCGTACCCAACCTTTGGGTCGGAGACCTGCCGAGTGCATTGGATACGGAGAAGCTCAAGGCACATAACATTCGCAGTGTATTAACTGCGATGCGAGGTCGCGTTCGCATAAGCGAGGTATGTGTAATCGCACGCCTGGGTGAAGAGCATGCGCCGACAACTGACGCGCCAGACATTCGTACGGCATCAAATCAATATAGACGACACCGAGAGCTCCGACATTTTGCAACATTTTGTGCCCGCCATAACTTTCATCCAAGCTGAGCTTGACAAGAACCATGGAGTGCTAGTACACTGTCAGGCCGGAATGAGTGAGTCCTCCTCGGCCTCAAGGCTAAGATGACATCTCAACACATCATCTAGGTCGCAGTGTTTCGATCGTCGCAGCATATCTCATGGTTTCTCAAGGCCTAACCCCGGATGCAGCTCTGGAGGTCATCAGGCAATCACGGCCGGATGTGCAGTACGTGATCATGCTAGGCGACTCTAGAGCAGGCGTTCATATGGGACATATAGACCGAACGATGGGTTCATGCGGCAGCTCGAGATATTCTACAAGGCGTCCTTCAAGGTATCAAAACGAGACAAGGAGACTCGCATGTTCTACTTGGAACGTGTAGTACATGAAGTGATGAGTGCGTTTATGTATTTTCTCATGGTCTTACCTCCCTCACACCGTTGGTCGCCAGATGGAGATGGAGAGGTGGAGACAGACATGTTCGCCAAATTTCCATATACCCCGTCCGATACCCCCGTTCCCACGCCACGTCGCCGGATTCGCTGCAAGATGTGCAGGTATGCCGAAAAGTGGCATGGATGAGGGCGATTGCTTATGACCCCACAGACAGGAGTTGGCCACGCGCGAACACATGCTTGACCATGGGCAGCTCGGCCCACCGACACCTGCTGTGCTTTCCGCAGCATCGTCCAGAAGACCATCCATGAACGACACCAAACCGCTGAGCCCTCTCGCTTCCGGCACGCCATCGGCTAGGAGGGCTTCGTCCTCGGGATCAAAGCCTACACTACAAGGACCTCCTCTGTCTCCCTCTGGGAACACCACCCGAAGACCATCTATGCACGATATGCTCCCTCGCTCGCGCCTCGGCTCAATTAATGAGAACAGGCCGCTCAAAAGTTCGCTTCTTGCGCTTGACAGCGCTTCTGCTCAGATAGGCCAAGAAGCCTCCGACTCCCTCTCGGACTCGGCTATCGAAGAGGACAGCTCTGAAGATGAACCGCCCAAGTCGGAGGAGGAAGGCGGCTCGGAGACTGAAGGGAGCGGGAAGGCAAGAGCAGCGCCGTTCTCCGCAACGGCCCCTCCAACTGAACCTGCTTCTGGAGAAGTCGCGGCGGAGAAGACGGACAAGGTCACCCCGCTACCTTCCCAGCGCCCACCGCTTTCAGTAACGAGCTCTTACGTTCATCCGTCGGATCTTGCTGCCCAGTTGTCCTCTCATCCAAAGCTGGCTGCTCTGCGGGCGCCCTCTAGCCTCACTATGACGCCCACGTCGTCAGCCCCTCAGAGCCCAGGAATACTCAACGCCAAGAGTCCCAGTCACTTCGCATCCATGAGCCCTCCCATTCTGGTGAACCCCAAGTGTTCAGGCTACTTCGTCGAGCCAGTAAGTCGTCGTATGCCGTCTTTGCAGTACGATCGGTATTGACATCATTGTGCGCCAGATGAAGTGGATGGAACCGTTCCTGGAGCAAGGCCATATGGCTGGTAAGATATTGTGTCCTAACAAGAAGTGCAACGCGAAGCTCGGTAACTATGACTGGGCTGGTGTGTGTTGCAGCTGCAAGGAGTGGGTCGTTCCGGTGCGTGTTCCGCCCTTCTCTCTTATGCGATGCGATCACCAACACTCAAGTGGCAGGGCTTCTGTATCCATCGGTCGAAAGTCGACGAAGTAGTGTAAGGATTATTGCAGTGTGTCAACTAGGAACATTCCCCGCCAGCTCGGTCATATGTATCATAAGTTGTGTACACGCGAGCAACGAGTTGTATCCGTACTGCATTTTCGTATGTGAGGTCCTCGAGGATCGTTGTTCTTTCACGACGACGACATCGCCAAGTACTCAGGTATTATGAGTCCACATGCATGCGTCATCCAGGCCCCAGGCCCTAATGTAAGCACAAATACAGATATGTAGGCTCGCTTTCTGGCGTAAAAGGGTGCTGCAACTCTAAGCAGATTCTCGGGTATACAGTATGTGCAAAGTGATATAAAAGTATGGCAGCATAGAAACTGTGACAAGTCGACAACATCAGGTACGCCCAGCTCTCTTCTCCTTCGCAGCTGCGATAGCAGCGAGAACCTCTGGATGCTCGAGGATGTTGTTTAGAACGCCGCTGTCGGCTTCATCGCTGACCAGCGCCTTGAGCTTAGGGGGCGGAAGGACCATCGGGTGCTCCACAATCCAGTCTCTGTAATTATAGAACGATCAGCGTGAATCATGGCGCAACTGTATAGCGGCACGTACACGATAGTCTGCTCTTGTACTTGCGCCTCTTGTATACGTTCGAAGCGCCTCAACAAACGCGACCAGTGAGCTCGCGCCCACAGCTCCGACCGAGGTCCAAGGGCAAGGACATCATTCGTCTCTAAGTCGGTGAAGGCCGCAGAGAACAACGTCAGAGCTTCTTCCTCCTTCCCAGGGACCTGTTGTATAGAGACGGCGAGGTACAGCGCGGGAGCTACGTCGCGCTTCCCGCCTTTTGCCTGAGCATAGCGGATCACCTCGCGGAGGTATGGCTCTGCCTCAGCAATGCGGCAAGGTACGGAGTACTGCAGACACCGCACGTCAGAATCGCTCAATCCCATATATGAAGGACGAAAACTCCAGCTGCACTCACCCGGTAAAACTGCGACAATTGCCAGTAGCACTTGTCCAGATATGCCGCGACGCGTTGTTGGATCTGCTCCGGAGTTGTATCCTGGGTCTTGAGCACGCCGAGCTCGCGACGCTGGTCCTCAGAGCCATCGCGAACCTCCGCGATGTGGCCCCGAAGGGTCTCGATTGCGCTCTTTTGCTGCTCGGCGTTGAAGTACTCCTCGAAGGCGACACGGAAGTTGCTCGTGAGGAAGTGTTTTGGTGGCATGTCGCAACGGATACCACAGGCCCTGTGTACAACCCGGCCGCAGCACTATGCTTCAGCGAACGAAGGCGTAGAAGCTCAATTATCGGGTCGCTCAATGAAGGCCGAACCTTATTGAATTGCAGCTTTCTACGAACCGTCGGGCGCTTATCAAGCATTCCTTACTTGATGATTGATCAATTTCAGGCGAGCTCCTAAAATACTCATTAGTACTTCCATGGCCGACCTTGATGACTTTCTGAGCGATTCTGCGGCTTTATTTGGGGGTGCACAAGAGGATGATGGCACTATTCAGTACGGCCCTCTCGTCCTCACACCTGCACCAAAGGTACGTGGTAACAGAATCGTAGCTCTTGCGCTAATTGTCGAGCGCCTCTCTCGCGGTTTTCAGGAAGGCAAAGTATGTCTTTAGCAATTGTACGATTCTTGTATCATGGCGACATGATGCTCACCGCACCATATGTAGGCGAACACACTACTGGCTGATCATCTGTTCTCGCCCTCACTGTTGCTCGCGGAATTGCTTGAGAGGGGTATCATCTCTTTTGTAAACAAGAGAGGTAAATTTCTCCCTCCGAATTCAATACAGCTACTGAATTCTACTTCGTTTACTTTAGTCGTAGAGCTGGGTGCAGGTTGCGCCTTGCCGTCCCTACTGTCGTCGACATTGTCGGGTCGTTCACCATGTCTGGCCGTCATCACAGACTATCCTGACGAGACGATCATGAAGAACCTCTCCGCCAACGTCGAGCGGAATAGGCCAAACTTCGACAAGGAATGTACCGTACACGTCTGTGGGTACGAATGGGGCTGCGATGTTGCCCCGCTTCTGTGAGATTCTGCTTCTGCTTGTAATCGGGTCTACGAACATTCCTGACATGGCTTTTGGATAGGAATATCGCAGAACAGCACAGCCTTAAAGACAGAGCCTTCGACATCGTCGTCATGTCAGATCTGTTGCATTTCGACGGGTCGCACGACGTGCTCCTAAAATCGCTCCTGTCGCTCCTGCGCCGCGACCCCTCTGCGCGGGCGTACATAGCAGCCGGGAAATACACCCTTCCGCATGTGTGCGAGCACTTCGTCTCGGAAGCAGTAAAAGCGGGAATCATTCTAGATGAGCAAGAGGTGGAGAGCGTGTGGAAAGGCCAGCTGAGGGTTTCGGGAGGTGGGCTCGACAGGGAGCAGTTGGGCACGAGGAAGGGCATGTCACGGTGGTGGGTCGGACGGTGGGCAAACCCCTAGTGAGAACAACTGCAGGCGTTCTACAAATGTACCATGAGTTCGCGTTACAGCCTTCTGGCATGGATCAACGTAAGTGGCGATCAAGGAGACTAGTCATGGCCAAGGTGAAATGTTCACCAATGTTATGCGACTGTAGATATGATACAAAGTCTAGTGTGGTCCAAAGAGGGTGTGCCAGGGGCGCATGTGGCGGCATGTCGTCGCGCACTGGACGTGAGGTATCGGGTACATGGGGGTCTGCGGTGATGGATGGTCTACATATCATCCACGCTCCACTCGTAGCTTTCGGCACCGCGACGTCGTCGCTCGTTGATCTTCTGGAAGTACTTCTTCTCGAAGCCATTACTGCGATCTGCAACATCATACTCAGCACATGTGCGAAGGCAGTGTCTGGTCGAGGAAACGCACCAACGCCATCCCAACGGTACCCTGGTTTGATGCCAAAGCGGTTCGGTGGTGGCGGTGGGCCTGTGTATTCTGGCTTTCGGGGCCCTTTCGATCTCTTTTTCTGTTGTACGAGAAAGCGCGTCAGACGTGTAGCTACCAAATAACACTTGTGCAACTCACCGTCAGGAACGCCGCAGCAGGGTCATTCCACCGCTCTTGCGCCCTCAGCTCTTCGTTCAGCTCCGTGTCATCGGCCGTCCGAGCGAAAGACCGGCTCCGCATCGCCTCTAGTTCCTGTCTTCGTTTCTCGGCCTCCTCCCTCTGGACGAGGCCCTTGCCCCACTCCATCTTCTTCGCCTCCTTCTCCTCACGCTCGCGTTTCAGCCGTGCAGCCTCTGCTCGTTCGGCCGCGATGTCCACCTTCCGTCCCGACGCGTCACGGTACACGGTCTCCTGTGCAGCCGCTCGCTCTGCTGCCTCCTCCTCAGCCGACCGCTTGGGCTCCTGGGGTTTATGTTTGGGAAGCTTCTTCTTCAGCTGCGCGGACGTGAGCAGGCCGCCAGTGAATGCGGGCTCTTCCGTCTCGACGACTTGCGGTTTCTCATCCTCCGCTGGCGGAGGTGTCTTGCTGCCGCTCGCGCCCTCCTGTACTGTCTGCCATCCCGAGTCTGGATCCGTACGCTGCCGCTTCTTAAACCTCCTGTCTTCCGCTATAACAGCCTCCTGCATGTCGTCGTCATCATCTTTGGGTTCGTCTCCCCATCCCATGAGATCGTCATCCTTGATAAAGGAGGCACTCGCGCTGGTCGACGCGGAGGTGGCTTTGCGTTTCTTCTTCTTGGCTGGTGCTACCTTGGACAAGATAGCGTCCGCTTTCGGACCAGACATGTATTTCTCTGCTAGATATGCCTTCAGAGACATCGTGTAGAGCGAGCGGAGAGACCAGTACGACCAGAGGCTACGAAGCTGCAGGAGACCAAGGAGGACAACGCGAAGTCCGAAGCGCCCGGAGCGCCTGTGGACCACACCTGGGAGGAACGCCTGCCATTATGGGACGGCTGCTATGCCCGGCCTGCCCTAAACTCACCGCCGTATAAAACTTCGCGATCCCGCATCCCTGTTTCCTCAGAACATACTCAGCTAGGATCTATTTTATAGGTACTAACTCGAGTCTCGCATGTTTACACATGCCACATCCTTCATATCCAGTCGATGACACCAGCGTCCGCTCGTATAACCGAGAACTATGGCTGCCTTCTGGGCAGTCTCGAGGACGTTTGGATCGTGGTTTTTGTCTCCCTTCGGGGTGGGCAAAAACGCGAACCAGCGAGCCGGACGTATGTCTGATGGATATCTTTCTTTTGTAGGCTTTGCAATATACTGGCTTTTCTTGTCACTTTATGCGTCTTGTGTGGCTCTTCGGCTTCCGTTGTTGACTGAAAATCTCCTGAACCAATGCACGGCTCAATTCCTATGTGCACGCTACTATATAGACGCTTTGCGAGACTGGAAGAAAACGAAGCTAGACAGCATACTGAAGCAGAGTGAGTTTGTTATGTCAGAAGAAACTCATCCTTGGAACCACGCCTGCGGATGTCCTCAACTGGCCCGACGAAAACGCCTAGTATGTACTGTGCTTCTTCGTCGACACTCGTGACCTTGGCTAATGCTGGTGCGCCGAACCTCCAAGAGACCGCGAGCGAAATGCATATCGTGACTTCGCCATCGCCAGGTAGTTCGTCCCGAGGGTAGAACACGCCAAGATCAGTAGTGTACCAGTGCCCTTCTCCCTTGAACTCCATCAGCCTCAAACACTCGTACCCAGTCTTCGTCAAGGTATCCTCCGGCCCGTCCGCGTTTATCCCATGGTACCGCGCCACCCCCTTCAACCACTGCTGGAAGTATGAGATCAGGGTCTTGTTTAGGAGTGCACTGCAGCGGCTCTCGCGGGCGATGGGCAGGACGAGCACGTTGCTCAGCACGACTCCGCCATCTACTCGTTTTCCCGGCAAGCCTTCACCGAAGATGTGCCCTGCGAGGATACTCGGGAACGTGCAGGGGATGGGCTTCCAACGGAGACCGGGTCGCGTGTCTCGGGGCGCAGCGCAGAAGATGTAGGAGTAGTCGCCCTTCTCCTCGCACAGCTCCATGAACCGCTCCGCTAAGAGCTCTATGGTGGGCTTCGTCGCGCGCAAGGACGGGCTGCTCGTCAGTGCCCCGATCATGCTATAGAAGTGATTGAAAGGTGCGACAGATGCGCGGTGGTTCATCC
This sequence comes from Cubamyces lactineus, assembly GCA_022376465.1. Classification (NCBI taxonomy): domain Eukaryota; kingdom Fungi; phylum Basidiomycota; class Agaricomycetes; order Polyporales; family Polyporaceae; genus Cubamyces; species Cubamyces lactineus. The sequence continues at coordinate 318,300 of JACDTU010000025.1, read as the reverse complement.
CGTACATGATCTGAAGTGCAGAGCGGCAGGCGTACGCTCGAAGGCGGTAGTCGACAAGTAGCTCCTGGAAGTTGTCCGCATGAGGGTAGACGTGTCTTATGCCCCCGCTATCTTTGCCGGGCATTGTTTCCCACTGGTTGATGTATGCCCCTATGATATCCAGGACGTGCTGGCCCTCGACTGCCTCCTTTGCCGGAACTCCATCCCGAGCTTCGCTGACGAACCACAAGTCCTTACTGTTGACAACCTCCTGGTACGTCCACACGCTACGTATCCACTCATCCGCCTCCAGCGCAGCCAGGGGCGCATCCGGTACGACCGCAGGGCGAGGTTTGGTAGCCATGAACACCTTCATCTCCTCGATGGCCGCAATCGACTCTGGCCTAAGGACCGCCACCACAGCCTCCGCACGCCAGAAGACGAAGCCCAAACTCTCGAGAGTCGCACGCTTCGCCATGCGCTCCACCGGCACGGAGAACGCGTCTATCCAGATCGGCTTCCCCGGCAGGGAGCGCGTCACGGCGGCGAACGTCTGCAGCGTGCGGTCGGACATCAAGATGGATGGATGGACCGGGTTCGGCGCGCGCCCCGAGCCCCAGACGTATGAGACGCAAAGATAGGGCTCTAACGTCTCGGAGTTGACGTCGGGGATGGGCTCGCTCAGCATCCAGGTCTTGCCGTCCACCTCGATGGTCCGTTCAGAGGGCGTACCCGACTCTGCTACCATCATGAGGCGCAGTTCCATTTTTCCCGGACCGCTGGGCTGGGTATGACCGCAGCGGTGAGTTTCATCCTCACTTACGTTTGTTCGACTGGGAGGCTGTTTGGTGCCACTTACTGGTTCGTCATCCTTATCCAGAGCCTCCTTCGACTCCAGTGGGCTCTCATGGGCCTGGACTTCCGCTAGTTCATCGGGCGTCAACCACAGGTGTCTCAGCTTTGCGATCAGATACCCCAGTCAGCATCGGACGGCGGAGGTACCGACGCGGATGAGCAATCGCGCTTACTCTGGACCATACACATCCCATCTCGCCAAGTTGTTGAATCTTGCGGAGTACAGAGTTCGGATGGCAATACGCCTAGGTAGACGTCGACAGCCAGAGTGCAGTAGCATCGTGATCCAGCTGGCGGCGGGGATGCCCAGCGCAGCAGCTGATAGGGTGCTGTCGGCCTTGAAGCGACAGAACCTTGTTGGCTTCTTCTACTCATAGTTCACTGCAGGCATGGGCGTGACGCGCTGACGGTCACGACCCCGCACCTACGATGAATAGCGCCGCCACGACGGCGTACCCACCTTGTTAACCGAAATCCGAGAATCTCGGACTGGTGCTACCCCGGGGCCTGGAGGCTTAGACGTCTCGAGAGGGAGGCTGTGAAGGAGGAGATTGATTGTGTCATGGTTAGTACGTCAAGCGTCAAAGATAGTCTACTATTACCTCCCTCCTCCCCGTAGCCATCCGTTTCACCTTCGAGGACTGGCCGAGGGTTCGTATCCACGAACCGGATCAATATGTCGAGTAGCGTAAAGCTTAAGATATCGCTTGCTGCGCCGGGCGGTATGCTGTAAGCATGCAAAGCATGCATCATCGGTGCGGCTACGACAGTACTGGGTAGTCAACGAATGCTCTGTTGCACATTTGCTACTCAACTGTACGATGTACCGGACACAGAAGCACCGGATCGCACCCGTCTCGTCTTGCGGCGTCGTGAGGAGGAGCGCATCGAGAAGGCTTTGTTGCCGTGTGGGAGAGATCATGAAGATGTAGAGCCACATCTGCGAGCATCGCCGCTCTCCCGTCTCTGGACCTTGGATATGAGCGATCAGTCGCAATCAGGTGCCTTGTGGTATAAGATTCATACATGCTCACATACGGTGGTGGGATGGCACTCAACCATGAACGCCATCCTATCTGTGTTATTATGGTCAAATGTCCAAGAAGTTCGCAGAGCTACTGCTGTGTTCGGTTCGGGCGAGCAGTTCGGGCGCGAATCATAGAATTCGAACTTCATCATGACTTAGGTGCAGTGTGCCGTAGGATTGTTTTCAACCACGGGACTTGGGCGTGAGCAAGGCGCTCGAAAAGGAGATTTTGGAAGATCTTGGGCAGACTTGACAGAAGCTTCAATCAACTTGAATGGAAGCGTGCGTAAGAGCGCATATAGTCTGCGGGTCAAGTAGCTGTAGGCCTAATCGACTTTTATCCTCACCGTCATCACCCGTGTGCTGCAAAGAGGAGGCTTAGAGATGGCGAAAGTCCTTATTCCTCTTGATGATACCGTCGTCGTTTGCTTGGGCGAGCAGAAACGTGTGGTGCAAATAACTTGCAAATCAGAAAGGTGAGTGTGCATATATGCGCAGTATACCGACGCACTGACAAGCCTGCCGCTCGAACCGCCTGACATGAAGACCAGACGACATCGGTACAATCACAACGTACTATCTCGTGCGCCACGAAATCAGCGTAGGTAGTTTCTTGAAATGGTCTCAGGCGGTGCTGAAGGCTCACCTCGCATGACAGGAGCTCATATTGCACCTTGTCATGGCCCACATACGGAGTCCCATCCCCAACCCTCTAACAATAGAGGCGGAAATGTATAGCATACAAGCGCGTACGTCCGGTCACCGTCTCTCACTGAGATTTTCGTCGTCACTTACCGGGCAAAAGGGAGTGCACCTTGGGCTTTTGGAAAGAAGGTCACATTCTTGTGGGGCGAGGAACCTCTGGAGGCTGGAGAAGAAAAATGGACCTTCCTGTTCACGTCGAGACGGACGTCCAAGTGATCAACGATGCTCGCTCTCGTGTATGTCGAACGAGGGCCTGAACGATGTTCTCCAAGTTGTCCAGAACTGGTAGTGACGGGTACCGGTCCTGATGCAGACTCCTTGGTTTAACCTTGCGCAGACGCGCCATACTGACGAGGTCGTGGAATTCACAGCCGAGAACATCCGCCCGCGTCAAGTTCCGCGGTGTCGGCGAGCGGCGCGGCGGGATTGAGGCGCCGGGGTCCCGCGGTCCCGACGCTTTACTGCACCGGGCCGGACCTCCTGGCGGCCCGGATGAGCATAGATGACCCCTCATTCGAGCCTTCCGTCCGGTCTCTCGCTCTCATATAAGAAGGCTCCGGGCGGGTCATGCTGTCGTCAACTCTCTTCCTAGCTAACCTTGACTCCTGCTCGCCTGAGGTGGGAGATAGCTTGACAGAATGGCACCGAAGATCACAGGCTACAAGACCCATGGTGAGTCGCAGATTTTGGCCGACAAGTGAGCGCGAACAAGGGGCTGATAGCTTGAGAAGACATCCGTTTCCCCACATCGCTCAGCGGTGATGGAACAGACGCGATGAACACGGATTGCGATTATTCGTCTGCATATGTCAAGCTGTATACTGATTCCGACCTCACTGGTTATGGCATGACCTTCACCATCGGACGCGGCAACGACATCGTGTGCAAGGCCATTGAAGAGCTTGCGAAGCGTCTGATCGGGAAGGATGTCGAGGAGATCTTTGCGAACATGGGCAAGACATGGGACTATTTGTCCTCGGACTCGCAGCTGCGATGGTATGCACACAAGTAGATCTACGTCATGGCATGATCCGCTCACTTGTCACAGGATCGGGCCGGAGAAGGGCGTCATTCACATTGCATTGGGGGCGGTTGACAACGCCCTCTGGGACATGTATGCGCGGTCTCGCAACAAGCCCCTGTGGAAGCTCGTTGTGGACATGACCCCTGTAAGTGACGTGCAGAACAATCCGATCTGTTCGTACCATTCATCCTGCTCCGTGCTCACAGGAAGAGATCGTGAACGCAACAGCGTTCCGCTACATCACCGATGCTATCACCCGCGAAGAGGCGCTCGCCATGCTAAAGGAGAAGGCGGCGACACGGGCAGAACGTGAAGCCAAAGTGCGCGAACTTGGATACCCCGCATACGTCACGTCCGCCGGCTGGCTCGGCTACAGTGACGAGAAGGTCGCACGCCTCACTCGTGAGGCGGTTGAGGCCGGCTTCAACCACTTCAAGATGAAGGTCGGGGCGGACCGCGACTCTGACCTTCGCCGTGGCAAGATCATCCGTTCCATCATCGATGACCCGCAATACCTCCCTCCCGGTCTCAAGCCGAGGGACCCGAACGGACCTGACTTGGTTGGGAAGAATGCAGGGCCAACAGGAAGTGTGCTTATGATCGACGCAAACCAGGTCTGGGACGTGCCCCAGGCCATTGACTACGTGAAGAGCCTCGCTGAGATCAAGCCCTGGTGAGTACTACATCTACCCCTGCTTTTTTGTACGCAACTGTTCTGATTTTCCGCACAAGGTTCATTGAGGAGCCCACGGCGCCCGATGATATCCTGGGCCATGCCGCTATCCGCAAGGCACTGAAGCCCTATGGCATTGGAGTCGCTACCGGCGAGCACGCGCACAATCGCATGGTGTTCAAACAGCTTCTGCAAGCGGAGGCCATCGACGTCTGCCAGATTGACTCCTGCCGACTTGCCGGCGTGAGCGAGGTTCTAAGTGTTCTCCTGATGGCTGCAAAGTACGGAACCTCCCCCATCTGTCCCGAATGAGGGATGTGCTGATATAGTACTGGTTAGATTTGGCGTACCCGTCTGTCCCCATGCCGGCGGTGTGGGTCTATGTGAATATGTCATTCACCTGAGGTTGGTGCCCGTTCGCACGTACGCCGAGGAAGAGCACTGACTGAATGGATTCCTTTTTTGCAACAGTCTGATCGATTATATCGCGGTCTCCGGGACGATGGAGCGTAACGTGCTGGAGTTTGTTGACCACCTGCACGAGCACTTCCTCTACCCCTGTTCGATCAACAAGAACGGCAGGTACAACGTCCCGAGCAACGCCAAGGAGGGCTACAGGTACGCTGACCCCTTCGTTCAATGCCATCTACCCTGAGGTGGGTCGGCTAACGTACGGTATCGCCTGCAGTATCGAGATGCACGAGTCAAGTATTGCGGAGTATGAGTTCCCTAACGGCTCGTACTGGAAGAGTGTGCGGGGTACGACTACTGCTGCGTGAGTAGTCGTCGTGTGGCACTACTCATCCCTGCTTTGCTACGTGGCCTACACTGGAGACGCATTGATTGCGGAAGGCGGCGATGGCGGTGCAAGAGCGCGGGGCAGTAAGAGATGGTCGTCAGCCGGGTCGCGTCGAGTACGAGAGAGCAGAACAAAAACGATGTGTATGTATCATAGCCGACCCCTCGATGTTGATCCAATCCTTCTCGCAGCACGAGCCGGTCTCCACTCTGCGCGGATGGCACTGTGAGCGGTCCGCCATCGACAGCCCTGGCTGGCGGGTGTCAATGATGAGCAACACAGCATCTCGCCGCGCCACATCCCGCGCGCAGCGGTCTTAGTCCCGCTTCGGGAACGTTTCGCACAAAGTATGACTACGACAATCATCGCGTCCTCCGCGGCGGTGACGACACCGAGGGTCGGCGACCGCCCGCGCGATCGTCGAGGCTCAACGTTTATTCATCCACAGCATCACGCTCGATGCCCGCTCGCCCGCCCGTCCTCCGCGGGCTCTGCTGCCATTCGAATCGAATGGATGAGGGCCTGAGCTGAATAGATCAGAAACTCATTCCGCATACCTTGGTGGCTGCTGCACGCCCTTCACGACGATCGCGGTCGTCAGCAACGCCCGGACACACAAGCTTGCGGGGATCTGATAGTCGTCGTCCTGCGCGGGAATACGAGGGCTACCGAGTCATATTGCTGCCAAGCGGGGTGGGTATTGATAGAACGCGCGATCAATGGGGAGATGTCCAGAGCAGGGGTGAGGGGGAAGGGATTGCAAGAAGAGTCCATCAGAGCACTACACTAAGGGGTAACCGGGAGTAAGGTATAGTAGGATGATACAACAGACACGGCCTGCGGATACACGGGCGCTACAAGATGTTGAGTCAGACTTAGCGAGCGAGACGATAGCGTAGTAGTACAGTGCTTCCAAGAAGGGGGTGAAGGGTGCAGACGACCTCAGCTGATGAGGGACATCACCTGCGGGAGACGAAACTTGGATCAGCTCCCGGCGATCGACTGCAAAGCAAAGCTCCGCCGATACAGTAGTGAAACGCACCGCGAGCCGGCCAGCGAAGACCAGCAACAGCTTCACAAACTCGTCTTTCTTGTCGAAGAAGAGCGCGTGGCTCCCGCCCTCGACCACATGCGCTTCCGCGTTGCGGAAATGCCGCCGCAGCTCGCCGACGACCGCAGGTCCATCCACTAGAGCGTCCTGGGATCCGACGAGGATCATCAGTGGCAGTCCCTGCCTGCCTGCCTGGAGCAGCTTTGCGGGGTCGTGCGAGGCTGATAGGATGGATCTAGTCACTTCAGGTGGCTGAGCCACGCTCATACCTAGCCACGCAGACTTGAGCATATCCGGTACCTGACGAGCAGACCCAGAGAACAGCGCATGGACAAATTCCGTCTTGGCTCGGGCGGAGATCGCAGCATCCTGGGAAGAGCGGAGTGCATGCGTCACTTCCAGCATGCGTCCTGTAGCACCCTGCGGTACGCTCGTGCACAGGAAGGGTAATGGCGCGATGAACACAACGCCAGAGATGGGGTTTGTGCACATAGACGCACAAACGTCTGCCACCGCAGTCGCTGATGTCCGGCAGTGTCAGGGTCGCCTGGTTTTGGAGGTCTAGTCTGGACGGAGAGACTTACCACCGAGTCCCCTGTGCAGTTTCGAATCAGACGGTGGAGAGCACGAAGGAGTCAAAACGCACCACGCTACGACGATCGGTCTCTGCACACCGAATGCATTGACCACAGCGCGAAAGTCATCGGCATGGCGAGCAGGATGGTGGCCTTCTTCCCCGCGAACCACGCCACTCTTGCCATGACAGCGGAGATCGTACCGCACCTGTGAGGCAGCAAGGATCAGAACGCAGCCAGATCGAAGGCTGAGGTCGCTCACAAGATATAGATGGTCAGTTAAGCGCCGATCGCCCATGAGCTCGTCAAAGACCGCAGAGCAGAGCATCACTTCGTGCACGAACACGACGTGTGGATTCCGAGGGTTACCAACCGCTTCGGCGTGGATAGGTGTCCCATCTGCTGACCGCAGAGTCTTGACGGTAGCGACGACCGGCGATGACATGCGTATAAGAGAGGTCGGGGGAGGGTGGCTCGGTGCAGGTCGTCCCGCCCAGTGGCCTCCTCGGTATATAAGTCTCTGGCCAAGAATCACTCAAATTACCCCTTCCAGAGACGACGAAAATTGAATGCCCGCGCGGCCGAGAGCCTACACCGCCGCGCTGATTCGCCCGAGCCCCCTTGTCCGCGTGCAGGCGTAAGAGCAATCTGGGAGGGATCGCAAGATTGCATGCGAGATTTGATAACTGCATTCTCAGCAGTGAGATCCGGATCGTACGCACACTCGTCGAACCGGGGTACCCGACGGGTTGGGTATGCAAGTGAGCAGCGGTGATATAGTGAAGATGTGGGATGTGGCATTGCTCATACGAGCAACCGTCCCCTATGCACTTAGTCAGCAACTCTCCGGCTTCATCGGGGAGTACGTCAGTAGGCTCTACTCACAGTAGTGCAGAGGTACCCGATGCGTAAAACACCCGTGTTCTGGAAGCCAGGGGTACCAAACCAGAACAGCAATTGAAACGGAAGTAGGGTCGGGATGAGGTATGTCGAAGTCTGTGACATGCTCGGAGCAAGCAGCTGTCGTAGGCCACATCCCGACCGACCCGGGAAGAGCCGCCGGCTGTTCGACGAGACTCGGGAGTTCGAATTGAACGCCAGAATTATGAGACAACCCGACTCTCTGCGAACTTTAGTTGCCGACATGATGACGGAGACCTCTGGGGGCGCTGAGAGCCGGCGGCGGAAAGCACGTTTGGCACAGGACTCGAGAGAGGTTTCAGCGAGCGTGAATCAGCTGTACCGAGATTTTGGGGCGTCGAAGGGGGCCCGCATTCGATCCAGTTGCATCAGCATGGACACTGGCTGGACACTGCCACACGGATTAGATACTACACGCGTGCGCACCGCGAGGACGCTCACCGGAGACAGCGACATCCGAGCACCCAGGTAGTTCATCGAAAGAGATATATTGCGAATGCCGGTTTCATCCCGTCTTCATGTTGAGAAGATGACAGCACCTGCACAGGCGTCCAGTCACATTGAAGACGACATGCAACCGACCCAAGGCATACACGGCTAGTGTGTGAGCGTTGACGGTCCGAGCACCGCAGGTTAGAGAGAATGATGTAGCTGCACTCAGCAAGCAACTACTCAGCTCACTCATGGTTACTCATGGTCTAAAAGCATGAAGATAGCATATACGACGCACCGTCTCACTTCATAGCATTACATACATGTGATTCGTTGACTAAGCTACACATTCCAGAGAGTCCGATTTACGCAGATGATGATGATTTGTACTGGTCGAGAGTTGAATGGGAGAGACGTAAGATGCGGAAATGGCTATAGAAGGGTATGAGCCAAGCCTCTACAGGAGGCGCACGGTCGCTACAAGCGTAGTCAGCCGATCGAACGCTTCTGAGCTGACCAAGTAGCACTCCGACAGCTTGAGGAAGGATATATTTGCCACCTGTGCGTCCGCAGCGCCACGACGAGCGTTAACGACCTGCAGAAGCTCGTACCCCGAGATATCAGCGCAGCTCTGTAAACATAGCGCTTCAAGCCTTGGCAAGAGCCATTCGCCTGCAGTCTCGGGTGCCGCCGCCAAGACGTCAAAGAACCTCGACCCGATGACGCCCGTGGATGGTTGTGCCAACCCAAGACCGGTGAGCTGAGGAAGTTGATAGAGTGCGCGTACAAATGGTGCCAAGCCTGCCCCACTGAGGTTGAAGTTGCGGAGATCGAGAAGACGCAGCGAAGGGAATTGTTTCGGAGCAAGAGCAACGCGCGTAATCCAATGGATGTCGTCCCCAGAGTGTACAGATATACCCTCCAGACCGGGTAAGGAGAATGTGTCGAGGAAAAGGGTGATGCTGGCTGAATCAACGACATTGAATACGAGGCCTTTCAGATCAGGCAGCTCGTGTACGACCGGAGTCGCTCTGAACGCGTCCTCGTTAGTGTCCACGTTGAGGAAGCCCCACCGCATATTGAACCATTTCAAACGCGAATTCGTGAGGAGCGCTACGAGCTCCTTGAAGGAGTAAGCGATCCTTTGGCCAGAGTGGCACAGATGATGCCTGACGAGGTCCAATTGGCGTAGAGCTGGTGTAGCTATGTTGATAGACTGCAGTGGCGCCTGTTCAAGCATCACGTAGTTGAGAAGAGGGCACGGCTGGCTCAGGATACAGACAGGCTGTTCCATGTCGGACTCAGAGGAGTCGACACTGAAGTAGAAGCACTCGAGGGCGGGGCCAAGTTCCGACGCGTACTCTCGGACGGTCCGTGCCCTGGGCCAATCTGGCGCGAACACATAGAGGGAGTAACATCTCGAGAGGTGCGGTTGCAGCTCTGTCATGATGTTTTGCGCGTCGTCCAGATCGTTAGTGTGCAGGTCAAGTTCGATGTACAGCTTCGACTCCTTGGAACGCTGAAGGTGGGCACGCATCTTGCGCATGAAAGAGGGAATACGCCATCCCCAAGAGGAGTCGAGCACGATATACGACCAGAGAATTGAGTCGGATAGAGCGATCTCCCGCCACTGTCGTGAGACGAGGTTGATGGTTGGCAGGAGATCTATAGCCCCATCGACACCAAGTTCGAAGATGCGACATAGAATCTCCGCTGGGACGCGTGCAATGAGGGCTCTTTGGCTGAGTAGATGTTCCCGCTTGAGCTTCAGCGCGGCAATCTGAGCTTCGAGCTCAGCAATGGAGTTGTCAAGTTCCACGATGTCGGATGGCAACGGTCGCGGATCCCTGCGATAATTGATATATGAGTTGTGTTAGGGGAAATGCTTATTCGATCGAGGAGATTCGTACACTTTCTTGATATCATTCGGGTCCTCTATCTCAACAGCTCCAGGACCCAGGTCATCCCAAGATGCAAGGTCGTCATACGAGGGAGATTGATTCATCGCGGACAGAGGGATAGACGCGAGGACTGCGAAGGACAAGGACAAGTTGCTGGATCATTGCATAGCCCAAGGGCCGAGGATCCATAAGCGCCTGGTCTGAGTGCCACTGAGTACCACGTGGCACAAATCATGACTACGCGCGCCGCGTATATCAACCTCCTCGTGCCGTAAGTATTCCAAGTACAACGCACACCGTATATGAGCTGATGTAGGAAATCACTTGTCAGCCTCTAAGGACTCCCCTGAATTGTTCGAAGGTGTTAGCGTGCTTGTGTATTGCGTGTCATGCCAGCCTAGCTAGGTATATATAGATCTATTCTTTTTCAGGTAGTACTGGATTGACAAGGCCCAGGGTGAATACTTGCGACTAGTCACCAGTCGTTCGTCAAGAACAATACCGCCTCGGTCAGTCTTGCATTGCTGCATAGTTCCACATACGCACACGTTGACTTAGATAAGCGGTTCGTGGTTCGTCAGGTAACTCATGTGCCAAAACCGTGCTTTTGCGTCCAGTCCTCTCGCCCGTTTGTAGGTCGCCTCGAGATGACCTCATACGTGCATGCGGATGGATATCCTGATCGATTGAAAGCATTCTGCGGTAGCCTTCGAGAATGTGAAGGACTGGCATACGATCCTCCCGCGACCCGCTGGGTGCACATCACAGTATGTTCCATCGTTCCTGAACCACTAGCGGTTAACCGTAGGAACTTCGTATCTCAAGGTCCCCGTCGCACACCGGCCGCCCGTACCAGCATCACCGTAGTGACTCGCATTCAACGTAGCGCCAGACGTGTGGGCTACGGCCCTAGCTCAAGGCACGCAAGGGTTCGCAACCGACAATTTGGACGCGAGGTGAGCTTGAGCGTAGCACGAGACGCCTCTTGATATCCATGTAGTCCCGGGCCATGTGACCGCGCGGTTGAGCACTCAATGCCGGGGAGTTTCACAGAATCGTGAGGTTGCTACTGTGTCCGAGCGCATCTCCGTTGTAGGAACATTTGAATCGGTAGATGTCCGCTGATGTTATGCTTACAGGATTCCGTATTGTATCCGTTCGTACCTGAGCTGGCGGTACTGCAACTAATACCCGAAACCCGATGCTCAGCCGGCCCATGCACCAATTCAGGACGCTAGCCTCTCCTCTCCGTGCCGTCCTTTTTCAACTCGGTGTATTTTACCTCTCGTGCCGTCAAGGTAATGACACGCTGCATCAAGGTCAGGCAGCTGTTCGTCTATCTCTCGGACTACACATTGCTCCCGCAGCGCCGTACACAAGTGTCGGAGCATGTGGCTTAGTATCGTATATCGCAACGCCCTTCGCAAGTTGTCCAGAGAATTCTGTCAGCGCGGGCTGCTTCTGGAAGTCACGAAGGCCACTGCTGAATGTGACAACCACGGGCTGCGGCGATTTCTGGGCCGGCTATGATTTGGAGTGCGGGCTTCAGAGTCTGTGGCTGTCATATATGGGACTAACTAGTGTACTTCATGCCTACCTAAGGCATACATTCTGGTCTGGCGATGCAAAGACGTGCTATGGGACAAAGGTGAGTCTCCAAGATTGCTTAGCATTTGGCAGGATGTGACACGGAATACTGACATACATAAACATTCGGTGATACTCCGCTCATGTCCCGCTGCCCGGAACTTGTCTATCTGTTGTTGCAGCCAAGCGCACGCCGCGCGTCTACTAACAGTGGGCGTATGTAGGTTCATAGCTCCCGATAACGCCTCGCGAACGTCTGTGTTCCACTGCTACGCCTCCGTGTTTGAGGTGCTGCGGTGCCTACTAGAATGCCTAATCACGAACACAAATCACTGCCGCGTCCGACGCACATGCGGACAGATCGTTCGAAGGCGCGCGCCTCGAGTGGACATATATGCCAGAGCCAACGGAACCGCAGCCGATTTCCGGCTTCCTGGCGCTCCGGACGACCTAGCTAGCGACCCCCATGTCGGGAGATCTCAGTGAGTCCAACGCGTTCCTCGTCGGGACGTGGTTGCAACTTCTCGCCATGGGCACGTACCGAGTTCCTCGATGTCCCATTCCTTTTGATTGACAATGTTCTGTTTGGAAGGGGCCTATTTCGTCTATTTGCCTGAGTGTGCTGCCCTTGTGATGAAGAAGTTCAAACGCGACCGTTCCTTCCTGGTCCCAGTGACCTGCCTACTATTCTTTGTTGCTGCTATGACGGTACGACCTCCCTTCTTTAAGTGATTATGGGTACCGACTGTTGGCTTACCGTGCTAGGAATCAGGATCTTGTGCTCTCCCTGGTTATGGCTCACAAAGCCTACTACATACACGGATCACAGCTGCCCAACCCGGATGCGATATACGGCAACCCTGCAGCGACACTTTCCCTCATCAAGAATACTGCGACTATCTTCATAGTCATTCTTTCTGACGCTATCATTGTACGCTTCTCCCGTTGCTCTACCCTGCCAAGACGTTGACCAGGCGCTGTGCGTCTAGATATATCGTACATTTGTCCTGTGGGACAGGAATCTCTTGGTCATCATGGTTCCGACCGGACTATTGCTATGTGACATCGGTAAGCCCTCTGAATACCGGCTGTAGAGCTATACTGAATATCCGTGCTCGTACGATTGCAGCATACGGAATCTTCACCGTCTGGACACTCGCGAAGGCCGCCCATGGTGACGACATTGATACAGTCGCCGTCGGGCGGGCACGGGTGTTCTTTATAATCACATTTGTACTCAACCTGCTCTGTTCTGGTGAGTCCGCTCCTCTGCGCGTACGATGATAATGTTGACACATATTGCGATCGGAATGTCTGCACCGACTCTAGCTATGATCTGCTACAAGCTCTGGCGCGTGTACTCCCTGTTTCCGGCGGGCTATGTCGCCGGGCCGTCAGCAACTGCACAGCTGTTCGACGTTCTCGTACAGTCCGGTTAGTGTTTGACGATGAAGTGGTACGACTCGGCATGACGGCGCTCATGTCCAACATTTCTCTCTGCGCAGCCGCATTCTACTGCGCGACTCTCCTGCTGATCATCGTCACCAACTGCGTCAAAAGCAATTTGTTCTTCGTCTTCCTCGGTCCCGTGCGTCCCCTTCTACATTGACTCACCTCGACGTTGACTCAGTCAATTCCATTTCAACGTGCTAACCGTGCACCGCAGCTACCCTCCATCGCAGTAAGCCTCCGTTCACCTCGGGCATCGCGTCACTCCCGGTGCTAATACAGTCGCTGGTATGCATAGGCGTATGTCTTCTCGGTAATCATCGTACGCGCAGGCGAGAGCGTGCGCGGGAAATGCCCTACGTTGATGACGTCGTTGAGGACGATCAAGAAGCGGAGGAGCGGGGGCTCAGGGCTCCCGCTCGCCATCAACGTTGAGGTCGACTTCGAGCGCGTCGTGGACTCGGAGCGGGTCAGCGTCGCGGAACCTGCATCCGAGTCGGATGCGGTGAGCAGGGATGTGCATGAACAGGTGCCATCTGACAAGAGCCCTGTTTAGCTGACATAGCAGAAGGTAAATTGGTAAAGGGATGATTGGCTAGCATAGCAGCTGTTGTACGCTACGTACCTTACGCTGCATTCATAATCTGTATGTCTGCTCGACAAGGATGAGGACGAACAGAGATAGACGAGCGGTAAAACAGCAGGCTCTCCGCCAGAGATCATAACGACTGCATAGCAGACGCCATCGATCTCGAGAGCTCATGCAGGCATTCCGTGAACGGCGACATCGTATATTGTCAGCTTCGACACTGCAGCGTCCCAACAGAAGACAGAGAAACGAGATGTAATGCTACACAAGTATGCTTGATAGTACTAGTAGGCGAGGAATCAAGGAAAGAGACACTATTAGCAGTTGGGTCATTTGTAGAACCGTACATGAGAGCAAGGACTCCCCACATCACGTCGATGTGCGTGGTGAATCGCGCAGCGGAGAACGAGGTCTGAGTGGGTCAGATATAAGCCAAGAGCACAGACAAAGCTGCCATACGAGTGACAAGTGCGTTACTTACCCAGTGATTGACTGTCTGCCAACCAGGTGACGCAGATGTCTACGGACATGCAGTTGGAATACTAGGCAATCGGAAGATAACAAGATGACAGCTCACCTAGCTCGTGCAGACCGATGATACCATACCACATCTGAAGCAAGGAATGCGGGGCGACGAGACTCGCGAGACCCGGCAGGCACAACAGGATGGGAGAAAACGACAGACAGCACATCGTTCGGCCAACCGACCGACAGGCCAATGACCGAACAGGAGAGACAGATTGAGAGATACATACATACATCGTAGTACACATAATACAGCGACATGCAGCGGGGCCCAAGGGTCGATATGAACCAAGCAACAGCGAAGACCAGCCAAACGGCCAGACGGCCGGACAGCCTCGACGTCGTCCTGCCAGAAAACGGAGAGAGACCAGGAGCCAGGACGACGCCCCCGGCCTCCTCTGATCCTATGACGACGCGGGCACCAGAGCGGCTTTCAGCAGCGCCGTCCGCGCCTCCGTCGCGCTGCTCTCGGGGGTGAGCGGGCTGGGCGTGAGCATGCCCGTGCTTTGAGAATCTACGCTGAGGCTCATCGGGCTGTCCCCCGATCCTGAGCTACCAGGGGACACTGGACTTCGCCCGTTGGTCGCGAGCGTGGGGACGACGGGCGCGGATTGCGACAGCGCGGTTACGGCGGTGGGGCTCGGGTTCCAGGACGAGCGGTGGAACGATTTCTTCTTCCGCACGCTCGCCTTGTATGCTGCACGTATCGCCGCGGTAGCCTCATTCGTGATACTGAACACGCTTGCCGACGTCGAAGGGGTCGTGGACGCGACGCTTGGCGCTCGAGATTGCACCGTTGTCAGCTCTAGCCGTGGAGGGAGACTGCCAGATGACGACGGTGATGCGGGTGGGGGTGCCGCTGCAGGTTCGATCACAGGCGAAAAGGAGGGCGAAGGTAGTGATGATTCACAGCTCTCGTAGTGGCTGGGTGTTGATGACGACGAGGACGTGCTTGGCGCTATCGTCGATAATCGTCTGTGGTGGTGGTAGCAAACGGGATACGGCAGCTCGTCTGGGGCGCGGAAGGATTCGGGAAGTGCGGGTGGGAAAGCGTTCAAGAAGTCATTCGGAGCCTGCGAAGGCCAATTCAGGGGCGCCTTAGGTTCGCCGCCTTCCGAAGGTTGCTCTTGTTCTGCAGCGAGCTCCGCCGCGCGTGCCTGCCACAGCGCGAGATTCTCCCGGGTCTGGCATGCGAACTGCTCAAGTGCTATGGCCGGCCAATCGATGAGAATGGTGGTGTGAAAGTTGATATACGGTGAACTCACATGGGATCCCCTCGGCGACCAACTCGAACAGCGGCCGCGCGAACGTGTTGTTGAACCATATCTGACCGTTGGCTTCGCCGACACGGCTATCGGATGGTCTGACAGATGGCGGGAGCTGTAGATGCTTCTCGAGCAGCAGCTGGCTACTCCATTCTGACTCTAGCGCTGTGGCCCAATGTTGCGAGACTAGGTATGGTCGGCTCTGACACAGAGTTCAACACGTGGACGACAGTGCACGGAGATCAACCTTACTGGATTGCTTATATCCGCGCATTTGATGAGAGCCTGGCATACTAAGATGCGTTGCTTGAGCTCGGGAAAGTCGGCGCCATCAAGCAAACGACGGAACTCCGTCATGAAATCAAAGTGGACGCCCATATCCGTCGCCAGAACCGTTCCCAGCAATAGCTTGCGGAAGAGAGGGCCGGAAGCAGGACGATCGAGCAGGAAACCGAGGTTGTGATGTCGCATGATCTGCAAAATGAGTGAATAGTGCATTTGCTCTAGCACAGACTTGTCGTCATAGACAACTGCTAGTGGGGTTTTCGCATTTTTCTGCACAGGAAATGAATGTCAGAATAATTGAGCGGATGTCAAGTGAATGTAATCGGGGTACCATGAATGCATTTGTGAGGCCAGGATGCCCAACATCGTGTCCTACTGCGGCAATACATAACGCGAATAGGTCTTCGTCCGTCAAACAGGATATGAGTGGGTCGCAGCTTTCCCTATCTCTCGTCCATGTGCGCCCATCCTCCAACAGTAATGTTACCGGTGGGACCATGCCCGAAGTAAACAGGAAATGATACACTGCTTGGAAGACATCTAACGCATGCTGGAAGTTGTGGTACGTGTTTGCTTGTCGGTACAGTTGACACAAATGTTGCAAGAAGGTCGCGACGCAGCCTGTTGGAGGAGGTCAAAATGAAATCCTGTGTGGTGAAAGTCCAGATACCGAAAGCGAGGATCGCCAACGAGTCGTAACGCTGTGCACTGTTGAGATGTGTTCTGACGAATGGTAACGCGAACCGGCCTTACACACCGTATCGCGACGCTGTTCTCGAGTATGCCCTAAATCCCGCTCTATCGGATAGAGAGATATGCAGAACTCGGCGAGTACCACCGGGTGCGCGAGGGCTCACACAAACAGCAAATCAAAGTATGAGATGTACCATTGAACTCACCTAACGATACTGATACAGTGTCCTGCATATGCTCGATCCGGTAGAGCGCCTCGAAGAGAATATACGCGCACGCGATAACCTCCTCGTCCGGTAGTTTGAGAGGTTCGAAGTGCCATGAGCTCAGAGATTCAACCAGACGTTGTCGCGTATCAAGGTCGAGGTCGACGAAGGAGTGTCTTTTCGAGCGGTGAGAGGGACGAGGAGAGGGGTGCGGTTGTGAACGTACATATGATCGCATTCCTGGCTGACCATCGTCTCGGTGTGCACGCGGACGTCTATCAGAACTTCTGCATATCTGCAGAAGAGCCGCAAGCTGTCACGACGGATGATGCAGGAAGGAATGATAGGATACGGACCTCGTTTCGCCGCAGTCTGTCTCCTCCCAACCTCCCCAGCCGTGACCGCGGTTCTCGTCGCTGAGGGCGAGAGCGAGGCCGCCGACGTCAACACTACGTCTCCTGCCCATCGCGTCAGACATAAGAGGGCGAGATAAGCGAGCTTGTTGGAAGTGAGGCTGGGCGTGGGGGAGGGGAAGGAGAGGTTGAGCTGGGGGTAGGGAGCAGCGAGCGTGCGAGAGGGCGGTGACTGTGCGATCCGCCCCACGTGGCTGCCCACGGGCGAGCGCTCCGCTGGATTCAGAGTCTAACCCAATCCGCATTCGGTCGATCTCTTGTCTCGCTCCCATCACCACTGCGCCCACACCAGCTTTCACTCAACGTTTGCAATCTAGTACCGCCACGCCGTCCTGGTCCTCGCTTTCCTGCTCGCCACGCGACCCCCATATCTCCAGAATATTCCTAGCGTGCTTGTCTCGGGTGCGCACCTCTGCTGGCCCCACAATTCAGCACAACGCGTCCAAACAACCCGCGTCCTCCGTGCGCGCGCGTCTTGCACCCTCGGCGTTTTTGTCGCCCGGGACGAATCACCCGGCGTATGTTCTCATGCGCCAACACACTCGTGGAGGAAAAACACAACATGCTGAGAAGTGCCCGCGGAGGGAAGCCGCCCAGGACGCGCTATCGACGATTCCGCGGCATCGGCTGCATTGCAATCGATGCAATCTGCTCTCTATCCTCCTCGTGGATGGCACGATATCGAACCTCTTTGGGCGAAGATCCGTAACCTTGTCGCATGCCGACCGCCGATCAAACCTGCCGCTAGGTGCTGCTCGAGTGCCCGCTTTCTCCGGGAGACCACCCCTCGAGAGTCAGGGCGCTAGAGCACACAGGCGGCAGCATATTGAAGGCATAACAAGCAAAGGTATGTCTTCAGCGTGCATGTGACTGAGCAAGATATGCCGAAGGTCGTATGGTACCTCTATCCTTCAAATCAGCCGCGAGTGTCACAATCACCTCATTAAGAACGGTCGCTCAAGAGTCCTAGCCTCATTCTTACTGGATCCACGTTTTCAAGGTAAGACATGGGTTCTGCTACGGATCCGCCTATTGCATGCAGCACACTCAGGCACCCCGCCGCTATGTCACTATTCTCTCATTGATTCCTGCGTGCTTCTCGCTGAGCCGCACGCCGAAGCGGCACAATGATCGCCTTCAAGGTAAGTCCGATGGGCCCGAGTGCCCTCTCTCCGTATGTATTGTCATCGCAAAGTTCCTGGGTGAGTGCAATAATACGTATGAGCTCTAGCCAGACACCTCGTGGAATCGTGGTGTGCGATTCTATCGAAGTGCCTGGTCAATGGTATGTCTTCAGTCTTCTATGTGCCAGGAACACGTGCCGTCGCCCCCAAGTCATATATATGCACCAAGAGAAGCGCCAGTTCTCTGTAATGTCAAAGCTACACATCGTATATGATGCATGAACGAGGCTCATGCTACGGTCGAATATGGGCGCAGCATTCCACGTCTCAAGCACAAGCCGATGGTGTCGCTATAACACCGTCTGTTTTAGGTAAGCGCCTACAAGCCGATCCCACATACACGGAATCGGTTCATTTGCCACACGAGTCCTCGCGCTCAAGACGCCGAGCCGTAAACACGCCTCCTCTCATATCATACTATTGGCACTGTCGACAAGCTTCGTGCGGCGTATCCGCATGCGTCACTAGCCGAGTACGATCCTACACCATCTGACAAATTTGAGTCCTATCCGCATGGCCGTACTCTTCTCCCGTGAACCTAGACTGCCGTCTCACTGGTTTCTCTGAATTGTACCGCGTCGCTAGCCGTGACGCCCTTGCCCAACCTCTCCATTTCCGCCTCCCTATGATACCTCTCAATCGCCCTGAAGCCTCAAGTTACGCGACACCGATCGTGCCGTTCTCGCCCAGCCCACATGTTCCCTCCTGCCCTGGAAGCCACACCTGCCATGCTCATCGCTCGGCGACTCAAGCTACCGATCCCTTGGTTTAGTCGCGGCATGCGGCATGACTCCTCCTTGCTTTGCTCTGCTCTGCTGATCCCCCTTCTTGCCCGCTCGGCGACTTCATCGTGGTGGAGACGGTGCGAGGCAATTGCAATGCGTGCACGGGCCTGACTCGCCACGCGCGGACTCGGAGCAAGAGATAGAAGTTTGGACGCTGCGCTCCCGCAGTGGCACGCGCGCCGGACGCACGGACGGCTCATCGCTCATGTGAATCGCTGTGATATGCAGGATGTTACCGTGCTGTGGCTTAAGCTCAGCGATTCGCCGTCGTCCGCCGCCTCTGGGCCGCGCAGACGTCGATCCATCCGTCGAATCCACTGCTGCTCCACCCACTGGCTCTGGTACGCTCGTCATTCCAGTGTGCGTCTGCGCATGGCACGTCCGCATGTTTGATTTTCCGCTCCTTGTTCTTCTCATATCAATTTCTGACCGGCCTTTTGTCCACAATGCGGTTGTGTACCTGGTCTTGAAGACCATGATCTCTTGTCAGGCGGTTCTAGGACCTAGATTATGCGGACACCTCGGCGCCCGAACCATGATTCTTCGGCTCCCGGATTTGTGGCTTGCCAGACTGTGTCGCCGTTCGATGGCGTGAGCTCTTTTTCTCCTCATCCCGCTCGTCTTCCTGTAGGTTGTTACTGTAGGCTCTCCACCGGCATCCTGAGAGTTTATGCGCACATACTACTCAGGTTCCTCGACATCCTCGCATCCACTCTAGCGGATTCCGTACATACCACCCTTCGCGTGAATATTGAGGGGACTTAGGCTTTAGCGGGGGAAGTTCTCAGCATGAGGTGTCCGTGGCCAGGTGCGTCTCGCCCTCTTGTACGAGTCTGTCTGTCTGTGGGAGGCTCATATACCTTTGATCCCCGTTTAGTTCGGTGACCATGTTCATGCAATGGTTCGCCGGAGGAGTCTGCCTCACGGTCGTACGTTATGCAGGTGGTATGCTGTCGACAGGTGCGAGTCGTCCACATGCCCGATCACGACGTTTTCTATTCGCCGTGTACATGCCATGGGATCGACCTAGTATATCACCGGGGCTGGTTTACCTCTCTTTCCAACCAGCACAAGTTATAATACCCACAATCCCCACAATTCGTCCCCATGCCAGACGGTCTCCCGCTCTACCAGCACGTCCCCGCTATCCGTCCTTCGTGCTGTAGCGTACTCAACATCAAGGGCGCCCACGTCCGTCTCCCCGTGCACGACATGCAGGCGGCCTTCCACCGCCTTCATCGCGAACGCGAACGTCTCTCGACTAAGCAGAGGAGATCGCGCCGGTGTATATCCTCTGGCTGGACCAGCATACCGCGGCCATCTCGTTAGTATTCTTCCACATTCATATCCTATTTCGTCCCTTGTCTCTCCCCGCTGTTCGATACACGTCCTCCTCGCTTGTCAGTTGCCGACATCCCATGAGGCGATCTCTACGCTCACTAACATGCCCTGTCATCCTCGGTCTCAGGCCGTTTGCTACAGAATTTGTACTCGTGTTCTGGCCTTCGGCATCCAATCTTCACGTTAAACCCCGGTGAGCCTCCCATGAACGATGCACAAGTTTCGTTCGGTTACTAAAAGCAGCCTTTCGTTGTCCAGTAAGAGAGGCATCGCGCCGGTGACTCCGGGTACCTAGGCGGGCCTTCGCTCTCCACGCATATGGACCACCGGCTCATGAGTGTGTGTGTAGGCGTCGTTACTACCCGAGCTGTCGCAATAGCTGACAGAGACCTTCCAGATATTTCCGGGCAAAGGCCATTGGATTGAATCCTCGGTAATCGATCGTATTTTGGACGCAGGATACACCGTACATAAATGTCTATGACACTAGCTTATGTGCAAGTGTAAGGGCAGATAAGGGAGGATACTACATCGGCGGGAGCGCATTGAACGGACGGGGTATTGATTGGAGCGAGTGGCACATGAGAGAACCGTAGATAGTAGCCAAGATACAATACAATGCAAGACAACAGCGGGAATACAGCGAATAGCGACACGAGTAAACCAGGAATGATAGCACGGACGGCCCAGGGGAATGGTGACCTATGTATCCGAAGACATAAATGAGCATGGACGTGACGGAGACCGGGATATATATACATGCAGATACGAAGCAGCAAGAGCGAGAACACGAATACTGACAACCGCCTATCAGAAAGGAGTATAGACGGCATGAGACATCACGGAGGGACGGTATGCGGATAGGAATATCTAGGGGGTAAATGGGACAGAGACGACGAGAGCGAATCGACAGCGTAGGGAACTCGGTACGGATGCGGGGGATGGCAATGACGATAGGACGGAAAGAAAATGGAGCATTGAGGAGATGCATGAGCAGAGCATTGTTCCGCGCAGGTATACGAAACGCGAGATCGATCCACAGTCCGAGCCTGAACGTAGCAGGGCTGTTTTCCAAGAAAATATGCAAGAAAGGGGAGCGCGGGAATGGATATGGGAAGGGGTGTGAGGAGCGTAGAGGGGTGTCGAAGGACGTCTACAATGAATCTAGACCCGCAGGCTATGAGAAACGTGTGACGGGGTTTTTTCGTGTCGTTGCGTTCGTTAGAATGGCGTTCATGCGACCATCCGTTCAAGAAGAGCCTGCTCTCCGTCGTGTACGTGAGTGTCGTCCGCTTGAATGAATAGAAATATATACTCACGATACCACCCTGAGTTCGAAGACGACGAGGGCGCATACACCTCCGCATACCGTCCGCTGCTACGCGAGTATCCACTTTCGTAGCCGTACGTGGTGGCCTGGGTCTGTGCCTGGTGCTGCTGGCGGTCGTACGACGACTTCGAAGAGCTCGCAGCGCTGAACATGAAAGCGCTCTGGGACGGCTGAGAGACACGAGACACTGTGGGAATGGAAAACCGGTCAGCAACCTGACTTATACTTGACACACACATGCGCATACAACGGAAGGGAACTCACGGGATGGTTGAGCGGCGTGTTGTCGCTGATAGGTGGACGGCTCCAAATCGACCTCCCCCGTCTGATAGCGCATGCTCCATCCCAACGACTGCGCCGGAGTCATGATATGCGCAAAGGTTGGGCTCGATGTCGCCCCCGTCGCGCTGCCAGAACGGTTCTCTGTGACGGAGGCATATCCACCGGATGACGACCCGTCCCATGAGTCAGGGTCAAGTTGCCCAGGCGCATATTCGAGGCTCAAGGCAGGGGATACGCTGCCACCTCCCCCGAACATGATACGCTGAGCGCGTCTCGGGCTGTCGGTAAAGCCGTCCTCCGCCGCTCTGTTGGCTTTCCGACTCGACGGCATAGTGGGGCAATCACGACAGCGTGACTGACTTTGGCCCTTTGGCTTAGGGCTGGATGGAACCCAGTACCTGGCGGTGTCTTCATCGTCTGGCACGAGCGGGTTGGAGAGCTCGGCTTGCCACTCAAACTCGACGGGCTTCTCCCTGAGCGGTCCTACCTCGATCCCCCCTGCACCAGGCTGTTTAGCTGCAGAATGGATGCCGTCGTGAGTTGCAAAACTGTCGAGACGGAAGGAGTACATCATCTTGCGCTGTCGAGGAGGGGCATGAATGGCGCGGAGGGGTACTTCAGGCATGGTGCTCGGCACGGGGTCGGCGGGCACTGAAACCTCTATAATGAACTCTCCCTCCGCCTCTTCCTCCTTGATCGGGGGCGAGACGGGTGTATGAGGAGGTGAGGTCGCGGGGGAGTGGGTATATGCGTGGTGACCTGACGACTGCGACACAGGATCTGCGGGGTCGATGGTGTAGAGACCCGTGCTATCCCATGTGGCATTTTGGAGGCGTGGGGTGGACGACGAGCCGGTAGTCGAGGTGGTAGCGGCGGCTGCGGCGGCCAGAGAAGAATACGATCGCGCGCCGGACGATTGTGCAGCGCGTGCAGATGTGCGTGTGGAGGTGGTAGAAGACGGGGAAGGAAGGTTGATGCTACGAGAGGTGGGGTAATTGGTGGTCGTGGACGAGTACGAGTCGTTGTGAGTGGAGTAGGCGATGTAAGAAGCGTTGGAGGAGACGGCGGAGCAAGCGACGGACGAGGCCGGCGTTGCGGAATGGTGGTAGGCGTTTACGGAGGCAGAAGAGGAAGACGGGACGGACGAATAGGACGCTGATTGGACGGCGCCGGGATCATGGGCGTCCCAAGAATAAGACGCGCCGGAGGTGTTCGCGGCATGGCTGAGGCTGTATGCGGCGTCGAGGGAGGGGGCGGCGACGTTGCTGAGAGAGGGAGGGGAGTAGTGGCTGAAGTAGGAGGAAGGGTCGTAGGCGGAGGGGAGGTCGGGGTAGGCGCGGCGGTCGGCGGGGGCGGCGGAGGAAGCGGAGGCGTAGGCGGCAATTGACATTTGGGTGGACGGGAGGCGGTGATGACGGTCCAGGCCGGCAAATTAAAGGGAGGGAGAGGAGGGAGGAGCTGGGAGAGGGACTGACGAGAGGACGGCAAGGGGATATCCATCTATAAGGCCGCAATCACACCGGGTCCTCGCCCCGCCCGCATGACACCCTGTGCGCCCTCCTTCGCGAGCTCTGGTGGTGATCCACACCCACCTCTTCCTCCTTCTTTCTTCATTCCATCCCTCTCACCCACTCCCTCGGTTGCTGAAATTCCCTTTTTGGGTGTCTTCTTAGTGGGATCCGCAACGCTTTAGACGCCCGTGTCCAGTCCCACCTTCGCGTATACGTACGAGATCTCTGCTCGCCCAGTTCCCAGATCATCGCGTCCTCGCGACCAGACTCTCCCATTCCTCCCGATCTCGCCTCTCGCATAGGCCCATCCCCGTCCCTCTCCCCCTCTGTCTTCTTTCCCTGCGCGTGCGCCCTCAGGCAGGCCGCCTGTCCTCCCTCCTCCAGCGATCCTCTCCTCTTCGCCACGTTCGCAACTCAGCGACCTATCACCCTGGGTATCTTGCCACCAAATACAGGTTGCCGTCGCGCTATCAACCTACCCACCAAACCTTCCGTTAGCTCGCGTTCAGTCGCATTCTCGGCCCACTTACACGCCGCGGCCCAAAACGTTGCATTCTCGACCTTTATTTCTTTACCACACACTCGTCCCAGCATGCTCCGCCCCCTGGCATCTGTGATCGGCGCTGGCGAATCGTTCCAAGTCTTGTTGCACATCTAGCAGCTCTCGCCCGGGCGTTTGTCACAATCCTTTACCCTCCGCCTGGGGCCACGCCGCTTGGCCCCCGCTCCCTGCACAATATGAATTCCACGTGGACGGCATCGCACATCTGACACTCACCTCTCTGCACAAATGATACTCCCGCGTCCAACTGCCACATCACTCCTTCGCAATGTTGATTCTGACCGGCGCGTTCTGCTGGTAAGCCTCGCGCGTCTGAGCACTGCATATGGACGGTGTACACTGACGCCCATATCTATTACGTAATTTACCTTTTAGCCCGGCCACTCTAGCGTGGCGTCGCTTATCGCGCACAAGCTGTCGACCTTTTGGCTGGTCCTGTCACGACCGTCTGTTGGGGCCAAGCACGGCCACGGGGAATGGGCTGTAGTGAACCGCGTCAAGCGTTTTCGCCGAGGCGTCGGTCGAGTGCCCGTGTTTCGCGCCCTGGCAGCTGTTTTGCACCGTCGTCTTCTTTGGCTTCTCTGGCCATCAGTGAGGGAGGCGGCTGGAACGAACGAAGCGGAGACGCGGTACAGACGCCGCGCTTGCCTTCACCCGAGGCCTCGACGATACTCCGCCAATGCTCCGCGTGCGTGCGCACCGGCCAGTGCGCCGTCGCGGCTCGGTCTAGGAATCTGACCCTGTTCTACTTCTCCAGCTGGCCGGTACAGCTCGCCCGTGTTTATACATAGCCACCCTCGCCGCGGACAGGAACCAATCACACGCGTCGTACGTGTACCGTCGCGCGTTCCCTAGGCCGCCATCGACGTCTCGCTCTGCGTTCTGGCGCTCCGGCGTTCTCTCGTCCACGCGCATACAATGTTGGCGCGATGCATCTGGCGAGTGCGGCGGATGGGAACTCCGCTTGCTCGTCTTATCCCCGCCGCCCTAGAGACCGTGGCGTGGGTGCTGCTGCGTTCTGCCTCCCTCGAGCCGTGTCACTGCGTCTGCATCGACGAACCCCGATGGTACGCCTGCACTCCTCTCCGGGACGCTTCTCCCGGGACGCATTCTTGCTCAATGCGAATATGTCACCCATCCCCGATCGATCGAGGGAGCTGGTGTTGCCACGCCCCCCTTTCCGCTTTTCACATCTCCCAGCGTTTCCATACCGCGAAGCCGTCCCAGCCTCGTCTGCTTGACGTGTCCCGAAGAACCGTGCTCTTTGCCGGCCGGATGCACTCCGGGTCGCTCCCGTTATTTATTCACCGGCGCTCGCACCCGGTACGTCTTACCTGCCATATACACTTCATCGCTCTCTGGGGAAGCGAGGCGTGCGCGCGCGTGCCTGGAGGAACCGAGCGCGGGTATTATTATGACGTGCTGGAAGTGCAGAGTACTGAATATACATTAAGCGCAGGCCGAGCACACTGGCGGGGGTGTGCACGCAGACGACGGGCGGAGACGCGCAGCTGCGGGACGCTAGGATCGGTTGGGGAGTGGGCCCGCAGCGCTGGTATTGACGTGTACCTTTTGCACGGGTTTCAGGAGGCCCAGATCGGTGCCAGGTACGTCAGCAACGCGTCTCCCCTCCGCTCTCCGTTCCCTGGGGATTCTCGCGCCCGATCCATATCGCTTTCGCCTCGCGCGCGCGGGGACGCGGACGCGCACACGTCGTCGGGCGTCGGGACGTCGCAGTCCGCGCGGTGTTCGCAGGCGACGACGACGTCTGTTCGCGTCTTCGATCGGGGCTACTAGGCATCGCAGACTTCACGTCTTGCCCTGCACTAGGAGCCCGCTGACGTCGCCGCTTCGTTTGTCGTCACACAGAGGCCTTCCGGGCAGCTGTGCTGGGCGCCGCGTCCCGAAGCACCCGCGCGTCTGCATCCGCGCGCGTGGGCGTGGTCACCGCCGCGTCGCCGTCGTGCGCGTCTTAGAGTTTGTTTGTAGGCGCAGCGCATGCAGTGCGGTCCGTTTGCGCCTGGGCACGGTAGCATTGGTACTAGGCGTCGTCGAGCGTGCGACGCCGACGCGCTAGGACGGCTCGCATCTTGCATCTTGCACCTTGCACCTTCCATCATGAATCTTGATAGACTCGTCAAGGAGTATACAGACGTACTGTCGGAAACCCTGCCCGCCTGTGACCCCGGCCTGTGCGCTTGACAGCCCAGGCCGCCCGAATCCACGCCGGGCCCGCATCTCATCGGTATATGCAGCATGCTTGTATGAGTCGGACTGTGTTCAACACCAGCACAGCGTCAGGCGTGCCCGACGCCGCTGCGACCGCGACCGCGACGGCGTTGGGTGCGCGCTTCGGGCGCCCACTGGTATCTGCTCGTCTTCCGGGCCTCTGGGGTGATGCTGTAGGTGGACGTAGGCTCATGACAGTGCTGGTGGCATATCTCTGTAGATATGAGATGATATGATATGATATGGCTAGGATCCGGGCCCTATCTTCTCGAGCGAGCGAACGGGCGAGCGAAGCACTGGCTGGCGTGCAAAATCTATCTTTCAGTTTGAGCATGGTGCGGGTCTTCTGGGGGCCACCACGCGCGTAGGATTCTGGTTGAGCGGCTACTGGCTGTTGACTGCTGGTGCATGGCTGACACGCGTCATGATCCGGATCATGGTGCTGTTGTGGCCAACACGAACATCAGCAATAGGACCTCGTTCCAATTTCTATTGTTGTTGTTGTTGTTGTCGTTGTTGTTGTCGGGATGTTGGAATGTTGGAACGTTGGGATCTGCCTTGCTTGCGACATGGCCGCGTCTACGTCTACGTCTACGCCTACGACGCAGATGCGGATGCGGGTGCGTCGACGCATCGAAGCATCGACGACGCACCGCAGTCGTTCAGGTTCTCGAGTCGGCCGGCAAATCTACCAAACGGCTCGGACGACCCTCTCGCCGGGAAACACATGGCCTCTGGACGGGATGATCACAACGCGATACGCTTCATGCACGCTAGCTTCGGGCTGCGCAGGGCGTTGGGCATTGGATATTGAATGTTGGGGCTGAGGCATCTAGCTCACGCAAGGGACTGTGATCGAATGAGTTCAGGATGATGATCGCAGGACCCTGGCTGGCAGGTGTGTTCTCCGAAGGGACTTCGTTGATGGACGCGTACATCTGTACATCGAGTCCTCGAACGAACTCCGCTGCTGCTGTTACTGCTGTTACACGACTCGAGATGATGATATTCATAGTCCTGACGTTGGCAGGCGCAGGCGCAGGCGGGCACTCAGGCTAGTACTAATGCATGCACCATCGACATAGGTGTCGTTCGCCCAGAATACACACGCCCACACACACATCCGACTGGGAGTAGCAGGCAAGCGCCAGCACCGGCTCTGGCGCACATTCGCACGCGTCCTGAATGACGGCACACACGACGCATGTGGCTGACGCAAACAGCGTTGCAAGCTTGGGGCACGCTGCGTTGACAGGCCTAGGATGATGGGCTCCGTCCGCCACGGCCGGGGACCTGACTTGGCGCTATCCTGCGCTATCCTATCCCATCGTATCTGCCTGCTACGATGTCAAGATGTCAAAACGTCAACGGCCCGTCGATGGCGATTCTAGCTATCGATGCCCGATGCGTCGAGTCGAGCTCCGTCCGTCCGGATGGTGGAGTCGGACATCGCTCCTCGAACTCAAACGTGAATATACAACAAGGATGGAACCGTTGCAACGAGCTCGAAGTGAGTGCTATAGGATCAATGACCGTCTGCTACTGTGACTCAGACTACTCTAGAACGCCCGTTCAACCGCCGCACAGAGACATCGACTTCGGCTGCATCCCGCGTTCAAGTTCACATCACGGTGAGCCTCATCCGAGTCTTCAGCGGGCACCCGCCGCGTTCCCGGTTCGCTGGCTCCCCAGCGCAGTCGCCTGCTGTTCCTCTTCTATAGCCTCTCTGACATATCGCAGCGAGCGCCCCATTCATAGCCATCCATGCACCATGTTCGCGCTCCTCACAGGAAGCGTTGGGAAGAGCGCTGTGTAGTCTCTCCAGCGCATGTCCGCTCCCCGGGGACTCCGTCGCCTGTTATGGATGCTGAGCAGCTTGTCGCCGCTGCATGGCGGCACGGTGCACAGTAGCACGGCTTGAGGAGATGCTGCGCGGGGCAGAAGGCCGCGGCGGCGGCCGGGGATCTGCTGTAGCTGCGGTTTGCAGTCTGGCTCAGCTGGCAGGGCGAGCGGCGGGCCCGGGGCTGAGGCTGGACAGCGGGGAGGGTGGATGTGACTCGGAGCTGGTTCTGGTTCTGGCTCTGGCGCGCTGAGTGCTGATTGTTGTGTGCTGAATGCGTGGCGCAGCCCCGGGCGAGCGTGGTGGACTGGCGGTTGCGCTATTGACACCGGATCGGCGTGGACGTTAGGCGGCACACGTGGGGTCGTTGACTCGAACATTGAGCATTGAACGCTGGTGTGGCCACACGATGGCCTTGGCGGTCATGTGACCACAGCGGTGCACGGTGCACGGTAGGGTGGCCAACGCGTTTGTTGATGAACAGTTGTCAGCGAGGGCGAGGGCGTATCCCCAACACCGAACAACGGAGATATCAGCGTGGATACACAGATCACGTACCGTTGCGTCTCCGAGTCCCTGTACACGAGATCCGGGTGCGGATGCTCGCGGTGCCTGTGAGCAATAGGTACCAGCTTCGGCCAGGCCATGCTGCGATGGAGGGATACTTCGTTCGCCGACCACGGCTAGATGCTACTACTCCATCGCATCCTGCCCCCAACTTCCGCCCAACCCCAAGTTGCACCCCCAGGAATGCCTCAGAGCCTGCAGTTGGGTCGATATACTTGCGCGCCCTGAATGGGCGCCCCACAGGCGTAACCCCGTTTGCGTTGAATCGCTGGTGGAGCACCGGCCGCGGCGGAGCCACGCCGGTACGTGATGGTCCATTATAATTACTATTAGGTTCAACTCAACTTGAAGTCAATCAGGAACTTCAAACTCCATGTGGCAGCGCTAGCGAGTCCCTAGGCGTGTAGGCGCGCGTGGTTGCCAGTGATGCCAGCGATGCTCTCGTTCGTCGTATTCTCCGATGGCGTACGTGCTGATGTTTCGGGAGTCCGTGCGTGGTGATTTGGTGTTGACGACGATTGTGTCTAGGATGGTGTTGCCGGAGGCACTTGGTTTCGGCACGGCTCGCCGAGGAGTGTGATGCAGGAAGGCGCTTATTGCGGGAAGGGCCCTGCACTATTAATCGGCGCTTCACCTTGTAGGACAACACGATCAGTATTAAATCTCAACATTGGCGTTGGCTTCAACGGTGTCTCGCTTACTGCTGGGTAGGAGATCCCAGTGTACGTTCTTGGACACTATAGCCGACAAAAACATTTCTGTAGGCGGTTGAAGGCGTCGAATTGATGTCGGCAACTCAGTGGCAATATCCAAGACTCTGTAGCGAGTTTTACCGCTGGCATGGGTTGGAAGAAGTCACAACGGGTGAGTCGTAATTCATCTATCAACATCTCATCATGGTACCCACGCTTACAATATCACCCAACCAGAGCTGCACGCATGCACCGACCCAATACAATCTCCGCGATTGTGACCGTGTACGGGCACATGCACGTTCGCGCCTCCCGTAAGCTCATATCATACATAAACATCCATATGTCGTGATGTTCTGACGACGGGCTTCAAAGTTAAAGTTCAAGTTCAAGTGGATAAATATTCCCTTCTGTCGACGCATGGACCGCGAAGCGAAGCGATACAATATCAGCGACGGCGCTCCCACCCTCAACCTTCCGCTACACGATGTTGCTGCTGGACGTGCAACCAAAACCTTCGACGCGCAGCGCCGCCAACCGCCAGCCGCGCCGACCTCACGGCTCGGCATGGAACCTGAACTTGAACGGGGCACGGACAGAATACGCCATGGAAGAGGTCGTCCCAGCCTCGTGTCATTGCCCCGCGCGGCGTCGGGTGCGGAGTGCATCGAAGAGGGCCCCCAGCTCGACCAGTGATTCTGCGCCCGGCTCGAGATACCGGATGACGCTGGAAAGCTGTCATCCTGCCCCGCCTGTGGCCATGGTCAGGTCGGCGAAGCCGACGAAGACGCAGCGGACGTCGACGACACAGGGTCCTCCTTATTTCCGCGCGCCCTAACACTGTACCGAAATACCTGTGCGTAGCGCGGACTCGGGCGATGGAACACCGGCAGAAGACATCCGCGGGGATGACCTTCTGTTCCCCCCTTCACGAACGGTCGGCCTCTAAGCTTCAAGGAGGCGGCGTAGGCGAGGGAACGGCGGCAGGGACGATAAGTGCCACCGTGGGCGGTGGGGAGCCTTCGGGCTGCCGGGCGTGAGTTCGCGTGGCACGCCTCACTTGACGCTATCTTCGCCACCCTAGAGCGGGTTTGGGCTCATCTGACGGGCACCGGAAGACACAGAAGGACGACTGGCAGGGTCCGCGAAGCGGTCAACGGGCGAATGGATGGGTAGCTGGGTGGCTCGGTGGCTGGGGCGCCTGGCTGGCTGCTAGCTACGTGACAGTGGCGGGTGTGGTCGTACACACCGAGCGGATGGCGTCCAATCGTTGCCTTGTACGTACAATCCCAGCACCGAGGCCGACTGATAGGCCCACGCCTGCTGGCCCGTGCTGCACTGTTCTGCACGGTCAACCGGTCACCCGTGGTGTCGAGGCCGCCGTTCATTCCAGGTCGCGTGCGGTAGTTTGTTCTCCAGGCCGGTCTGCGGTCTGCGTGCGAGTGCACAGGCCCGTCCGAACAGTTGCTAGCCGTGTCAGGCGTGCAGGAAACGCTCTGCTCGTCGCAACACGTGTGGCGCATTCCTCGCTCCCGAGCGGCCTCCCCACCGTGTCCCTGGACCGGGCCAGCCGCCGCAGGCTCCCGCAAGGGACGCGCCAACAGGCGGGAGGAGCCCTCGAGCGGGGGGAAGGGCATCGCTCACCCGCAAGCTCTCGGGCTCGGGCCTGGCTGGCAGGGTGCCCGGGCCCTGTGAGGACGACGTGGAGGAGGATCCGTTTGCGAAGCAGCAGCCCTTTTTGGGCAAGGACCGCGTTTAACCCTCTCCTGCTCCGTGCGCCGGGAGGGCTTCATGACGCGAAGAGGGCCCTTGTGCCCCATTGAGCGGTGCCCCGTCCCGTCCCGTGCCCGCGGGCCCCCGCTTCTTCAGGCCCGCACACGGACCGTGGAACGCTGCTCGCTCACTCGGTCGCCAGGACCCGCCAAGGCGTCGGTCTCCGGCGAGCCCGCTGGTTCGGTATGCCGACACGACTGCGACGACTGCTACGTGTTGTACGAGTACGTGCTGTCCGTCAGCGGGCGGGAGGTCAATCAAGCTAACGCGTATTTGTCCGCGGCCATGCGTCCATTCCACACCGTGGTACGTACACGACCTCCCGCGAGCGACGATGACGACCGCTCGGCAGTCGCCTTAATGTGAGCATGAGCTTGAGCTAGCGGGGGCTCATCGACGTCGGGAGCAGCCGTTGGACGTCGGAACTCGTCGTCGAGTGGTGGTTGTAGGACGTAACCTCGGCCTCTAGGCTGGACCGTAACAGTCCAACCGTTGTTCCTGAACTCCAGACTTACTCTGCGGCCTTACGACCGACCACAGCCCGTAGAGTGGCTCCAGACGTGTTCAGGCTCGAGCTGGAGGGTCGATATGGCGGCTTGATCGCAGTGATTCGGTGCGGAACGACAAGACGCCGTCTCCCTCGCGATCGGGCGGGCGCGTCGTAGAGGCTCGCTGCTCGCTACTGCTCCGCCCGTAAGACGGCGTTTGCTGCCCTTACCACCGCTCTGAGCTCAACTGCCGTGTATTCCGCCTCGACCTATTTGTGACGGACACATATTTTGCATGGCTATTCACCGTGGCTCGTCTCATCTTAGGTGCCTGGTCCGTTTTGCAAAATGTCAATTTTGCAGCGGTGGACAGGGCCTCACGCCAGCCTGGGACCCATCGGCCAGGGCAGGCGTTCAGTACGAGCCTGCTGCCCCAGGAGACGGCGCGGGTGTACGTTCACGCCGCCAGGCTACGGCTTCCTCTGCGGACATTCCAGCACGCCGTCCACGGTGCACGCGGTACGTCTCCCTGCCCTGCTTCTTCTCGTCCATCCGTTCTTAGCCGAAACCATATCACCCATTTAGTGTGGCGTCCGGCGCCCCTCTCGCGACGTCTGACCGGCCGCTGCGAAGCGCAGCCTGGGTGGGCCATCCATCGGATTCGGATTTGGATTCGGATTCGGACACTCGTACCAGGCTCCCACCTGGACTGCCCCGGTTTTCCATGACGTTCACGCTTTCCTTGGGGCCGTTGCCCAATCGAGATAAATGGGCGGATGGAAAACGGCGGCGGTACGTGCTATCGATCCTTGCCCTGCGTTCGCTGATGGTCATGGTGTCCCTGACGGCGGTCAGGGCTGGTCTGATGGAGACGTACGCTGAAGACGGCCGCGGTGATCCCGGTCCAGCCAGTCCTCGCTATCGTGCCCTAGAACGGCGGCGCAGAAGCTCGTGCCCGCGACGGCGGCGGCGGGGGTGGCAGCCGACGACGACGCAGCCCGTGATCCTTTCGAGTCCGCCGAAGCGTTCCGCACGGGCCGGTATCGCTCCCTCTTTCGCAAATTTCGCAGGTGGGACACCAAGTGGTAACGCGCGTTCCTTTCCCGGTCGCTTGCAAGGTTACCTGATCCCCCCTTCTATTTTCCATAGACACGTCCCAGCAGGGCTGGCATATTGGAATGCACTCAGAAGGAGCCTGGGAGAGCTGCCGTGCCACACGAACGTATCGCGGGTGGCCAGCCCCCCTCGCTGCCAGCGTCTTCGGTGGCTGAGCCAGAACTTGGACGCTACTGCTCGATCGCCTACGTCAGACTTGACGCGGACGGCTTCTGCGTTCGCCTACTACGAAGCCAAAGCCTGGGCACACGGACCCCACGGGAAGGCGAAGGGTGGACGAATGGGGGTAGAAATTCCAGAACGCGCTCATACACCTGGTGCTCACGACTACCTCCGCCTGTCTTCGACCACCTTCCGGCAACCCCCCCAGCCGCCGCCTGTCCGCCGTACCTGGCAGCGTTCGTTCTGGGAAACCCGCCATCCTTTTCTTGCTCTGGCTGCCGCAGCGGTACGGCACGTGCGCCGTGTATGCTCAGCTCTCTCGTAAGGGGCTCACGAAACTCACGGCAGTCCCGCGTCGCGTCGCGCAAAACTCAACTTTGAACGACAGCTGGACGGTGACAATTCGGATTTTGCCATCCATGTCGTGTTCGCTAATCTTGCATGGCATTTAGAGACAGCGCGCTGCATGCATACGTAGTGAGGCGATACGTGGCACTCATAATACACCAGGATAGTTTGAGAGCAGGTACACGGGTGAGGTGCCAGGTAAACTCGTCCCAGAACCTCCTCCGAGTCTGAGCTCGAGGGCTTGAAGGGAAACACGAGGGATCAGAGCCTCGCTTACCTCACTCACATGACTCATTGCCACACACTCGCTTGCGAGAATCCTGTGCCACCGACTGCGGCTGGGAGGGCGCGACGTGCCTGTACGACTATATTGCACGCCCTTCTGTGTCCGCGGGGACGCGAAGAGAACGCGGGCCCGCAATATATACGTACGTCTGTCTTGCGCTGATTTTTTCCACATCGTGCGTTGTATAAACGAGGCTCAAGGCTAGCTCTCACTGCTCTCTGGACTTGGATATGTGGCTACTGTAAGTCTAGGCGACGTTGTACTCCGGACTTCCCGCCGTCGTTCGACGAATTTGACATCGGTTATTCTCAAGGGCGTATCGTAGATGTAGTTGTCAGACGACTTGCCCTGCAGTAAGGCTCAGGCTACAGAAGCACCCTTGCCGTACGTCGTGCCTTCCCTAGTCATCCACGGCCACTGGCGTTGCTGCTCACGGCACGATTGCGTGCGTTTATAGCACACCGTATTATTCAATCCCTGGGGCCCTCCACTTCACGACGATCTCTTACTTGCTGATGCCTCCAGGCTCATTTTCAGGCTCATTGACAGGATCCTCCGCGTGCGTCTATTCAATGTGCACAGCGACTCGGATCCTCGGAACAAAACGACAAGACGACAAAACGTCACGAGTGGCATGTCGTCGGAGTCACTAACTTCAAACAACGACTCGGGGGCGCAGCAGCCTCCATCCGACTTCGCCCATGTTTAAGGCCCGAAGCCACGGTACATTATCCTCTGGCTTCTATCCGCGTGAGTGTCCTCTGCGCCGGCGTGGGATCGTGCAGTCACCAACGCCAGCGTAGTGTGAATGGCGCCGTGGAACCTGCCTCGGAACAAAACGATACATGACCATGAATGGCATGTCATCCGGACTACAAACCTAAAATCGCGAGCCGCTTTTACCCATTGACCCGAGTCTGCCCATGCCTGAGGCCTGACGCCGGTATGCGACGGCCTCATCGTCAACTTCCCACTGCGCCCCGACGAGCCTGAGCCATGCTGCACTGGCAGCACCACCGGCGAACATCTAGTCCGCCCTAGAGGGCCGAGCTGCCATGTTTTCCGCGGCTGCGGCGACGCGAGAGGATCGTCGATAGGTTGATCCCCGGTCGCGATAGGAGATGCACTGGCGATAATGTCACGGCGTGCGTTCATGAGAGTGGTATATGCGCGTTAGCGTGTCTGGGCTGAGCCGTGTGGTCGGTGGCGGGGAGTTCTAGTGCCATGGATTGTACCACTGGTGCTGTCCGGATGCGATGCGTACGATATACCGGGACACATTGTGTTGAAATAGTGACGGACTGTAAGTTGTGCTGCTGAGCACGAAGTTGGAGAGGTTATAGTGGTCTAGTGGATTCTAGACACAGCTTAAGTCGCACATCGTGTATCCCCTCGGGGTTCGCTGAGACAATCGTCGCGCATGTCGTCGCCCTCCACGGGGCCGGGGACCCGCCGTTGTCCAGCTTCTCCTGTTCCTCGGGGACAGCGTCGTCCGAACCACAGTCCCTACCACCACGCCATCGACGTGCGACGTGCGACGCGCGACGAGCTCGTGGCCCTGACCCGGGGCGCACTCCCGGCCGAGTCGTCGAACCCACCGCACTGCGACTATCAAACTCGAAGACCAGGCTCCCATATTCGGCATGAACGAACTACCGAGTTGGGCGTGGCATGTGTTCCTCGGTAGGCCCCCTGCCCACCCTGCACGGGGCCCTCCTTTGTCCGCTGTTGGAACTTGCTTTGACAGGTTGGCGTGTCGGTGCAGGGTGGACTTGTATGGTGATGCCCCCCCTCCCCTCCTTCCACCCCTGCCGGTGGTCCCGGGCCAAGTACCCTCCGGTGCGAGGCTCCCGCAAGCCACAAGCCACAAGTTGTCCCTGGGTCCTGGGATTCACACCGACGCAGATATGACGTCGTGCTGGGCGCGGGCGAAGTAGCGAAGCGCCGGAGATATGGAAGTTGGCCTGACTTGTGGGGGTTTGTCTTTGATGTGGGCTGTAGATGGCGATGTGATCAGGGATCAGGGCGTCGTCGAATTGCGGCACAGGAGGAAAGGCAATCCACCACTTGGGGGAGGGGGGGTGGGGTGGGGTGGCATGACAGCGTACCGATCGCTCTCACGGGAGATCCTCAGGTGTGCTGGGGAGAAGTAAGCGTACTTCCTCTGACTTGAACTTTCGCACTGCGTTCGATAGGGTGCACAGGCTGGGCGCGCATTGGGACTGCCGATTATGGGGATGGTTGCCGGACTTTCGAGAGCGCTGTCGGACGTCTCGCTGCGCAGCTGCGGCCCCCGAGGTGATCTGCAGCTGGTCGTACATACCCTTGAGCGACAGCGGGAATCGCACAACTCAGACTGACGCGTTGGCTCTTTGGGGCACGCGTGCGTCTTTCACGGCGGAGGCGCGTGGTCTTATCGCATATGTATTATGCGCCCACCTGGATGAATATGCTCGTCGTTCATCCAAGTACGGTGCGGCTTGGCACGATTATCTGGCAGATTCGTGCATTCGTCAGCCTCCGCGTCTGTACATACGCCTGCTGGATGGACGTACCGGCTCACCTCCACCCCCCTTCAAGTTCACGAGCACAGCCCATATCGAGAACAGCCTTCGATACCCACTCCCCCGTCTCCCTCTCTTCAATCTGCGCCAGCTTCGCGGCCCTATTGGCGTGCCTCCCGTTCTTCTCTTCCGCTGCCCGTCGGGTCTGTGGCGGCGTGGCACACCCCTCACGCGCCTTCCAAGTGGCTCTGCTAAGACGAGCCATGGCCGACGGCATGAGCATCACCTCGAGAGACCGCATGGCGGCTTCTATCGCCGCGGAGAGCCTGCAGCCTGAGGCCTGAGCGGCGGGATGGGACGCAAAGTGGGCCCGACGTTCGACGGTGGCGTCGGGGTTGCCGATGTCTAGTGAGGCGTCCTGCGTGGCCGGTTATAGGTCAATTCGTGTCCTGCTGCACATGGGCTTCGGGAAGGCCGCGATTCGATTGCGCCTTCTCGCGTTGCTGAGTTGACGACGACTTGGTGAGCGATTGACGTGGCATCGCCCAACGTTGGGGATACGTGTTGTGGCCGTACCGCCGGATGGTCTTCTCCGTAGGCTTCGCCCTACTCTGATTTGGATGAGAACGCTATACCGACGTCATGGAGACTCCAGTACGCATACCAGCTTGTCTGAGCGTGTTTTGCATGATCGATCGAGTGAACTGCGCGGCAACTGTACATTGTACGTGGTCAGTCCGGTTGAATAGCCGCATGCTTCGGATGCCAGATGTATAGGAGGAAAATTCTCGTCGACATTGGGCACGGCGGGCGTGAGCAAGCTCCGAGATACCCTAAATGATCATACCTTAGATGATCGTGTTGCCCCGCTTGAAGTGGGCATCGTTGTATTATAGGCGCGAACTGTCACGTTGAATGGGCTCTTGAGCCCGCTCGAGCAGCGCCAGACCGGAAGCGAGGACGAAACCCTTTCAGTGAGGACGTGCTCAAGCGCCCATGACGCGAGACCAGAACTCTTGCGAACGGAAGTGTACTCGAGGGATATTGGTCGTATTCCATTCCTCGGTCACGCTATTTCCGCTGCAGCGAAGAGCATCTATAGCCATCGCATGGCCCTCTCTGTATGTGACGACCTTGGCGCACCACCCACCGGGCCGAGGCGCTTTGCGGACGACGAGGTGCGCGGGGTGCGACTCCGCCGCCGACGCGAGTATTCTGTGGCGGCCGCCCGTCTTCCATTTTCCCGTACGAGCCAGCCTCGTGCTTCATCGTTCTGCAG
The DNA here is from genome assembly GCA_022376465.1 of Cubamyces lactineus. Lineage (NCBI taxonomy): Eukaryota > Fungi > Basidiomycota > Agaricomycetes > Polyporales > Polyporaceae > Cubamyces > Cubamyces lactineus. The sequence continues at coordinate 281,067 of JACDTU010000025.1, read as the reverse complement.
GTCGGCTGCGTGGACCCGGGAGGACATCGGGGCTGAAGGGTGGCCCGTGGGCATAGCGTAAACCCGCGCATGGGACCTGCCAAACGCCGAGCGGTCAGCGGCTACAGCCACACGAGCGGCCCCATCAGGCTCTCGGGGCGTGCGGGTGGGTCTTGGTAGCTTGTTAGCGTCTGCTGGTTCCATGCGTCGAACGTCTGACGGTCGAAGGTGAGGCGGATGAATGGATTCTGGCGCGGCGTGGCTCGTGGTGGCGTTGGCGGCACGGGTGGCCTCGGGCGGGGGAGATGGGCTGCCGGGGAGGTCTGGCTGCTGCCGTGTGTCCTACAGATAGCGGGGTGTGATCAGGTATGGGGAGCTTGGACCAGCCATGAACGATGGGATCCAAGAATGTGTCGACGGAAGGCCAGCTCTGGTCTGGTATTGTACGTGTTCAATGCGCTCGAGATGGAAGAGGCAAGCGGTCACCGTGCCGAGCCCTCCACACGTAGAACGGTGGGTGGCTGACGCTGGAGGCTTTCCTGTGCCGTGAGTTAACTTCATCCAACGCTCGATGAGATCAGGGCATACCGTATACTGATCAATAGGGGGGATATCGTGCTGATAGGACCGAGGTCCATGTGGTGTCCAGCTCGAATTTGAGCCTCGTGATCGTACGATTGAGTAGTGAATACCGGGTCTATGCATGCACGATATATCAGACCATCCACATTCATCTGTTGCGTCGCCTGTCATGGGCAAACATCAGATACGCACCACCACGTGTAGCCCCACGAGCTCTTACTGGTTTGCCGGCTGTCCTCGAACCGGACGTTCTTCAGGCCACCGAGCCCCTTCCGTGGGGCTGTCAAAGGGATACGCAACTTCTCTCCAACGGCACACTTACGAGCGTTGCACTCCACCTTGACGTGTGCCGCACACCCGGTCCACATTGAGGTGTCGAACTTCAAGTTCCGCAAGGTAGTCGAACGTTGAGAACTGAGGTGCCACCGCGCCGATCCACCCAGAGGGGTAGCATTCTATCAAGCATAGCTGGAATTAAGGAGATGTCACTCATAAGCCATCCTGATGCCCGTGCGACGCCCAGAGAGGTAGAGTGTTGGATGCGCATAGCACACGACGTACGATAGTTGGGCCTGACTCGAACGATTTTTTGTATCGCGAGCCAAGGTTTACCCGGCGTCATACTTGACGTATGCCGGCACGGTTGTATAGCGTCGAGGCTGACAGAATCTCGCCTCGTGCCACGAATTCGAGGACCGAATTCGTCTGCACGTCAAGGACTTCAGCATTTGAGCGGCATGGACAAGCCATTTGAGGCGCTGGGTGCATCGGCGAGCGTGTTAGTAGATGCTCATGCAAGTAGTGCGTCAAATGGTTACCTTCATCGTGACCTACCAGGCTGCTTATTGAGACGTCGATGAACATCTAGCCTGGAAACTGGACTTTGCACGCTCGTTTGCCGGCTACAGCACGCGCTTGTGACGTGTCAGTTCAAGTTCCATGTAGGGTGGACTCGTACGTGTCAGCAGTGGAATGACCGACACAATCTGCTGGAAAGATCTTACTGAATCCTCCATGTATGCGATCAGCTGAAGTCCATGTGCGTCGACTTGCATATGGCAAAGTTTTTCTATAGATGGGCTTGGAGTACGGTCGCAACCCAGATCGAGTCGTTTGTATTTTTTCGGTAGCGTTCCAATCTACGGAGGATGCTGAAGCTTGGTGGCAGTGAAGGAAGCAAGTTAGCACTGCGCTGGTACTACTTATGTCGAAGACAAGTACTTAAACCACCAACAAAGGCGGCAGGTCTAGATTGTCATTTAGCGCCCACAAACGTAGCGGTTTAGCGCTAAACTGGCGCCGGTCGTTTTGTTCCTTTGCCATCAACTCCATTTGTCTCGCACTAGAAATTCTTGCCTCATACCACCATGTGCACCTTCTGGCGCTGCAACAAGATACTATCTGGCATGCTTTGCGTGGGAGAAGACCTGGGTAGTCTTTCTCGTTTGACTGCACGTACTAGCTTCGGCCTTTTGCGTGATTAGCTGTTTTTCCAAGTCGACGTCTAGGAAGCCTGCTCGGATCTGGTCATTGCTATGGAACTTCACGCATACTAGGACTACATCAGATTGAATCGATTTCATTGAGAGGCTACGCATAGGGAGACATCGGTGTCAAGCCGATCCTTCCGTTGGCCTCGTCTTGCTGTGCAACGCGTTCTATTTGCACCCGAATCCATTGATCCCGCCAGTGAGTGTACTTGTCAAAAAGTGTCTGTAACGTCGACAGTATAGGGCCACGTATGACACGGCTTTCGCAACGATGGTTGCATACGTGAAGATCCCCTCGCTCATAGACCGACTATCCCTCGTGCCCAGACCATCGGTGACATCGAAGGATTCGAGTTCTGAACCACAACCACAACGGGTGCATTTATTAATCTCCAGGATTCATCCTTAGGTTCCGCAAACGTAATCTTCAAAGTAATGACACGAGTCTGGCAACTCCGCTGGATCACCGAGGGTTTCCGTTAGATCCCACTCATGTGTCGATTCTAGCTCTATCTGACCCTGTCAAACCACCCCGTGGCGGTTCTATACCTTGCGCGTTGCGATTTTCAATCTGATATACTAATACTTGCGCATTAGTTGCAATACCCCACGATCTGCGTAATCTCCTGACCTTAGGGCTGATACCACCGGAGGCGTCGGCGAAGCGTATATGAGCTAACTATTCGACGGGCGAAGAAGGCACAGCCTCGACTACCCACCGCCTTTCCGTGCGTACAATCCCCAATGGCAAAACTCCACGTCGCCCACCCCATAGCGTACGCACTGCCTTGGCTGTTCTTCTCACACCGTACCTCGACGCCGCATCCACGGGACATGCCCGCAGCACTCCCTCAGGACGTCTTTGAGAGAGTCATCGACTTTGTCGCTGACCGGGAAACGCTATGCAGCTGTGCACTCACATGCCGCCAGTGGCTCCCGCCCAGTCGATACAATCTATTCTATCGCACCTCGATCGCAGGACGCACTGCATTCGACGCTCTTGTGCGCATCCGCACGGCCCCTCACATTGCCTCTGCCCTGGAAAACGTTCATTCCCTGCAGCTATGGGAGGACAAGGAACGACCATGGCTCCACCTCTTCCCCATCATCTTTCCCCCTCGTTGTCTCCCTCGGACGTTTTTCCTGACGTTGGGCGAGTACATCTGGGACACGCAGCCCCTTCCACGCAGCTTTTTTCTAGTGTGCACTCAATTCGATTCTGTGACGACCCTGAAGCTCTCGGGTGGCAACTTCTACAGCTTTTCGGAATTCCGCAAGGTCGTCTGCGCGTTCAAGCAGCTCACGAGGCTCTTTGTCGACAATGCTGGGTGGCGTATCGCTCCTTGCTATCCTCAGTACTCCTGGAGCTCGCCTGTACCGCACCTTCAACTTCTATGGTTCAATCCAGCCCACAGGGGCGCAGCTCAGCCTCTGATCGAATGGCTCCTTTGCACGCCTTCTATGGAGACGTTGGACGACCTACAGATCCGTGAACAGGACAGCAGCGATGTGCCTGCCATCCAGAGTCTGGTCAAGAGGTTGGGATCGGTTTTGATTCATTTCCAACTGTCGTTGAAGTTCTGGACACGAGGTGCGTCATCCGTTACTGGCATGTATGCGGGCTACTCAGTCCGCGCGACCTGGCAGATAACCGTATAAATTTGTCCAACAATCCTTCCCTCCGGACTCTTCACGTCAGGGACATCGACGCGGAATCTGGTCGATATCTGCCATATCTACTTGGTCAGCTATCGCCTTCCAACCTCATCCACCTCACCTTTTACCTCAGGATACCTGGGCTCTTCGAACTCGAAACACTCAAGTCTCTTTGGGCGGAGGCCGCAGCAATCCTCTCCGGGGACGACTTCTCGCAACTGCAGATGGTAACTGTCTGGCTGCTCAAGGTCCCTCCCGCTAGCGTGACGACTATCCCTGTCCTCGTGGATGAGATCCGGAGCTGGATGCCTGTCTTGGACGCTCGTTCTGTCTTGCGCGTGACGCCGTGGATGTTCCTCGCCAACTGAAGCGCTCTTGGGGATGGGGTTTAGCTGGTATGCTGACTCGGCTGGCGCTTGAGTAGACAGGCTTCTCACCCTGGTTACTGGATGCTCTCTAGGTCGGTGCTCTTCGCTACCAAAGTGGACTCCTCCGACGATGGTTCGACTTGTTACCTACCTGATTCAGCTATGGGTCCCTGTGGGTCTCTCTCGATCATCACTCGTCCACATTCGTCGCTATGGCTATAGAGGACCGAGATTTTTGTGTGGTTTGATCTTTCTGTAGAGCGCCAATCTTCCTACTATTATCCGTTCTAGTCCATTAATATCGCCCTGTGCGCAGCTGCCATTCGCAGCGAGGTCCGGTGAGCATACCAATTCGTCATCGATTGCTGTGCATCAGGCCTTATGAGCGCGAGCCACCAGATCTCATACATGTGGTCTGTAGCAGCAGTAGCGCCTCTATTCAATAGCCCCACCTCCCTTACTTGGAAGCCATCCGTCCCCCCATCTCATGCCATGATGACTCTATGTCGGGAATGGGAACGCGGCAGGGCTGCGATAGCCGTTCGTTCCGACCGCGCGCACCCCAAAGACGACATTGTCCTTCGACAGGTCGACCGTGACCTTGTTGACGAGGCCGACCGGGATCACGTTCGTCCAGAACGGCGCTATCGTCGGACGCCAGAGCACCTCGTACCCCGCCAGACCCTCGTCGCTCCCCAGCTCCCATAGCAGCGTACTGTTGTTCGTCAGCACGGACGTGTCGAGTATCACGTTCTTCGGCGTGCCCGGTGCTTGCGCGAGGGACCACATCGCGGCTCCGTTCACCTTGGCGACGCGCGCGATGAAGTCGAAGTCGCAAAACTCGATGAGGTCGCCGAATTGCTCGCCCGTGACGGCGTCGACGCGCACGTCCTGGTGCTGGTGCGCGAAGTTCTCGTGCGGCTCGGTGAAGCGCGCAGCAGGGAAACCACGCTCGAGGAAAGGTTCGTGGTCTCCTCCACGTAGGAAGCGATCGAGGCGGTATATCACGCGAACTATGTTGGACCGTGTCAGATACATGACTACGATCCTGACACAGAGAGTCACGCACCTTTCATTCCTGTGACGGAGTTAGTAGCCACCTCATCTACAAAACGCACGAGCTCGCGCGCAGGGCTGTCGTTCTCTCCTCCGATGGACTCACGAGTCGCTGTCGTGGACGAGTTCTCGGTCGTCGGCATGCCTTGTCCAAAGAGCCGGATACTGAACGGGTCAACGGCGCCTTCGTCTCCCTTCGGGCTTCCGACGATGTCGTTAGTGAACATGCCCTGAACGTCGGCACCGGCATCAAAGAGGATCTGCGCGAGATGATCTGCCCCGTACAGGCCCTGCTCCTCTCCGGCTACGGCGGCGAGGACGATGGTCGCTGGAGGCGGCGGCCTCTGGATCATGATGCGCAGGAGCTCCAAAACGATCGCTACGCCCGAGGCATCGTCGTCCGCGCCCGGCGCGTCGTCGGTGAAGTTCATTATGTCCGTCACTCGAGAGTCGTAGTGGCCTGTGATGACGTACACCCGATTGGGGTCGGAGGCTCCGCGAATGGTCGCGACGACGTCGCTGATGTTCGTAGGGGTTGGGATGCGACTCGCGGGCTGCTGGATGTAGCTTGGGACGGTGATCGTCACGTTCGTCCCGGGGCGCGCGCCCTTTGCAATGCTACGCATCTCCGCCGCGAGCCAATCGCGCGACGCCCCAATACCGCGCACGGGGTCCGTCTGGCTGGAAAGCGTGTGGCGGGTCCCAAACGACACGAGCTTCGTGATCGTCGCGTTGATACGGGCGGTGTCGATCTGGGAGAGCATGTCGCGCAGCTCGGCGGTGGGGGCCTGCGGGACGAGCGCGCTGCCCGGGCCTTTGGGCCAGATGTCGGTGCTCGCGCACTGTCGTGCGAAGATACCGGCCTCGTGGGACGGCGCAGACGTGGGCGGAACCGCACGGACAGTGGACGCCGCCCGCACGAAACCGAGCGAGAGGGAAACGAACGAGAGGAGGAGCAAGCTCCGCATTGCCTGCGGGATGTGGTTTGAAGGAGAGCGCATGGTGGTACTGCTCTTCCCTGCGTGTATTTCGAGGCTGTCCGTCTGCCTTCGCTGAAATTTATACCTCCCCGAGTTCGACCAGCACTATCGCATCCAACGGCCCTGCAGGCGATCACAAGACGTGAGGATATGGTGAAAGCGGTCTCCTAAAGAAATTGGACGGCCCCCCAAGGGACGCCAGCATATGGACATCGCTGCGATAGAGCGATTTGCTCGACCTGATGTGGGTCGTGCCTAGTTCGCAATGCCGGGCGGGAATGCGCGAAGCTCATTCCCGCAGGTCATGAGATGTAAACATAGATTCCGTGAGTATCTCTGCATGCCTTCGCACTATGATTGTCCGTTCTTCCACTCGGATGCTATCTCCTATAGATAACCGCATGAGCGGGAGATTTATGTGGTCCCGTACATCTCATGTATTAGGTTGGGTTCTGCCCTTGCCCAGATGACTCGAACTTCCCTTGGGGTACCAATGACGAGGCCCGCTTCCGCCGTGTGGTTAGAGGAGTGCCGGCGAAATGCTTCACCGGGCACACTAGAATTCTTCAATGAAGACGTAGTTCACGTTGCAAGTTATCGAGCACAAACATCCGAGTCCACTACAAGACCGTGACGAGCAGTCATGTCGCCGTTGCATACAGGTCAGACGCCCTCCTTGGGACTTGCATTTCCACCATTAGAAGATACCCGAGCCTCACGGGAACGTGGAACGTCTTCGCCTTCGGAGTCAGAGACATTCTCGAGAGCAATCTCGGTGGGCACTCGCGGCGAGGTAGCACTGCTGAAGCGAAGAGATGCAGGAGGTGCGGCCAATCTTCGTTTGGATATGCTCTCTTGAGCGCGAACGATGATCATGGAAAAAACGTAGGCCTATGAAGGGAAGATCAGTCTTCCTCCTTCTTGTAAGAATCCGTAGACTTACCCCGACAGGCGGAAGCTACAATTGGGCGAATAGTGAGTCAACGTTCTGGTATGACACGGTGTATACGACGACTTACAGGGACGATGAACATGAAGAAGTAGTTTGTGCCCATACAATTGGTGATAATCAAGATCAGTAGGTGTGCACAGTAGATTATGGCTATGGCACATCGCGTTTAGAAAGGTCAGCGCCAGTCGCCTTCGGAAATATGCAACTTACCTGATTGCCCGATGATCTCCAATATTCTGCCAGTATACGACCCTCTGCCGCTGAACTCCCTAGGAAACAACGATTGCACTCTCCAGATCTTGTAACAAATCATCCCTACGGCATTCTGGGTTATCGTGGGTTCCGGCTCTGTCATGGTAATGACTGCCCACCTGAGCACAGTACGTTCAAAACGAAGGTGATTATGAAGAAGTAGCGAACGCGAAGAGTCACGGTAGCTGAAATGTCATTCCCAGGCATCGTCTGCGCGAGCGTCCAGACTGCCCAAATCCCGAGGGCTGGAAAAGGTCGATCTCGATATCAGCACTCGTCATGAGGGAAAGCAATGGGCAGTAGATCTCCTCACCTGTGTCACTCGCGAGAAGGCCTACCGGGGTGAGTATTGCCCATATGTTCAGATTCCAAACGATGTAGGTCCGATAAACCTGTCATATAACATGGTGAACGCGACCTGCAGGAAAGGAGTGAGGATTTAAAATTACGATTATGATATCAGATAATATAGCCACGACAATGTTCATCGCGTTCTTCATCAGGGAAAGCTTCGAGGAAGGGTTGCCATAAATCACATTGGGATCCGGCACCTCGCCGTCTCCTTGGATGGCGAAGGCGTCATATGCCATCACTAGACCTGTTACGACGTCCTGGTTGCCCCTACACGTCAGGATAACCATGCTCGACCATCGAAGATATAGACCTACAAGCATCGTCGCCGCGAAGATCAAGAGGCAAACGGCAGGAAGCCATCGCGAGAGGCCCTGCCTTAGCTTCCTAGTCAGGATGATCGCGCAGTGTGGCAAATAAACGATGTACGCTCCTGCGAGCCAGCCCAATCAGTCCGAATGTCTTCAGAACAGTGACGCAGGCAATCCCTACCTGTCGCGAGGAGCTGCAACCACAGCCCGACTAAGTTCGCATTGACCTCGCTGATGTCCCCTTGTATAATGGGCATCTGGCGGGGGCATTGGCGGTCGCCCAGGGGAAAAGCTGGAGTGTGGGCAGAACGTTGACGTCGTCTTTATAAGGTGAAGAATCTGAGCGCTCAGCTCGTAGACCTCGTCAGTAATATATCGACGCAATGCGAACTTTGATATACCGACATCAGGCGCGTGCGCTGGTGCGAAGCGAACACAGGTGTGATGGGCGTCCTCAGGGACTAAGTTGTTGCATCAAGGGACGGCCAATAAGGGCAGGAACGTACCAGCCATATACGGCTTTTGTCGCACGACATAGCCACTCAGACATCTGCCCGGAACAGCAGAGTGACAGTACTCTTGCTGCATGGAGTATACTCGGTCGGAAGTCAGCCGCTAGTGGGGCAAGCCGTGACTGAGACCCTCCTGCACGAGATAACCCAACAATCTCATACGATCTAGACGACCGCAGCTTTTGCATTGACAGATTCGTGTGGGGAACAATAGTAGCCTGGGAACAGCAGACGATATTGGTCAGATTGCAAATCGCCGCAACAGGCTGGTGAACGTGTATATCAGACGCTCGGATGCACGCCCTGACCCGTGTTCTTGTCCAACGCGATGAGATCGTCTTCGTACGCTGAGTGGATGGACAAATCGTCGACAACATCCTGCATGATGTGGATGTGCAGCACAGGCTGCGAATTGCTTTGGTACTGCGCGAAGGACTGCTTAAGGTCAGCATGGTGCGATATGGAAAGACGCTAGATGACGAACCGGGGCCACCGTGGTGAGGTATTGTTCGGTGGACAGATAGCCTCCGCTTTTGACGTACGCCGCTCCCCTGGCTTGCGCCTGATGCTCCCGGAGTAGATGCCGAGAGTTGAGCCTGTCGTTCGCGAGTTATAAGCCACTGATAATGAAGTGATCACGGTGTTTGCGTACACAGAGAGCAGCGTGTTAGCGTATGCTGTAAGAGGACGTACGTCAGAACGTAAGCGGTGCTTCATAAGACGGAGAGACACACCTTTGACGATGCATATGTTGATCCCATCTGTTATCAGTGCATGCGGATAGAAGATCGCCTAGAATCAATTGGAGCGATTGCTCAGCATCCGTTTGAGCATATGGTCATAGATGGAACTCGCCATGAACAGCGCGATTGTGCTCAATGTGCTGCAACAGTATTCGAATATAAGCAGACGCGACGCGGAGCAGTTACCATACAACCTCACCCCGTCAGAAGGCCTATTGGGATATTCAATGCCCCTGAGTCAAACAAGTCCATATACGGAACGCTGACGTACCGTTGTTGATGGTGTATATAATCAACAACCTAAGTATCGAGTCGGTCCTATCTCGAGGTTATCATTGGACTCTGCACGTCGCGATGGGCCAAACTGGTACTTACGATCTGATGCCTGTTCGACTGCGATACAGATTGTAGGTCAGACAAAAGGTGAGTAGAGAATCGGCGGCGATGACCAGCGCGACAGCGCAAATCGATAGCCACTATGAATGTGCGCAACGTTCAGTCCTATCACAGAGCCAATACACAGATGGCGTATGTCATACCTGCATGTTCTCGACGTGGAAGAGGTCTGGCTGTGTGAATCTGCGACGGACCGTGAGTAAGGGTCTAGCGGGGAGTGCACCAAAGGGGGCGTGAACAAGTAGAGATACTAACGCTTCAACTGTACACGCTGACGACGATGATCAAATATATCGAGGGCCTGTAGAGGGAGACAACTGTGATGCGTACCGGTCGAGAAACCTGTAGGGCGAGATGCCATGTTTGCACAGTTGCGTCTTAGGACTAGCGATCAAGACCTTACCAAGTTGTCCCAAGAGTAGCATCAGCTGGAATTTGGAAGCGAGGACGTGAGCAACGAGTCGCGTTCATTGAGTCGCGTTCATTGGGCAGCCGAACTCACGACGAAGACCACGATCACGACAGTCCTCCGGTTGACTACACCGCAATCTGTCAGAAGTCACGAAGGACTCGTCCAAGTAGGTACGCACGCAAGAAAACGCGGCGTGCGAAGAACCTAGTATTGGATGGATCAATCCCATAGATCAGAGCTGTTCACCTATAGGACTCACGTTTGCGTGACCATGATAAGGAGGCCCTGCAGCAGAAATTAGCGAGACTCGTGGAGCACTCAAGTTCCAGTGTAGCTCACCGTGATGAAGGGAAGCACCTTATGAAGGAGAGGTTGTGTCAGCTCGACTAGGGGGATGGCAAGATTTGCTTACATCTGCCGACCTGCATGCGATCAGCTAAAATGTCATTAGTTTCTGCTCGTCATCCTGATCACACACCATATGCCTTTCAAGAGGGCTTGAGGTCGGAAGTAGTTCTGCACAAGATAATAGTAGCTACCCATGGAGTGAGTCAGCCGCGGGCTACCCCATACATTCCTAGGCATACTCACCATAGATGCATCGCCAGTGCCGAATGGAGAGTCTCGAGTACACTACGATGATCCATATCAGTAATGGCCGAGAGTGATACCAAGGGACTCACAGGACTGCCGCGACCTGCAAGTCGAGAATATGAATGACAGTCGGTGCAGGAAGGTGGAGATGCTCACCGTAGATCTGACATACACCGGATCTTTCTCGTACGCAGGGAACCGGAAGTAGCGATACACTTGATGCACCGTCAGTCCATAGAGTCTACGAGTATGATGTCAAAGTCATGATGAGAACCGCAATACTTCTTATGCGTACTCACATAAACCCAAGGAAGCTTCCGAGGAGAAGAGCTCCGAACGTGTTATCGAGAGCTGGCAGCTTGATCGGGAGGAATGCGGGAGATCCGGCCTGGATATTGTTCGCGGCACTGTGGATAGGGGTGAGCATCATGGTCTTCCAGCCCGTGAAGCCTACGAGAGGGAAAGATATGCGATATGCGTCCAGGCTACAATTGGATCCAACACTCTATAAGCCAAGGATTGGACAGGAAGACATCTGGTGGCGTTGTTGACACAGACATGATGGTGTGTATTGACATGCCGCATGTCTGCCAGCGAAAACGCCCAGTCCGCTTGGAATGGTTTCGTGCATAGCCTTCGCTAATCTAGTTAATGAGATGTTGTAGGCTCAGCTCGCAGACGTTAACGGCTAAGGAAACCGAACATTCAAGGAATTCGCGTCGCACCTGATGCATTACATGAGATAAACTACAGCCAATAGCGACATTGACCAGGTTATCAGCACGGTCGTCTATTCTCCCATAGCAATCAGCGCATTGTCAATCGATGTCATGGTGGTGATACACTCGTGTGATGATTTGGAGCGTACTACAGCTACCTTCCTGTATCTGGTCGGGTGCCACGGAAATGCGACGTCCTTTGCCTGGAGACGTGACAGCCTGGTCTCGTAATGCGGACATTGCCTGCACAAAGCAACTTCAACTCGCTGTCAGAGCTGTCGGTCGTACCTTGTAATCCTTGAGACATCACAGTATTTGGCGAGATAGTGCGTGGGTAGCTGACCATCACTACATGGTATAGCCAACTCATATGATTGCTAAAACCTGTTCACTTTAACAAAGTGCTCAATAGGGATCTTCGCCGTTGACTGGGCATGCCTACCTCTACGGACAGTTCCAGGGAGGATGCTACTAGATTACGCAAGAAAACCAGCCTTGTGAAACATCAACGTTCGTTTGGTCTAGAGGGACTGAGGTGATGCTCATCGCTCGAAGAACATGATCCATTGTGAGTGAGCGAACGGATCCGGCCGAATCACATCTCTCCCAATGGACAGTTGTTCACCCGCTGTAAAACACCCCACAGGACCTCCATGGCCCTGGCCATAAGACGCGTGAAATGCGTTGATACAACGCAGCTTGAGGCAGAGGCTCCTGATCTCGGTATACTGGGTGGGTGCGGGAGGTGCCTTTCCACGAAGTCGTTCACATGGTAGCCACTGACAACGTAGCAACTAGAGAGCTGTACGGGCACAGTTGGGTTTTAAAACCGCGCCTGAAGTTCCTGTAGTACAACTTGGGATGTATGAGATTCACAATCGGGGAAGGCCCATGCCAGCGCACGTACTCAATGCCCATGACTGTCCATTTTCTCGGTGTCGGAGTAATTTAAAAAACTTGCACCCTCTATGTGGTTTTGTGAATGAGCACGAATTGCGCGAGCGATGGCGATGGGCACAGATATTCGATTGAACTCGAGGTAGCGGCTGGTAGCGGTTGCAGCCGAAGTCGCTTAGCACGATGGACTCTACTATGACACTTCGAGCCTTCTCTCGCGGCATTGGCGGCTGGATTGAGTGTTCTCTGGTACGTCCTGGCTGCATGCGAGGGCAGGATTAGGCTGGATGGCTCAGGTATGCTACGGATGTAGTCTGGTAGTCAAGCGCCCGGTCACCTCTCCCTCGCCCTCGAGCGAGATGCCCACTGGATTCTAGTTAGCTACGAGCTCAGAGTACGCTACGAGCCATCCTTCCTACAACCCCGAGCCATGAGCGAATACGCTTTACCATCCCCCTATCCGCTCCCGGAATTAACCTCTATAGAGCGATAATCTCAGTCGCTATTCGCAGGACTATATAGTACAAATGTTAAGCACCTATAGAGCGATAATCTAACGGTACTAGTCAGCAAGGTAATCGAAGTAAGTAGGTATTCAAGCTCACCTCAGTCGCTATTCGCAGGACTGAGGTGACGGAACGCGATTCGACGCGTATAAGTACGTACTGGGACAAGACTTATCGTAAACAAAAGGGATGATACCGGACGGACCCCCGCGAACGTATAGGGGGACCGAATAAGGACGTACGAGACCGAAACAAGAAGAACAAACCGTTCGCGCATGGGCCTCGATGCCCACGCGCCCTCCGCCACAGCGCCACGGTCTCGCGCACGGCTTGTCCGTTGCGCGCGTGCGTGCGCATTCACTCCAACACTCCCCCTCAAGCCTGCGCGAGTCCGAGCGCAGCTGCAAAATGCTTGACCTTGACACTCGGAAGGGCCTTGGTGAGGATGTCGGCCGTCATGTCGTTCGTAGGGCAGTAGAGTAGTCGAATAGAGCCGGCGTCGATAGAATAGCGTATGTAATGGTACCGAATGTCAATGTGTTTCGTACGCGCGTGGTACGAGCCGTCCTTCGTAAGTGCAATCGCGGCCTGGTTGTCGTTGTAGAGTGTAGTGGGGTCAGAGATCGGGCCAAAAACTTCGCCTATGAGGCGACGGAGCCAGACCGCCTCCTTTGCGGCGTGCGTTGTCGCGATGTACTCGGACTCGGCCGTACTGAGCATAACAATTTCCTGCTTCTTCGACGCCCAGGAGACGGCACCGCCGTCGACAAGAAAGATGTATCCGGTGATTGCGCGGCGGTGCTCCTGTGTGGCGCCATCCGCGTCGACATAGCCTTCGAGTTCGCGCTTCTGTCCTCCGTAGACGAGGGAAAGCGTGCGCGTGCCCAGTAGATACCTGAACACACGTTTGACAGCGTCCCAATGGGGTTGGCCTGGGTTCTGCGCGAACTGCGCGAGTGTCGAGACCGCGAACGCGATGTCTGGTCGCGTTCTGAGTGCTGCATACATGAGCGCGCCGACAGCCTCACGGTAGGGCACGCGCCGCATGCGCGCGACTTCAGCTGGGCTCTCCGGGCACTGTGTCTTTGAGAGAAGTTGGTGGGGGTCCATCGGTGTTGAGGCCGGCTTCAGATCAACGAAATTGAAACGAGTAAGGAGAGAGTCGATGTAGGCGTGTTGGGAAAGGGATAGAGTACCGGTGTCGAGATCGTGTGAGACCTTGATGCCAAGTAGCCACGATACCGGTCCGAGGTCAGTCATCTTGTAGACCGCACCAATCTTGCTCTTGCTCTCATCAAGGAGACGTCGCGAGCTCCCGGTAATGAGGCAGTCGTCGACGTGCACTGCGAGCACAACCAAGTGCGTACCTTCGCGCTTGTAGAACACTCCCCAGTCTGCCTCCGCCCGCACAAATCCTAACTCCACGAGAGCCTTGCATAGCGTCTCGTACCATTTCCGCCCGCCCTGCTTCAACCCGTAGAGAGCCTTCTCGAGTTTGAGAACAAATGCTTTTCGATCTGCGAACTCGTGATCGGGCGGCTGTTCGAGGTAGACGTCTTCGTCGAGTTTCGAGTTGAGGTAGGCGCTGTTGAAATCAAAAGACTCTGCTGCCCAGCCGTTCCGAGCCGCTATAGCCAAGAGTAGACGGATAGACGAAAGCTTAGCCACAGGAGCGAAAGTATCATAGTAGTCAACTCCGTAGACCTGAGTGAAACCGCGAGCGACAAGTCGAGCCTTGTACTTGTCAATTTCGCCAGCTGAGTTCTTCTTGACACGGAGAACCCACTTCGAGTCGACGACGTTTCCAGTAGCAGGTCGAGGGACAATGCGCCAGGTCTTGTTTGCGACAAGAGAATCGAGTTCAGCCTTGATTGCCTCTTCCCATTTTGGCCAATCTGGGCGCTTCTTCGCTTCCGCGTACGTCGGTTCGATGCACTCGGCGTCTCCCATCGCTGCCGCCATCGCCAGTTCCACCTCGTCCTCCACTGCTCGCGCTACTGCTGCCATCTCCGCCTGCTCGCTCTCGTGAACTTCTTCAATCTTCGCTGTGCTTTCTTGGACACCTCTTGGCAGCACTGGCCCTCCGATGCGACCAGAGACGGTCCCCTCGCCAGCTCGCAAGCGCCGCACGTAGTCCGACTCCTTTCGGACACGCGATGACCTCCGCAACTCCCCCTCAACATTGGGCTTCTTCGGCTTGGGTTCAGTGGGCTCGGGGAGTGGGGTAGACGGCGGGGAATCGGGTTTGGTGATAGAAGGGAGGGATGGAGAGGGTGCGCGCTCGCATTCAAGGTGAGTACTCATGTCCTCCTGTACAGGTTCTCTCTCCCCCTCGAGCGGCACCTCGACGTCGGCACTCGCACCTGGGAAGGCAACACTGCGCTCGATCGTTACTGCCCGACGTTTGGGCCAGTAGATGCGGTGCGCATCAGATTCTTCGTCAAAACCCACCCATCTCCCCTCTTCCGCCCGTCCAGACAACTTCGAGCCGCCCGGTGCGTGAATGCGCACGCGACAACCCCAGACATGCAGATGCGCTAGGTTTGGCTTCCGCCCCCAGAAGACCTCAAAGGGTGTCTTGCCTGCAAGGGTACGAGTCGGAGTCCTGTTCTTCAAGTATACAGCGTGCAGCGCGGCTTCGCCCCACAACGCGCTCGGCAAGTCTGCGTCGTGCAACATCGCGCGGACCTTCTCCATCACGGTGCGGTTCCCTCGTTCCGCGACACCATTGTACTCCGGCGTGTCATGCGCCGTGAGTTTCCTGACCATTCCATCTTTGTCCAGCAGCTTCGAGAAGTCCGCACTCAAGAACTCGCCACCCCGGTCAGAGTGCAAGCACTTGATGCGCGCGCCCTTCTGGGTCAGGTAGAAGCTCCGGACCTTACGAAAACCCGACAGGGTCTCATCCTTGGAACGCATCAAGATGATAATGGAGTAGCGGGAGTAGTCGTCCGTGAACATCGCGTAGTAGCGACGTCCACCAAGGGTTTGCACGGGCGCGGGTCCCCACACGTCGGCATGGACTTCTCCTCCGACTTCGTTTGGTCGGGGACGGACTCGCTCAGCTGCAATCGGCTTCCGCGTCATCTTCCCCGCAGCGCAAGATTCACAGTCCTCGACCGGACCATCAGCCTCGGACAGGACTAGTCCATCAACAAGTCCCTTCGCCACCATCTCGCGCGCTGTCTCGGGGGAGATATGCCCAAGCTCGCGATGAAGTTCGGCGCGCGTCACAACACGAACGGGTTCGCCCTCCCCTTCTCCTGCTGTTGCAGCCGTATCCGCGCGCGGGATGCGCAGCCGATACAGGCCGTCCATGAGCGGGACCACTGCGATACGGGTTCCATCTGAACGCGAGATGCAACACTCGTTGTTCTGGAACACGACCGCAACGCCCGCTGCGGTAACTCGCGCGATGGAGACAAGGGTAACACCCATAGAGGGTGCGTGAAGGACGTCCTTTAGAAGGACTCGGGTTGTCCTGCCGGCGCCGTCAGGTAAGTTGACGTACATGTCTCCTTTCCCAATGGCTCGGAAAGTGTGATTGTCGGCGGCATGGATGGATCGGGGTGGGATCTCGACATAGTTGATGAATCGGTCCTTGTAGCACGACATGTGGCGTGTTGCGCCGGAGTCGAATAGAATGATCTCATCCGTAGCAGGGAGCTCTCGAGCGAGCATCGCGTGGGCGTCTGTCGAAATGAACTGATCGTCGATATAGGTGATGTCCTCCTGCGTGCAAAATACCCAGTAGGCGTCATCCTCGGGACTGCTGGACTCCTCCGGGTCTGGCACAGTCTGCAACTCCGGTAGGTCGTCATCAGAATAAAGCTGTGGAGCGAATACGAGCCAGGCCTCGTCCTTCTTCTCTGCAGTGGCAGCGGCGGCGGTCTCCTTGGGCTTCTCCCTGCCCTTGGGACCTTGACCTTCCTTCCCTCCCCCTGGCGCCCAGCACTCAGACTTGTAGTGCCCGCGCTTCTTGCAGTTGTAGCACTCGACGTCCTTCTTGGACTTCTTCCCGCCCTTCCCGCCAGCAGCCCGATCACTGGCCGCCATCGCGACATCGGTCGCATCGGTCCGCTTTCCACCGCTCTTTGCCCGCAACGTACGGCGCTCGTACTCATCCGTGAGCGCTTCCATCAACTCATCTGGGCTCAAGACAGTGCCTGTGACTCGGGAGGTGGCCGAGATAGCGGAAAGGTAGGGGTCGTAGGACATAGGCATAGAGCCCATGACCATGGCGTAGAAGTCGTCATCGGAGGGGGACTGACCCATTGCTGACAGGTCCTCGCGCATTGTGCGCATCTTCGCGAAGTGCACTCGGACGTCATCACGATCCGAGTACTTCAACTCCTGGAGCCGACGCCGAAGGTCAACCGAGACCATGCGCGACTTGCGCTCAAACTCCTGCGTGAGCGCAACCCAGATCGCACGCGCTGTCGGCTGCGAGCGAATCTTCATGAAAAGTGAGTCCGGGATCGTGCTCGCGATGAGCTGCTTGACGTTCGCCTCGCGCTTTCGCCACTCAGCGAGGGCAGCTTCATAGGTAACCTGCGCCAGGTCGGGGGTCACTCCAGCCGCTGACGCCGCAGCGACTGATGCACCTCCCGCACCCACAGTACCACCAACGGGGCCTGCTGTCCCTGTACCACCACCGGTCCCTCCGGCAGCAGCACCAGCAGCCCCTCCGGCCGTAGCGGACCCGACCGCCGCTCCTGGAGCAGTCGTCCCGGCAGCCGAGGTAGGTTGTGCGGCTATAGCCTGCGGCGCGATCGGTTCCTGCGCGGTCCCCTCGAGGTGACCTCGGCAGCCCTTCGCATCGGCGGCCCACAGCAAACGGTCCTTGTAGAGGACCCAGTTCGCGCCACTGAGCTCGAGCCTCGGGACGCGTACGGAGTCATCTCCCAGCTTGACGTTGTTCGACATCGTGCGAGGTAAGTTCTAACTTGTTGTTCTGCAGCTCTCGAATCCGCCTAGAAGGCAGGGCTCATAACCTATAGAGCGATAATCTCAGTCGCTATTCGCAGGACTATATAGTACAAATGTTAAGCACCTATAGAGCGATAATCTAACGGTACTAGTCAGCAAGGTAATCGAAGTAAGTAGGTATTCAAGCTCACCTCAGTCGCTATTCGCAGGACTGAGGTGACGGAACGCGATTCGACGCGTATAAGTACGTACTGGGACAAGACTTATCGTAAACAAAAGGGATGATACCGGACGGACCCCCGCGAACGTATAGGGGGACCGAATAAGGACGTACGAGACCGAAACAAGAAGAACAAACCGTTCGCGCATGGGCCTCGATGCCCACGCGCCCTCCGCCACAGCGCCACGGTCTCGCGCACGGCTTGTCCGTTGCGCGCGTGCGTGCGCATTCACTCCAACACTCCCCCTCAAGCCTGCGCGAGTCCGAGCGCAGCTGCAAAATGCTTGACCTTGACACTCGGAAGGGCCTTGGTGAGGATGTCGGCCGTCATGTCGTTCGTAGGGCAGTAGAGTAGTCGAATAGAGCCGGCGTCGATAGAATAGCGTATGTAATGGTACCGAATGTCAATGTGTTTCGTACGCGCGTGGTACGAGCCGTCCTTCGTAAGTGCAATCGCGGCCTGGTTGTCGTTGTAGAGTGTAGTGGGGTCAGAGATCGGGCCAAAAACTTCGCCTATGAGGCGACGGAGCCAGACCGCCTCCTTTGCGGCGTGCGTTGTCGCGATGTACTCGGACTCGGCCGTACTGAGCATAACAATTTCCTGCTTCTTCGACGCCCAGGAGACGGCACCGCCGTCGACAAGAAAGATGTATCCGGTGATTGCGCGGCGGTGCTCCTGTGTGGCGCCATCCGCGTCGACATAGCCTTCGAGTTCGCGCTTCTGTCCTCCGTAGACGAGGGAAAGCGTGCGCGTGCCCAGTAGATACCTGAACACACGTTTGACAGCGTCCCAATGGGGTTGGCCTGGGTTCTGCGCGAACTGCGCGAGTGTCGAGACCGCGAACGCGATGTCTGGTCGCGTTCTGAGTGCTGCATACATGAGCGCGCCGACAGCCTCACGGTAGGGCACGCGCCGCATGCGCGCGACTTCAGCTGGGCTCTCCGGGCACTGTGTCTTTGAGAGAAGTTGGTGGGGGTCCATCGGTGTTGAGGCCGGCTTCAGATCAACGAAATTGAAACGAGTAAGGAGAGAGTCGATGTAGGCGTGTTGGGAAAGGGATAGAGTACCGGTGTCGAGATCGTGTGAGACCTTGATGCCAAGTAGCCACGATACCGGTCCGAGGTCAGTCATCTTGTAGACCGCACCAATCTTGCTCTTGCTCTCATCAAGGAGACGTCGCGAGCTCCCGGTAATGAGGCAGTCGTCGACGTGCACTGCGAGCACAACCAAGTGCGTACCTTCGCGCTTGTAGAACACTCCCCAGTCTGCCTCCGCCCGCACAAATCCTAACTCCACGAGAGCCTTGCATAGCGTCTCGTACCATTTCCGCCCGCCCTGCTTCAACCCGTAGAGAGCCTTCTCGAGTTTGAGAACAAATGCTTTTCGATCTGCGAACTCGTGATCGGGCGGCTGTTCGAGGTAGACGTCTTCGTCGAGTTTCGAGTTGAGGTAGGCGCTGTTGAAATCAAAAGACTCTGCTGCCCAGCCGTTCCGAGCCGCTATAGCCAAGAGTAGACGGATAGACGAAAGCTTAGCCACAGGAGCGAAAGTATCATAGTAGTCAACTCCGTAGACCTGAGTGAAACCGCGAGCGACAAGTCGAGCCTTGTACTTGTCAATTTCGCCAGCTGAGTTCTTCTTGACACGGAGAACCCACTTCGAGTCGACGACGTTTCCAGTAGCAGGTCGAGGGACAATGCGCCAGGTCTTGTTTGCGACAAGAGAATCGAGTTCAGCCTTGATTGCCTCTTCCCATTTTGGCCAATCTGGGCGCTTCTTCGCTTCCGCGTACGTCGGTTCGATGCACTCGGCGTCTCCCATCGCTGCCGCCATCGCCAGTTCCACCTCGTCCTCCACTGCTCGCGCTACTGCTGCCATCTCCGCCTGCTCGCTCTCGTGAACTTCTTCAATCTTCGCTGTGCTTTCTTGGACACCTCTTGGCAGCACTGGCCCTCCGATGCGACCAGAGACGGTCCCCTCGCCAGCTCGCAAGCGCCGCACGTAGTCCGACTCCTTTCGGACACGCGATGACCTCCGCAACTCCCCCTCAACATTGGGCTTCTTCGGCTTGGGTTCAGTGGGCTCGGGGAGTGGGGTAGACGGCGGGGAATCGGGTTTGGTGATAGAAGGGAGGGATGGAGAGGGTGCGCGCTCGCATTCAAGGTGAGTACTCATGTCCTCCTGTACAGGTTCTCTCTCCCCCTCGAGCGGCACCTCGACGTCGGCACTCGCACCTGGGAAGGCAACACTGCGCTCGATCGTTACTGCCCGACGTTTGGGCCAGTAGATGCGGTGCGCATCAGATTCTTCGTCAAAACCCACCCATCTCCCCTCTTCCGCCCGTCCAGACAACTTCGAGCCGCCCGGTGCGTGAATGCGCACGCGACAACCCCAGACATGCAGATGCGCTAGGTTTGGCTTCCGCCCCCAGAAGACCTCAAAGGGTGTCTTGCCTGCAAGGGTACGAGTCGGAGTCCTGTTCTTCAAGTATACAGCGTGCAGCGCGGCTTCGCCCCACAACGCGCTCGGCAAGTCTGCGTCGTGCAACATCGCGCGGACCTTCTCCATCACGGTGCGGTTCCCTCGTTCCGCGACACCATTGTACTCCGGCGTGTCATGCGCCGTGAGTTTCCTGACCATTCCATCTTTGTCCAGCAGCTTCGAGAAGTCCGCACTCAAGAACTCGCCACCCCGGTCAGAGTGCAAGCACTTGATGCGCGCGCCCTTCTGGGTCAGGTAGAAGCTCCGGACCTTACGAAAACCCGACAGGGTCTCATCCTTGGAACGCATCAAGATGATAATGGAGTAGCGGGAGTAGTCGTCCGTGAACATCGCGTAGTAGCGACGTCCACCAAGGGTTTGCACGGGCGCGGGTCCCCACACGTCGGCATGGACTTCTCCTCCGACTTCGTTTGGTCGGGGACGGACTCGCTCAGCTGCAATCGGCTTCCGCGTCATCTTCCCCGCAGCGCAAGATTCACAGTCCTCGACCGGACCATCAGCCTCGGACAGGACTAGTCCATCAACAAGTCCCTTCGCCACCATCTCGCGCGCTGTCTCGGGGGAGATATGCCCAAGCTCGCGATGAAGTTCGGCGCGCGTCACAACACGAACGGGTTCGCCCTCCCCTTCTCCTGCTGTTGCAGCCGTATCCGCGCGCGGGATGCGCAGCCGATACAGGCCGTCCATGAGCGGGACCACTGCGATACGGGTTCCATCTGAACGCGAGATGCAACACTCGTTGTTCTGGAACACGACCGCAACGCCCGCTGCGGTAACTCGCGCGATGGAGACAAGGGTAACACCCATAGAGGGTGCGTGAAGGACGTCCTTTAGAAGGACTCGGGTTGTCCTGCCGGCGCCGTCAGGTAAGTTGACGTACATGTCTCCTTTCCCAATGGCTCGGAAAGTGTGATTGTCGGCGGCATGGATGGATCGGGGTGGGATCTCGACATAGTTGATGAATCGGTCCTTGTAGCACGACATGTGGCGTGTTGCGCCGGAGTCGAATAGAATGATCTCATCCGTAGCAGGGAGCTCTCGAGCGAGCATCGCGTGGGCGTCTGTCGAAATGAACTGATCGTCGATATAGGTGATGTCCTCCTGCGTGCAAAATACCCAGTAGGCGTCATCCTCGGGACTGCTGGACTCCTCCGGGTCTGGCACAGTCTGCAACTCCGGTAGGTCGTCATCAGAATAAAGCTGTGGAGCGAATACGAGCCAGGCCTCGTCCTTCTTCTCTGCAGTGGCAGCGGCGGCGGTCTCCTTGGGCTTCTCCCTGCCCTTGGGACCTTGACCTTCCTTCCCTCCCCCTGGCGCCCAGCACTCAGACTTGTAGTGCCCGCGCTTCTTGCAGTTGTAGCACTCGACGTCCTTCTTGGACTTCTTCCCGCCCTTCCCGCCAGCAGCCCGATCACTGGCCGCCATCGCGACATCGGTCGCATCGGTCCGCTTTCCACCGCTCTTTGCCCGCAACGTACGGCGCTCGTACTCATCCGTGAGCGCTTCCATCAACTCATCTGGGCTCAAGACAGTGCCTGTGACTCGGGAGGTGG
Organism: Cubamyces lactineus; assembly: GCA_022376465.1. Lineage (NCBI taxonomy): Eukaryota > Fungi > Basidiomycota > Agaricomycetes > Polyporales > Polyporaceae > Cubamyces > Cubamyces lactineus. Next base: position 259,106 of record JACDTU010000025.1, on the reverse strand, counting down.
CCGAGATAGCGGAAAGGTAGGGGTCGTAGGACATAGGCATAGAGCCCATGACCATGGCGTAGAAGTCGTCATCGGAGGGGGACTGACCCATTGCTGACAGGTCCTCGCGCATTGTGCGCATCTTCGCGAAGTGCACTCGGACGTCATCACGATCCGAGTACTTCAACTCCTGGAGCCGACGCCGAAGGTCAACCGAGACCATGCGCGACTTGCGCTCAAACTCCTGCGTGAGCGCAACCCAGATCGCACGCGCTGTCGGCTGCGAGCGAATCTTCATGAAAAGTGAGTCCGGGATCGTGCTCGCGATGAGCTGCTTGACGTTCGCCTCGCGCTTTCGCCACTCAGCGAGGGCAGCTTCATAGGTAACCTGCGCCAGGTCGGGGGTCACTCCAGCCGCTGACGCCGCAGCGACTGATGCACCTCCCGCACCCACAGTACCACCAACGGGGCCTGCTGTCCCTGTACCACCACCGGTCCCTCCGGCAGCAGCACCAGCAGCCCCTCCGGCCGTAGCGGACCCGACCGCCGCTCCTGGAGCAGTCGTCCCGGCAGCCGAGGTAGGTTGTGCGGCTATAGCCTGCGGCGCGATCGGTTCCTGCGCGGTCCCCTCGAGGTGACCTCGGCAGCCCTTCGCATCGGCGGCCCACAGCAAACGGTCCTTGTAGAGGACCCAGTTCGCGCCACTGAGCTCGAGCCTCGGGACGCGTACGGAGTCATCTCCCAGCTTGACGTTGTTCGACATCGTGCGAGGTAAGTTCTAACTTGTTGTTCTGCAGCTCTCGAATCCGCCTAGAAGGCAGGGCTCATAACCTATAGAGCGATAATCTCAGTCGCTATTCGCAGGACTATATAGTACAAATGTTAAGCACCTATAGAGCGATAATCTAACGGTACTAGTCAGCAAGGTAATCGAAGTAAGTAGGTATTCAAGCTCACCTCAGTCGCTATTCGCAGGACTGAGGTGACGGAACGCGATTCGACGCGTATAAGTACGTACTGGGACAAGACTTATCGTAAACAAAAGGGATGATACCGGACGGACCCCCGCGAACGTATAGGGGGACCGAATAAGGACGTACGAGACCGAAACAAGAAGAACAAACCGTTCGCGCATGGGCCTCGATGCCCACGCGCCCTCCGCCACAGCGCCACGGTCTCGCGCACGGCTTGTCCGTTGCGCGCGTGCGTGCGCATTCACTCCAACACTCCCCCTCAAGCCTGCGCGAGTCCGAGCGCAGCTGCAAAATGCTTGACCTTGACACTCGGAAGGGCCTTGGTGAGGATGTCGGCCGTCATGTCGTTCGTAGGGCAGTAGAGTAGTCGAATAGAGCCGGCGTCGATAGAATAGCGTATGTAATGGTACCGAATGTCAATGTGTTTCGTACGCGCGTGGTACGAGCCGTCCTTCGTAAGTGCAATCGCGGCCTGGTTGTCGTTGTAGAGTGTAGTGGGGTCAGAGATCGGGCCAAAAACTTCGCCTATGAGGCGACGGAGCCAGACCGCCTCCTTTGCGGCGTGCGTTGTCGCGATGTACTCGGACTCGGCCGTACTGAGCATAACAATTTCCTGCTTCTTCGACGCCCAGGAGACGGCACCGCCGTCGACAAGAAAGATGTATCCGGTGATTGCGCGGCGGTGCTCCTGTGTGGCGCCATCCGCGTCGACATAGCCTTCGAGTTCGCGCTTCTGTCCTCCGTAGACGAGGGAAAGCGTGCGCGTGCCCAGTAGATACCTGAACACACGTTTGACAGCGTCCCAATGGGGTTGGCCTGGGTTCTGCGCGAACTGCGCGAGTGTCGAGACCGCGAACGCGATGTCTGGTCGCGTTCTGAGTGCTGCATACATGAGCGCGCCGACAGCCTCACGGTAGGGCACGCGCCGCATGCGCGCGACTTCAGCTGGGCTCTCCGGGCACTGTGTCTTTGAGAGAAGTTGGTGGGGGTCCATCGGTGTTGAGGCCGGCTTCAGATCAACGAAATTGAAACGAGTAAGGAGAGAGTCGATGTAGGCGTGTTGGGAAAGGGATAGAGTACCGGTGTCGAGATCGTGTGAGACCTTGATGCCAAGTAGCCACGATACCGGTCCGAGGTCAGTCATCTTGTAGACCGCACCAATCTTGCTCTTGCTCTCATCAAGGAGACGTCGCGAGCTCCCGGTAATGAGGCAGTCGTCGACGTGCACTGCGAGCACAACCAAGTGCGTACCTTCGCGCTTGTAGAACACTCCCCAGTCTGCCTCCGCCCGCACAAATCCTAACTCCACGAGAGCCTTGCATAGCGTCTCGTACCATTTCCGCCCGCCCTGCTTCAACCCGTAGAGAGCCTTCTCGAGTTTGAGAACAAATGCTTTTCGATCTGCGAACTCGTGATCGGGCGGCTGTTCGAGGTAGACGTCTTCGTCGAGTTTCGAGTTGAGGTAGGCGCTGTTGAAATCAAAAGACTCTGCTGCCCAGCCGTTCCGAGCCGCTATAGCCAAGAGTAGACGGATAGACGAAAGCTTAGCCACAGGAGCGAAAGTATCATAGTAGTCAACTCCGTAGACCTGAGTGAAACCGCGAGCGACAAGTCGAGCCTTGTACTTGTCAATTTCGCCAGCTGAGTTCTTCTTGACACGGAGAACCCACTTCGAGTCGACGACGTTTCCAGTAGCAGGTCGAGGGACAATGCGCCAGGTCTTGTTTGCGACAAGAGAATCGAGTTCAGCCTTGATTGCCTCTTCCCATTTTGGCCAATCTGGGCGCTTCTTCGCTTCCGCGTACGTCGGTTCGATGCACTCGGCGTCTCCCATCGCTGCCGCCATCGCCAGTTCCACCTCGTCCTCCACTGCTCGCGCTACTGCTGCCATCTCCGCCTGCTCGCTCTCGTGAACTTCTTCAATCTTCGCTGTGCTTTCTTGGACACCTCTTGGCAGCACTGGCCCTCCGATGCGACCAGAGACGGTCCCCTCGCCAGCTCGCAAGCGCCGCACGTAGTCCGACTCCTTTCGGACACGCGATGACCTCCGCAACTCCCCCTCAACATTGGGCTTCTTCGGCTTGGGTTCAGTGGGCTCGGGGAGTGGGGTAGACGGCGGGGAATCGGGTTTGGTGATAGAAGGGAGGGATGGAGAGGGTGCGCGCTCGCATTCAAGGTGAGTACTCATGTCCTCCTGTACAGGTTCTCTCTCCCCCTCGAGCGGCACCTCGACGTCGGCACTCGCACCTGGGAAGGCAACACTGCGCTCGATCGTTACTGCCCGACGTTTGGGCCAGTAGATGCGGTGCGCATCAGATTCTTCGTCAAAACCCACCCATCTCCCCTCTTCCGCCCGTCCAGACAACTTCGAGCCGCCCGGTGCGTGAATGCGCACGCGACAACCCCAGACATGCAGATGCGCTAGGTTTGGCTTCCGCCCCCAGAAGACCTCAAAGGGTGTCTTGCCTGCAAGGGTACGAGTCGGAGTCCTGTTCTTCAAGTATACAGCGTGCAGCGCGGCTTCGCCCCACAACGCGCTCGGCAAGTCTGCGTCGTGCAACATCGCGCGGACCTTCTCCATCACGGTGCGGTTCCCTCGTTCCGCGACACCATTGTACTCCGGCGTGTCATGCGCCGTGAGTTTCCTGACCATTCCATCTTTGTCCAGCAGCTTCGAGAAGTCCGCACTCAAGAACTCGCCACCCCGGTCAGAGTGCAAGCACTTGATGCGCGCGCCCTTCTGGGTCAGGTAGAAGCTCCGGACCTTACGAAAACCCGACAGGGTCTCATCCTTGGAACGCATCAAGATGATAATGGAGTAGCGGGAGTAGTCGTCCGTGAACATCGCGTAGTAGCGACGTCCACCAAGGGTTTGCACGGGCGCGGGTCCCCACACGTCGGCATGGACTTCTCCTCCGACTTCGTTTGGTCGGGGACGGACTCGCTCAGCTGCAATCGGCTTCCGCGTCATCTTCCCCGCAGCGCAAGATTCACAGTCCTCGACCGGACCATCAGCCTCGGACAGGACTAGTCCATCAACAAGTCCCTTCGCCACCATCTCGCGCGCTGTCTCGGGGGAGATATGCCCAAGCTCGCGATGAAGTTCGGCGCGCGTCACAACACGAACGGGTTCGCCCTCCCCTTCTCCTGCTGTTGCAGCCGTATCCGCGCGCGGGATGCGCAGCCGATACAGGCCGTCCATGAGCGGGACCACTGCGATACGGGTTCCATCTGAACGCGAGATGCAACACTCGTTGTTCTGGAACACGACCGCAACGCCCGCTGCGGTAACTCGCGCGATGGAGACAAGGGTAACACCCATAGAGGGTGCGTGAAGGACGTCCTTTAGAAGGACTCGGGTTGTCCTGCCGGCGCCGTCAGGTAAGTTGACGTACATGTCTCCTTTCCCAATGGCTCGGAAAGTGTGATTGTCGGCGGCATGGATGGATCGGGGTGGGATCTCGACATAGTTGATGAATCGGTCCTTGTAGCACGACATGTGGCGTGTTGCGCCGGAGTCGAATAGAATGATCTCATCCGTAGCAGGGAGCTCTCGAGCGAGCATCGCGTGGGCGTCTGTCGAAATGAACTGATCGTCGATATAGGTGATGTCCTCCTGCGTGCAAAATACCCAGTAGGCGTCATCCTCGGGACTGCTGGACTCCTCCGGGTCTGGCACAGTCTGCAACTCCGGTAGGTCGTCATCAGAATAAAGCTGTGGAGCGAATACGAGCCAGGCCTCGTCCTTCTTCTCTGCAGTGGCAGCGGCGGCGGTCTCCTTGGGCTTCTCCCTGCCCTTGGGACCTTGACCTTCCTTCCCTCCCCCTGGCGCCCAGCACTCAGACTTGTAGTGCCCGCGCTTCTTGCAGTTGTAGCACTCGACGTCCTTCTTGGACTTCTTCCCGCCCTTCCCGCCAGCAGCCCGATCACTGGCCGCCATCGCGACATCGGTCGCATCGGTCCGCTTTCCACCGCTCTTTGCCCGCAACGTACGGCGCTCGTACTCATCCGTGAGCGCTTCCATCAACTCATCTGGGCTCAAGACAGTGCCTGTGACTCGGGAGGTGGCCGAGATAGCGGAAAGGTAGGGGTCGTAGGACATAGGCATAGAGCCCATGACCATGGCGTAGAAGTCGTCATCGGAGGGGGACTGACCCATTGCTGACAGGTCCTCGCGCATTGTGCGCATCTTCGCGAAGTGCACTCGGACGTCATCACGATCCGAGTACTTCAACTCCTGGAGCCGACGCCGAAGGTCAACCGAGACCATGCGCGACTTGCGCTCAAACTCCTGCGTGAGCGCAACCCAGATCGCACGCGCTGTCGGCTGCGAGCGAATCTTCATGAAAAGTGAGTCCGGGATCGTGCTCGCGATGAGCTGCTTGACGTTCGCCTCGCGCTTTCGCCACTCAGCGAGGGCAGCTTCATAGGTAACCTGCGCCAGGTCGGGGGTCACTCCAGCCGCTGACGCCGCAGCGACTGATGCACCTCCCGCACCCACAGTACCACCAACGGGGCCTGCTGTCCCTGTACCACCACCGGTCCCTCCGGCAGCAGCACCAGCAGCCCCTCCGGCCGTAGCGGACCCGACCGCCGCTCCTGGAGCAGTCGTCCCGGCAGCCGAGGTAGGTTGTGCGGCTATAGCCTGCGGCGCGATCGGTTCCTGCGCGGTCCCCTCGAGGTGACCTCGGCAGCCCTTCGCATCGGCGGCCCACAGCAAACGGTCCTTGTAGAGGACCCAGTTCGCGCCACTGAGCTCGAGCCTCGGGACGCGTACGGAGTCATCTCCCAGCTTGACGTTGTTCGACATCGTGCGAGGTAAGTTCTAACTTGTTGTTCTGCAGCTCTCGAATCCGCCTAGAAGGCAGGGCTCATAACCTATAGAGCGATAATCTCAGTCGCTATTCGCAGGACTATATAGTACAAATGTTAAGCACCTATAGAGCGATAATCTAACGGTACTAGTCAGCAAGGTAATCGAAGTAAGTAGGTATTCAAGCTCACCTCAGTCGCTATTCGCAGGACTGAGGTGACGGAACGCGATTCGACGCGTATAAGTACGTACTGGGACAAGACTTATCGTAAACAAAAGGGATGATACCGGACGGACCCCCGCGAACGTATAGGGGGACCGAATAAGGACGTACGAGACCGAAACAAGAAGAACAAACCGTTCGCGCATGGGCCTCGATGCCCACGCGCCCTCCGCCACAGCGCCACGGTCTCGCGCACGGCTTGTCCGTTGCGCGCGTGCGTGCGCATTCACTCCAACACTCCCCCTCAAGCCTGCGCGAGTCCGAGCGCAGCTGCAAAATGCTTGACCTTGACACTCGGAAGGGCCTTGGTGAGGATGTCGGCCGTCATGTCGTTCGTAGGGCAGTAGAGTAGTCGAATAGAGCCGGCGTCGATAGAATAGCGTATGTAATGGTACCGAATGTCAATGTGTTTCGTACGCGCGTGGTACGAGCCGTCCTTCGTAAGTGCAATCGCGGCCTGGTTGTCGTTGTAGAGTGTAGTGGGGTCAGAGATCGGGCCAAAAACTTCGCCTATGAGGCGACGGAGCCAGACCGCCTCCTTTGCGGCGTGCGTTGTCGCGATGTACTCGGACTCGGCCGTACTGAGCATAACAATTTCCTGCTTCTTCGACGCCCAGGAGACGGCACCGCCGTCGACAAGAAAGATGTATCCGGTGATTGCGCGGCGGTGCTCCTGTGTGGCGCCATCCGCGTCGACATAGCCTTCGAGTTCGCGCTTCTGTCCTCCGTAGACGAGGGAAAGCGTGCGCGTGCCCAGTAGATACCTGAACACACGTTTGACAGCGTCCCAATGGGGTTGGCCTGGGTTCTGCGCGAACTGCGCGAGTGTCGAGACCGCGAACGCGATGTCTGGTCGCGTTCTGAGTGCTGCATACATGAGCGCGCCGACAGCCTCACGGTAGGGCACGCGCCGCATGCGCGCGACTTCAGCTGGGCTCTCCGGGCACTGTGTCTTTGAGAGAAGTTGGTGGGGGTCCATCGGTGTTGAGGCCGGCTTCAGATCAACGAAATTGAAACGAGTAAGGAGAGAGTCGATGTAGGCGTGTTGGGAAAGGGATAGAGTACCGGTGTCGAGATCGTGTGAGACCTTGATGCCAAGTAGCCACGATACCGGTCCGAGGTCAGTCATCTTGTAGACCGCACCAATCTTGCTCTTGCTCTCATCAAGGAGACGTCGCGAGCTCCCGGTAATGAGGCAGTCGTCGACGTGCACTGCGAGCACAACCAAGTGCGTACCTTCGCGCTTGTAGAACACTCCCCAGTCTGCCTCCGCCCGCACAAATCCTAACTCCACGAGAGCCTTGCATAGCGTCTCGTACCATTTCCGCCCGCCCTGCTTCAACCCGTAGAGAGCCTTCTCGAGTTTGAGAACAAATGCTTTTCGATCTGCGAACTCGTGATCGGGCGGCTGTTCGAGGTAGACGTCTTCGTCGAGTTTCGAGTTGAGGTAGGCGCTGTTGAAATCAAAAGACTCTGCTGCCCAGCCGTTCCGAGCCGCTATAGCCAAGAGTAGACGGATAGACGAAAGCTTAGCCACAGGAGCGAAAGTATCATAGTAGTCAACTCCGTAGACCTGAGTGAAACCGCGAGCGACAAGTCGAGCCTTGTACTTGTCAATTTCGCCAGCTGAGTTCTTCTTGACACGGAGAACCCACTTCGAGTCGACGACGTTTCCAGTAGCAGGTCGAGGGACAATGCGCCAGGTCTTGTTTGCGACAAGAGAATCGAGTTCAGCCTTGATTGCCTCTTCCCATTTTGGCCAATCTGGGCGCTTCTTCGCTTCCGCGTACGTCGGTTCGATGCACTCGGCGTCTCCCATCGCTGCCGCCATCGCCAGTTCCACCTCGTCCTCCACTGCTCGCGCTACTGCTGCCATCTCCGCCTGCTCGCTCTCGTGAACTTCTTCAATCTTCGCTGTGCTTTCTTGGACACCTCTTGGCAGCACTGGCCCTCCGATGCGACCAGAGACGGTCCCCTCGCCAGCTCGCAAGCGCCGCACGTAGTCCGACTCCTTTCGGACACGCGATGACCTCCGCAACTCCCCCTCAACATTGGGCTTCTTCGGCTTGGGTTCAGTGGGCTCGGGGAGTGGGGTAGACGGCGGGGAATCGGGTTTGGTGATAGAAGGGAGGGATGGAGAGGGTGCGCGCTCGCATTCAAGGTGAGTACTCATGTCCTCCTGTACAGGTTCTCTCTCCCCCTCGAGCGGCACCTCGACGTCGGCACTCGCACCTGGGAAGGCAACACTGCGCTCGATCGTTACTGCCCGACGTTTGGGCCAGTAGATGCGGTGCGCATCAGATTCTTCGTCAAAACCCACCCATCTCCCCTCTTCCGCCCGTCCAGACAACTTCGAGCCGCCCGGTGCGTGAATGCGCACGCGACAACCCCAGACATGCAGATGCGCTAGGTTTGGCTTCCGCCCCCAGAAGACCTCAAAGGGTGTCTTGCCTGCAAGGGTACGAGTCGGAGTCCTGTTCTTCAAGTATACAGCGTGCAGCGCGGCTTCGCCCCACAACGCGCTCGGCAAGTCTGCGTCGTGCAACATCGCGCGGACCTTCTCCATCACGGTGCGGTTCCCTCGTTCCGCGACACCATTGTACTCCGGCGTGTCATGCGCCGTGAGTTTCCTGACCATTCCATCTTTGTCCAGCAGCTTCGAGAAGTCCGCACTCAAGAACTCGCCACCCCGGTCAGAGTGCAAGCACTTGATGCGCGCGCCCTTCTGGGTCAGGTAGAAGCTCCGGACCTTACGAAAACCCGACAGGGTCTCATCCTTGGAACGCATCAAGATGATAATGGAGTAGCGGGAGTAGTCGTCCGTGAACATCGCGTAGTAGCGACGTCCACCAAGGGTTTGCACGGGCGCGGGTCCCCACACGTCGGCATGGACTTCTCCTCCGACTTCGTTTGGTCGGGGACGGACTCGCTCAGCTGCAATCGGCTTCCGCGTCATCTTCCCCGCAGCGCAAGATTCACAGTCCTCGACCGGACCATCAGCCTCGGACAGGACTAGTCCATCAACAAGTCCCTTCGCCACCATCTCGCGCGCTGTCTCGGGGGAGATATGCCCAAGCTCGCGATGAAGTTCGGCGCGCGTCACAACACGAACGGGTTCGCCCTCCCCTTCTCCTGCTGTTGCAGCCGTATCCGCGCGCGGGATGCGCAGCCGATACAGGCCGTCCATGAGCGGGACCACTGCGATACGGGTTCCATCTGAACGCGAGATGCAACACTCGTTGTTCTGGAACACGACCGCAACGCCCGCTGCGGTAACTCGCGCGATGGAGACAAGGGTAACACCCATAGAGGGTGCGTGAAGGACGTCCTTTAGAAGGACTCGGGTTGTCCTGCCGGCGCCGTCAGGTAAGTTGACGTACATGTCTCCTTTCCCAATGGCTCGGAAAGTGTGATTGTCGGCGGCATGGATGGATCGGGGTGGGATCTCGACATAGTTGATGAATCGGTCCTTGTAGCACGACATGTGGCGTGTTGCGCCGGAGTCGAATAGAATGATCTCATCCGTAGCAGGGAGCTCTCGAGCGAGCATCGCGTGGGCGTCTGTCGAAATGAACTGATCGTCGATATAGGTGATGTCCTCCTGCGTGCAAAATACCCAGTAGGCGTCATCCTCGGGACTGCTGGACTCCTCCGGGTCTGGCACAGTCTGCAACTCCGGTAGGTCGTCATCAGAATAAAGCTGTGGAGCGAATACGAGCCAGGCCTCGTCCTTCTTCTCTGCAGTGGCAGCGGCGGCGGTCTCCTTGGGCTTCTCCCTGCCCTTGGGACCTTGACCTTCCTTCCCTCCCCCTGGCGCCCAGCACTCAGACTTGTAGTGCCCGCGCTTCTTGCAGTTGTAGCACTCGACGTCCTTCTTGGACTTCTTCCCGCCCTTCCCGCCAGCAGCCCGATCACTGGCCGCCATCGCGACATCGGTCGCATCGGTCCGCTTTCCACCGCTCTTTGCCCGCAACGTACGGCGCTCGTACTCATCCGTGAGCGCTTCCATCAACTCATCTGGGCTCAAGACAGTGCCTGTGACTCGGGAGGTGGCCGAGATAGCGGAAAGGTAGGGGTCGTAGGACATAGGCATAGAGCCCATGACCATGGCGTAGAAGTCGTCATCGGAGGGGGACTGACCCATTGCTGACAGGTCCTCGCGCATTGTGCGCATCTTCGCGAAGTGCACTCGGACGTCATCACGATCCGAGTACTTCAACTCCTGGAGCCGACGCCGAAGGTCAACCGAGACCATGCGCGACTTGCGCTCAAACTCCTGCGTGAGCGCAACCCAGATCGCACGCGCTGTCGGCTGCGAGCGAATCTTCATGAAAAGTGAGTCCGGGATCGTGCTCGCGATGAGCTGCTTGACGTTCGCCTCGCGCTTTCGCCACTCAGCGAGGGCAGCTTCATAGGTAACCTGCGCCAGGTCGGGGGTCACTCCAGCCGCTGACGCCGCAGCGACTGATGCACCTCCCGCACCCACAGTACCACCAACGGGGCCTGCTGTCCCTGTACCACCACCGGTCCCTCCGGCAGCAGCACCAGCAGCCCCTCCGGCCGTAGCGGACCCGACCGCCGCTCCTGGAGCAGTCGTCCCGGCAGCCGAGGTAGGTTGTGCGGCTATAGCCTGCGGCGCGATCGGTTCCTGCGCGGTCCCCTCGAGGTGACCTCGGCAGCCCTTCGCATCGGCGGCCCACAGCAAACGGTCCTTGTAGAGGACCCAGTTCGCGCCACTGAGCTCGAGCCTCGGGACGCGTACGGAGTCATCTCCCAGCTTGACGTTGTTCGACATCGTGCGAGGTAAGTTCTAACTTGTTGTTCTGCAGCTCTCGAATCCGCCTAGAAGGCAGGGCTCATAACCTATAGAGCGATAATCTCAGTCGCTATTCGCAGGACTATATAGTACAAATGTTAAGCACCTATAGAGCGATAATCTAACGGTACTAGTCAGCAAGGTAATCGAAGTAAGTAGGTATTCAAGCTCACCTCAGTCGCTATTCGCAGGACTGAGGTGACGGAACGCGATTCGACGCGTATAAGTACGTACTGGGACAAGACTTATCGTAAACAAAAGGGATGATACCGGACGGACCCCCGCGAACGTATAGGGGGACCGAATAAGGACGTACGAGACCGAAACAAGAAGAACAAACCGTTCGCGCATGGGCCTCGATGCCCACGCGCCCTCCGCCACAGCGCCACGGTCTCGCGCACGGCTTGTCCGTTGCGCGCGTGCGCGCGCATTCACTCCAACAACCTCAATCGAAATCCGTGCTAGCTCCTCCTGCACTGTGAATGACAGTCGCACCAGGACAGCGGGATATGGGTGAGGCCACCGGCTGAGTTTGCAATAGACACATCCACCTCTCCACTAGCATAGCTATCATCATCGCGATCCACTGCTACATCCCACCTCCATGCCACCATTGACCTAGACGTCGACAGCACATCCTTGACTGAACTCAAACAAGTCCAAATGGCATTTGTGCGCAGGGCCCTACAACTGCCGACACACTCCTCCACCATCACCTCGCTACTGGACATCGGGCTGTGGTCACTACGCTACAGGCGTGCCAGAATGGCACTGAAGTACCTGGCATACCTGGTGGACTGCCCGGCCGCCCTGGTGGCAGCGGCTTTCCGTGTATCGCGCAACCTGGTTCGTGCGGGGCATCCCTCCTGGATCAGCGACCTCTACTACGCACTGCACCGGCTCCCGTGCCGCGTCCCGTTCGACCCAATCGCGCCTATTACTGCCGCCGCGGTACAGGCCCTCCTGCGGACCCTCGAAGCGGCACTTGCGACGCATGCACACGACCACTTACAACAAGCGACAAAACTCGCTGTCTGGAGAGGGGCTGTCCTCTCGCTGCTGCCCCGGTCACCCTATGTGTCTGCGTTGTTCAAACAGCACGAGTATCTGCGCATATCCTGTGCACGCACTCGCAAGGACGTCGCCCGCCTTCTCTCGGGCGTGTCCCCGTGCGCGATTGAGACCCTTCGGTCGCGTGGAATCCCACGCGCACGCCGCATCTGCCGCTTCTGTCGGGCCCGCGAGATGGTTGAGGACGAGCACCACATCTTGTTCGAGTGCCACGACCCCGCGCTTCAGGAAGCTAGGACCAATTTCTACACAACGGTGTTCGCAATCAAACCCGGCCTCCTGCACCTGAGGCGACGCTGTGACGACCGGCCCTTCTTCGGGACAGCGCTGAACAACGCGCGCACAGCAAGCGCGGCGGCGACACTGGTCACCACGGCCTTCACGCGGGTTCGCGCCACGGCACCACTGATCCTCGACTCCGAAGAGGACCTACTGGCCCTCCCCGGCCTCCCGCGCTAGGCAGAGGCGTCACCAGAGCGTGAGCTAACCGAAGGAAAAGTCAACATAATCCCTCGCTAACATCTGGGTTGCTACAGGATGGAATTCCAAGCCCTCCCAACTCCTGGATCCCGTGTGTGGTGAGGTGGCGCGAGGCGGGAAGCGCGTAGCGCTCCGTCAGGCCTCTGTGGTGTCTCGTGCTCCCCTCGGTGGGGATCCGAGGCACCCCACGTACAGATTCCGGCCTCCATGTATCGCCAACAGGGCACGTCAAGCTGAAGTGGCGCACCGTCGCTGCCTACTGCCTGCCCGGTCTCGTAGCGCCTTGGGCTCAGATCGCGTCGAGTAGGAACGATGGGGGTGCACTGTGGACGGAATACTAAGGCAAGGGAGTGGGAATGGGTGGCGGTCAACATTTAAGTATCAATTCCTTGGTAGACGGTTGTAGCTGAAGGTCGCGCGTACTAGTGTACAAGATGTAACGTATCATGTGACCATTGAGGGCAGTAGGCTCCCGTCTGCTCAAATGTATCTCCTCCTCCTCGGAGGCGGCTGTCAATATGGGCGCTTGCGCGCCATTGCGCGTCTGTGTAAGGAAGCGCCCGTATATTGCCGCGGCAGCTCCTCCTCTCGCTCGATCGGAGTGCATACGGTACTCCGGGAGCTGCTACGTTCGGAGCATCTGGCTGTCTCTCATCCTCTACAACGCGTCTCAAGAGAGACAGAAAGAATGCAGTATATGAAACCTCCACGCGCCTATTATCACTGTTTTTACTACTTCGTACTGCGCCCATCGCGCTTCTCAAATTTCTGATGAAACAGCGCTTCAGACCAGTCCTCGTGGAACCCGCCCGCCCACACTCGGAGATCTGTCCAGAGCCCGGGTGCGTACCATAGCCTCTGTCTTCCGGACACGGAGCCAGATATGAGGTAAGACTTGCCACCCCGGAAGCCGACGCACAGCTCCTAGGCTCGAACTCAATCCGCGACCCTCTGAGCACGGTCCGCATCCCATACTTCAACGGGCGGTTTGGGGCGCTCTTACTCAGAACTCCCTCTATTCCTCACCTCTACATGATGTTCAAGCTCGCCGTTGTCGCCCTTGTGACGGGCCTTTTGTTCCTTATCGTGCCCGAAGTCAAGAAACGCCTGCGACAGAGAGCCCTAAAGAACATCCCGGGTCCTCCGTGCCCATCGTTTTGGACCGGTACGCGTGACTCTTCTGTCCTCTCAGAAACGCCGCTAATAGGTCCCGTATGGCGCAGGAGTGTCCAAGCAACTACACAACCCATTTGCAGTAGAGTACCGTGAACGTGTCCTGACCGAGTATGGGCGCGTAGTCAAGCTGCCCGTGTTCCTTGGCGTATGTGCCCCAGCGCCTCATGACCAAAAGGGCTAGGACTCACTCATTATTTGGTTTCCCCGGCTCCAGGATATCCATCTTGCTGTCTCCGATTCCTTGGCGTTGTCTACATTGTATGGCAAGTATCGTGATGCCTTCGATCTCCCTGGATGGCACTCAGAGTAAGTAATCGACGAGGATATCGTGTGGAACCTGCACTGAAAGACTCGACATAGGACGTCAAACACTGTATTTGGACCCGGCTTGACTGCTGCTCGAGGTATGACTACATGTAGCGACGTGAATACACGCTGGCGCTGAAGTGTGTGGCTATTTAGGGCTTCAGCACACCAAACAGCGCAAGCACCTCAGCCCGGTATTCTCCGTGCGTTACCTGAAGGACATGGTGACCATGTTCAATCAAGTTGCCCAAGAGGTAATATCTCCCAACCACACTATGGTATATCTCGGATCTGACTATGTGGTAGCTTTCTGAGACCATAGAGAGGAAGGTATCCAAAGAAGGCACTGAGGTTGAGATATCCGAATACCTCAGTCGGTTCTCCTTGGAAGCCGTAGGGCGCACTGCGCTCGGATACTCGTTCGGGCCGCTCGACGTGCATGGTACCGATTACAGTCGTGCTCTCAAGGAGTTTGGGTGCGTCGCCGTGCCTGACCCATACTACCACGAGTGTATCTGACAGCTGGATACAGTCCGACACTCGTGAAGCTCCATCTGTGGCGTCCTGTACTTCCGTGGCTCAAGCGCCTCTTCCCACTCAGTGTCCTCCGTTATTTGGCGTCCGTCTTCCCATGGTATCCTGTCCGACACATGAAGGCCATCTCGGACAACGTGTACGAGACGTCGCGACAGGTGCTCCGCCGTAAGGGCGAGTTGCTGAAACAGGGTGACGAGGTGATGCGCCAGGAAATCGGAGAGGGAAAGGATCTCATGAGCATCCTGCGTATGTTTTTCCCCATCGGATACTTGTCAGTATCGTGTCTTACAGGTTCACAGTGCGACAGAACGTGATGGGACTGGAGGGCGAGAGGCTGACTGAGGACGATATCCTGGGTCAGATGTCGTATGTTACTCCTAAGACCGTTCACACACGGCGACTATGCTGACGGCGGAACATCTGCAGTCTCCTCCTACTTGCCGCGACGGACACGACCTCCGCGTCGATCACGCGTGTGATCCAGCTGCTCGCAGAGCACCAAGACGCGCAGGACACCCTTAGGCGCGAACTGCTTGACGCGACGACCCACGCGGGACGCGCGCTGTTCGATTTCGACTACGAAGGGTTTGCCAAGCTGCCCTACCTCGAAGCCGTCGTCCGCGAGACCATTCGCATGTTCGTACCCTCCCGCTATGTATCAACTAACGTTCCCGCTAACCCCGCACGCAGGTATCCCGTGTTCTACATGTCCAACCGCGTGTACGCCTCCTCCCCAACTCCTTCTCATTTTGCATTCTGACCTTCAGACCGTACTCACCGAACTTGTAGTTCCGACGAGGACGCGGTCCTCCCGCTCTCGGAACCCATCACGGGCACGGACGGCAAGCCCATCAACGAGCTCTTCGTGCCCGCAGGCACGACGGTCTGGATCAACATGCTCGGGTCGAACCGCGACCCTGCGATCTGGGGGCCTGACGCGAACGAGTGGAAGCCTGAGCGCTGGCTCGCGCCCCTCCCGCCGAGCGTCGCGGAGGCGCGCGTGCCGAGCATCTTTGCGAACATGTAAGTGTGCAGCGTGCGGTTCATGGGTTGTAGTGGGAGTGGGGCCCTGATGAACGTTTTGTTTGCAGGTCGACGTTCGCTGCTGGACCGCGGTCGTGCATGTAAGTGCTCTAAGCCCATTCTCGTGCGCTACATGAGGCTCATGTTACTTGTGCAGCGGGTACAACTATGCTCTCACCGAGATGCGTACGTATTCCGTCAACCTACCGCGCGCGCTTGGAAGTCCATTCGCTGACCGGTTCTGACGATCATAGGTATTGCCGTGGCGCACCTTGTCCTGCGTTTCAAGTTCACGCCCTCGGACAAGGAGATCGTCTGGAAGCTCGGCGGCATCGTTTCGCCCTCCGTGCGCGGCTCGAAGGCGATGAAGCCTGAGTTCCCTGTGGTCGTCTCGCGCGTGTGAGGCTTACTTCCCTCCCGGTCAGTCGTGTCCAAGTTCGTTTATCTTGTATAGTCACTGTATGCGCTATTGTGATACACATCATGTTTGTTGTCCTGAGAGATGTCTCTTTGTCTTTCTGCGAGTCTTTGCGCTGCGAATCACCACCTGCGCGCACAGCACAATCGCCGTCCGAAGCGGAGGCGGAGGTCCGTCCAGCCGCGGACGGCGACTGCGGCAAGCGTGTGCAAGGGACATACACAAAAGGACGATGGCTGCCAACATTCCATTATATCAGCCCAGAGTGTTGCGGTCTGAGAAGCATTGCTGTCGCGCGCGGAGTCTGCCCATCGGCGGCGTTCTCCGCTAGCCTAAATGCCAATTCAGCGGAGAACTCGAAGCTTCGGGATGCGTAGGATGGGATGCGTTTTGCCAAGGCCTGCGCGCTGTCTGGTTCGATATCATCAATGATAGCAAGTGACAAGGGACCCGTCGTATTGCATTCCGCGGCGTCCAAGTGGCTTCCATGCTGCACATTGCACGGTTGAACACTGTATCGCTACGTATACGTACTTTGAGTATGGCTTCTTCTTCGGCGCAGGCACCATGGTCTCGGTGATATTGCTTGATGTGGAACGATGCGCAAGCCGTGACTGTGCTTAGATGGATAGATGGATGGCGCTGGGGTACCAATACAAACATGAGGCGCCAACATAAATAGTCGCTAACAAGTCAGGGTTGCGAGAATCCTGAGAGTGCTCGTGATGGAAGGTGACAAAGAGGTGGTCCCAGGTTGAACTCCAGGGGGCAATGATAATGAGCGCAGAAGAGTCCCCACCGGGCCTATTGTTTCCTGAATGTTGAAACATTTACGCGCAACCGACCGCGGGCGATGACACACAGGGATATCTAGGCCTGGGAGTGCCTTCAGGAGTATTGACTCCGAGAAAAGATGCATGAACCTGGTATCACCCAGCGAATCATCTAAGATGAGCCGTCACCTTCGAAGGCACCGCCGCGGTCCCAAGCGCAAATCATGCCATGGCTACATCATCATCATGTACGGAGGCATTATGTACCTATAGCGAAGCGCAGAGGCCCGCGCCGCAAATGCCAGTGCAGTGAGGATAGCGACCCGACGGTGTACGTATACATACTAGTCACGGTCAACCCGTGGGATGCCATATAGTAGAATCGGGGACACGCCCGCCGCGACTCAGCGCTCAGCGCCCAGGAACTGGACGAGTCCCCGTTCGAGGCACGCTCCAACTTGCAAGAAGCTTTTGAGGCGCGATAATTTTCAAGGGCCTCAGGGTCTAGGTGGCAGTGGGAATGGAAGGGCCGTCGTAGGGTGCTACCACGGTAGATGGAACGGACGAGCTTCTCGGCTAAGGAGCCTATGGGAAGGTCGACGAGCAAGACTGCGTGCTGCGTGTGTCACCGGTTACACAACCGCTACATACATAGCTTCTCATGCTAGTAGTACGACGGACTTCGATTGAGTTATTATTATTATTGCACCGGCGCCGCAGGGGTAGTAGTCAACGACGCTGCACACATGCACAGCGCCGTGCAGCGCTAGAGAGAGGTGTACTAGGTAGTGTAGCATTATTACATATCCACAAGCAACTGTCCTGCGTCCGAGCTCTCGACATCCCTTCGGCCCCGGGTTGGCTTACATTCCGTTGAGGTAGTCGTACATGATCCCGAGCCAGATCGCGACGCCGACCCAGCCGTTCGACTGCACAAGCGAACCTGTCAGCTTCACTGTCTCGCATGCCAAAGTGGGTCGAAGAAAAATGGACGAACCTCGAACTTTGCACGGTGGTCCTTGAGATCGGCTTCGTTCCACGTCGCGAGCTGCCACGCTGAGTGTAGGAGCGTGCCTCCAACGGAGAGCACCGCATAGCCTACGCCCAGGTGCAGCGCCCACCCGGCGTACGCGAGGCAAAGCACGAGTATCGCAACCATGCCCGCGAGGATCTCCCGCACGTAGTCCCCAAAGAGCAGCGCTGTCGACTTGACACCTACCCGCCGGTCGTCTTCCCTGTCCTGACACGCGTAGATGGTGTCGTACACGATCGTCCAGCTGCCGCAAATACCGAGTAACGAGAAACTTTACGTCAGTGCCCGTCCTGAATTATCTCGTGGAGATTGAGCGGATGCCGCTGCATCTGTCACTTACCACACACCGCCGAAGAAGAGCACCCAGAGCGGGAGGGGTGGCAGATGCCTAGTGACCGACGTCCAGGCAAGCAGGATGCCCCAGTTGAATGCGAGCCCTGAGCGGTACAATATCCGTGATCAGTCAGTTTCGGCTGCCTGTTTGACCGTCGAACGGCTTACCGAGCCAGGCCTGGGGCCACCACGTCCAACGCTTCATCAGCGGGTAAAGAGCATGTAGAGGGAAGATGCCAATGACGCCTAGGATCAGGCTACGATCGGTACGTGAGCCGCCGATCGAGACTGATAGGAAAGGAGAGCGCGTACCTTAGCTGGTCTCCGTACGAAAGGAGACCGAGGACAGGTACGAGCAGGGATGCGCAGAGCATCGTGGCTCCGCGCATCGACACGACGCCAGCGGGTAGCGGCCTGTCTCGTGTCCGCTCTAGTAATAGCAGAGTAGTGGATGCAGGGTCGCATCAAGACGTCAATCAGTAAGAGCTACGCAGCAGGTAAAGAGGAAGACGTTATGCTGCTTACCCACTTGCCGATCAAAGTCGACGTCGCAAATGTCATTGAGCACGCATGCCGAGCTGTGCAGGAGGAAGGAGCCGATAGCAAACACGGCTAGCTTGGCCGCGAAGATAGGAAGGGGGAGGTGGACGGCGCGCGCAGCCATCGTCAGGCCCCATGCTGCAACAGGAAGAGGCGCCGATAGTCGTCAGAGGCTAGCTATTGGCGCGTTCGGGCTCGGAGATGAAAGGACATGTCCGGGGACGTACCACACGGCCAAAACATCAAAGTGTTGCCCATGACGGGCTTGTGGAGACGGGTGAGTTCAAAGTAACCGCGTGCTGCTTTGACGGCCATGGCTGGGTACTGGTTGTTGTCCGCGGCTGAGGTCCCGTCCGAAGGTGAATATACGAGTAGTAGTGGTAGAGAACGGTCCCGGAATGGTGCACGGGGCTTTATAGAGTGGAAAGGGAGCAATGGCAGTACTAGTCAGGCTTCTCGCGGGTTACAGACAATGACCGCGGTGGCATGCGCGTGTCCTGTGTTCTGACGTCCCAGGAGCTGTGCGGCATGCCGCCCAGGAAAGGCCGTTGCGGCGTCGCGCGCGGGCTTGGAAGGTGTCGGAACCGGAATACGAGGAGGCGATCTTGTTCTGAATCGATTTGAATCGGCCACTAGAATCGGCCACTGAGGTAAAGCGTGCAAAGTGCGCGGTAGACATGATGCATCAGAGCAAGGCAGAATCCTCTGACCATCAGCCGCGCGCGTTGGTGGGGTGAGCTTCTGAGATGGAGAAGATTCGGAGCGTTCCACCGCGATGCGGCGATGAATATTCGGAGGTTTAGGCGTGACCAGTGGCAGGCTAAACAGCGAAGATGGCTCGGCTGCGCATGTGGTCCTCCTCCGCCGACGTCGGGAGAGTATTGGGAAACCTGTCGCGAGTGTCCAGGCGGTGTGAGTGAGTGCACACGGGCGCTTCTACAGGCGCCACGACGGCCTTGGCTCGGATGCAATCCACCATCCCGCCATGTCTGGCGCCCGTCGTACTTTCAGACCGCAACCAGCACCATGACAGATGCCGGTCTCATCAATCTCGCGCAGACTGCACAACAGGCAAATAAGTAGTACGTAGCATCGCCGTCTGCGAGGGCCCCGCGAAAAGTTTCTTACCCAAGTCGTTCCCCCGCAGGCAGCCCTGGCAGCTGCAGCGTCAAATAGAGAGGATCATGTGGAGAGCCTGGGAGACCCGGCCCAAGAGATTCGCCGCCGGGGACCAGCCGCGGACGTCAACATGAAGCTTGTCTCGCGCCGTGCGAGCCGTGGACTCGTCCTCGTCCACAGCGTCCGATGCTCGGAAGAGAGATTGCGCAAAGGGCGTTGATGGATCATCTGAACTCGAACCGTCGCGGGATCTCCGGGCCTCTTTGCACTTTTTGTCGTATCAAGGTTAGCGCATGCCCCATCCAGCACCACCCACGGCTCTTTGCGACCAGGTCCCAGCGAGCTCTGACAGCCGTTCCACCCGCCTGGTCCCGAGTGCCCCATCATCAAGTACACATCATGCCCCCCTTAGCCGCAAGGCACGCACTCCAGCCTTCGCCGTCCGTTGCGTAAATACAGAGCTTCGCACTTACCACAGGCCCTCCCATCCCAGCGGCCTGCCACCACCATCACTCGAAGATGTCTGCCTCAAGTGTGCCAGTAAAGGACAGCGACATCCTCGACCGCAAGGAGTCGGCCTCCGACTACACCGATACGGAGGCTTCCAGGTATGACACCTCCAAGGCCGCCGCCGTGTGGACCAAGATGGACTTCTTCGTCCTCCCCGTCGTCACCTTGATCTACTTCCTCTCGTCTCTGGTCCGTCCCGCTACCGCATGTTGTGGCTGTATCGAACTACCGTGTTAACCGCGCCTCGCGCGCGTCCCTCTGACTTGTAGGATAAGTCCAACATCGGAAACGCGCGGATCGCGGGCCTGCAAAAGGAACTCAAGATGACTGACGACCAGGTAGGCGCGCTCGCGTCGCATATGCTACTCTTTCTGGAACACGTCGGGTACTGACATGCTCGTGTCTAGTACAGTATAGCCCTGACGGCCACGCTAATGTGCGTGTTCTCCCGCCGGCGATTATGTGCACGCGTAGCCGGGCTGGCACTCTACTGATGCGCATGCAGAACGTATACCCTCATCGACATCCCGTCGAATCTGGTGCTGAAGGTACGTCGCTTCTGGAACACTGTCCAACCCATTCTCACGTAACGGCCAGGCTATCGGGCCACGCTGGATGGTCCCCACGATGGTCATCCTGTGGGGTATCACTTGCACGCTGCAAGGTCAGACATCCATGTTCGCGTTAGTGACGAAACAGGCATTCAACGCGAGCAACTCGCACAGGTGTTGTCCACAACTATGCCGGCCTCGTCGTCGCGAGGTTGTTCCTCGGTCTCTTTGAAGGTATGGTGATGCCTGTAGTCAACAGCGAACGCTTCTCCTCACATAAGGCGTCTAGGTGGTCTCCTCCCGGCCATCTCACTCTATCTATCTTCCTTCTATCCTAGACGGCAACTTCAGCTTCGGTGCGATCTTCTCGTTTCCGTCGTTTTGGTGCGCAAGGGCTCACTTTCATCCATAGTATCGCTATAATGTTCTCGGCCACCTCGATGGCTTCTGCATTCTCGGGCCTTCTCGCCGCTGCTATCCTGAACATGGAAGGTGTCGGCAACAAGCCAGGATGGGCGTGGCTCTTCATCCTCGTGAGTCTAGTTTCGATCTCGCGTACAGCTAGTGGTCTCAGAACTGATCCCCCACGTGCAGGAAGGGTTGTTCACTGTCCTGTTCGGTGTCTCGTGCTACTGGCTGCTGCCGAACACGCCCACCACGCTCTCGTTCCTGAACAAGGAGGAAAGGCAGTTTGTCTTGAATTCTCTCCACGAAGACGGCATCATCAGCGGCGACGAGAAGGACGAGACTTACACTAAAGACAACTTCATCCGCACGTTCCTTCAACCTCATGTTATCCTGGTCATGATCATTGGTTTCATGAACGGTGTGTATCCCCCGAGCCCTTAAACAGGCTAGGGAAGCTGACGTTCGCTTCGCAGGGTCAACACTCTCTGGTCTC
This sequence comes from Cubamyces lactineus, assembly GCA_022376465.1. Lineage (NCBI taxonomy): Eukaryota > Fungi > Basidiomycota > Agaricomycetes > Polyporales > Polyporaceae > Cubamyces > Cubamyces lactineus. Next base: position 237,530 of record JACDTU010000025.1, on the reverse strand, counting down.
GCATAGTGCGTGCCGTCCGCACAGATCTGTCTCGCACTTTCGCTGACCGTCTCATGACTCCGTGCAGTTTCCTGCCGAGCATCGTGGCCGGCCTCGGCTACTCTGGTACGAAGGCGCAGCTCATGAGCGTGCCTCCCTTCGCAGTAAGCGCAGTCCGTACGTTGTAATCATTCCGCTTGTTGTGTGCTCCCTTGTGCTCACAGTGGCGTTGGCGTCACCAGTCTCGGTCATAACCGCATTCTTCGCGGATCGCTTTGGACAGCGTGGCCTCAACATTATCTTCTTCGCGACCATCGGCACGATTGGATTTTCCATCTTCTACGGTGAGTACCATACTCCGCAGCCTCTCCGCATTCAAGCGTCACTCACGCCGACACTCCAGCTTCGTTCGTGAACCATGTGCGGTACGGCTCGCTCTTCCTGCTCGTACCGGGTACCTACTGTATTGGGCCCCCGCTCGGAACCTGGATGGCGAACAACTCTGCGCCGCTCATCCGCCGCGCGACCGCGCTCGCGCTGCTGCCCGTCATGACGAACCTCGGCTCGATCCTCTCGACGTGGCTGCTCGGCGCGATCTCGCCCGCGCCGCGGTACACGGCCGCGACGATCACGCTCCTCGTCTTCCAGATCGCCATCGTCCTCTGCGCCGCGCTCAACATCGCCTGGCTCGTGCGCGAGAACAGGCGCAAGGCGAGCGCGCGCGCGGCTGTGGCCGCGGAGCAGCACCACTCCGTCGTTGGCGAGAGCAACGACAGCATCTGGTTCGAGTACGTGTTGTAGAGCGCGGCGTGCGACCGTCGGCAAATCGTATACTGTGTTGCTGCTGTGCGCGGGGCCAGTGGCGTAGAGCGGACGTAGGTGTGGTGCCGTGCCTGGATTCGCGGATCCTTGGATGGGGGACCTGGCGTTGGCGTTTGGCGGCGGTGTTACGATCCCGTCGCGCGCAGTGTCTGTCTGTCATGCTGTACCTTTCTCTCCCCTACCTGTTGGGCTATAGCTAGTGGTGTCACGATTGTAATGGTAATGCATTGAGTAGTTCCCGCCAGCCAACGCGATCTGTCTAGTGTACATACATACATGCATGCATGGGTTCCGCGCATCGCACCGTGCGACGGCGTAGGAACGAAATCCAGGGTTCTGGGATCAGCGATACGCTGGAGTATCCATACACACGGGTGCGATTTCTTCTAAAGCTGTAACTCAGGCTTCTGCCAGAGCGGCGTCTATCTCCTTGGACAGCAACTCCTCCGTCGCGCCACGGCTGTCAATGTCAGAACAGAGCAGAAACTCAGGGTCAGCAGATCCTCTCCGCGCGTGCCTCGGGACGACCTACCGAACGTTGCCTTTCTCCTGCGTGAACAGGCCGAATGTCAGCGCCGCATGCACACGGTAGAGGAGGAGCATCAGCGACATCCGGACTGACCTTAGTACGAGGGAGCGTGCCGCGCTCGACGACGATGATCCTTTTGGGATCCTCGATGCGCTCGTGCGCGAAAAGCCGCTTGTTGAAGTCCGCGGTGCGGGCTGCGACCGCCTGCGCGAGCTCGTGTCGCTGCTCCGCACTAAGCCCGCTCGCTGCGCTCTCGACGACGAGGCACGCGTGGGTGCGCCCGCTGCCGACGACGACGGCGTCGTGCACGAGGTCCGCGCAGGCTTTGCGGACGTTGTCTTCGATGTTCCTGGCAACGCGGCGCAAGAAGGGTGGGTCAGTAGACGTTTCATCTGTCAATCAGGCACACCGCGCGCCGCTTGAGAATAATAGGAACAGACTTGGGCGCGCGCCCGGACGTACTTTGTGTCGACGAAGCCGCCGAGGACCTTGATCCAGTCGCCGGCGCGTCCGCGGTAGATCCACCCGTCATCGACCTTTTCGAAGATGTCGTTCGTGTGGTAGTACCCGTCTGCGGCGACCATGTGTGGCGGGGGGCAGTCGTCGGCGTCGGCGGGCACGACGACTTCGTACAGGTCGAGCTCGGCGCCCCCGCTCTCCTTGTCCTTGTACGGCAAGAACGCAGGGTTCGCGCCTCGGACCGGACGGAGCAGCCGCGCAGACGGATCGAGGCCGACACGAGAACGCAGAAGCGGGGCTACGAGTAGTGTCAGAGAGTGTGCTCGTCGCCCCGAGGCAAAAGCACTCACCCGTCTCGGTCGTAGAGTAGGATGTCTAGCAGTGCATCTGTCAGTATGACTCGCGACGGCCGACGGAGGCGGATGCATAGAACGCATGACGCACGATGATCCTCAAACCGTTCTCGTACGCCCACGCCTCGTCCTCCTTGTTGAGCGCGACACCGGTGTGGAAGATTTGGCGCAGGTTCTTGAGGGCATCCCGGACCTCGGGGTCCTGCTTCCCGGCACGAATTATCTCGGACAGGAAGGTCGCGTACAATATGAGGCGCGTCAATCCGCAGGCGCGCACGAGCCCGACGAACTCCTGCGGGGAGACGGCCATCGATGACGTTTGTACCAAGCACGCGCCAGTGTGGACGGCGCCCAGGAACGCTGTTGCGGCATTCAAGGTGCGTCAGGGAAAGGCGTTTCGCAGGCGGTAATGGGGAAAAGGCACGCACTGTGGAAGGACGCGATATGGGCAAGGCTGCCCAGCGTGTTGGCGACGGTCTGTCCACCGCCGTTGGCGAGGAACTCCTTGTCGGGCTCCTGCGCGCCCGAGTGTTTATAGAGGATAACGGCACGGATCATCTTGTATGTGTTTGGGATGATCTTGGGCATTCCACCCGTCGTCCCGGACGAGTGGAAGAGCGCAGCGTAGTCGTCGAGACCGACCGCGGCTTGGGGGGCAAACTGCAAAGCGTCGGCGTCGCCGCTTGCTTCAGCCGCAGCGATTGCTTGCACAAGGTCAGCATCCTCGAGCGCGGTGAAGCTTTGGAAAGCGATCGACCCGAGCTCCGAGAGCTGCGGCTGGAAAGACGCGTCGATAATGATCGCCTTGCCGCCGCTCTTGGTCAAGAGGTCGATGATGACGGACGCGCCGCTAAAGTAGCCGCTGAAGAACTGCGGGGTGTACCCAAGCGAGGATATCGCGATCGTGTTCACCAGGTCGGTGAACTTGCGGCCAGTGAGCCTACGCACGGGTATTAGGTGACATCATTCCCAGTCGCTTATTGGGCTGCGTGTGGCTCACCAAAAGCCAACAATGTCGAGAGTATTGAGCTTGAGATCTGCCAGGGTGCGTTTCCAGTGCGCCTGGGCGACCGCCAGACGCTTCTCAAAGTCGCGGTATGTCACCAGACCCCATTCATCTATCTTTCCAAGGTACGGGCGGAAGAGCGGCTTGTCGGCGTTCTCGCGGAAAGACTGAGTAAGAAGGGAGAGGTAGTGGTTATTAACGCTCCGTGTCGTCATTGCTACGGTCGTCAAAGGCTCTACAATGCAGCTGCTTGTCAGCGGAATCAGGGGATCGTCCTGGATCAAGTGGTAGCAGTAAGTCAAGGCACACCGGTTTGGAGAAGGTTATAGGGTACGCATAACTATATATACGGTTAGCGACCTCTTTTTGACAGCCTTTACTCTGCTGGCCGCGATAGACTTTCGATAATGCTGTCGGACTCATAGGCCGGGCGCAAGAAAGCAGAGCACCTGCGCTGGAAACCTCCGACATCTGCTTCGCCGGTGGTCCGGAGCTAAGTGGGCTTCTATGGCATCAGTTCTGATATTATCAGCGTATGTCGTCATTTTGTGGTATGCCATTCCTTCTGAGGTCGTTTCAGCAGTGTAAGAGTCAGCCAAGAGAGATGAAATGTAGAATGGTAGTAATAACTCCTCCAAGAAAGCGAACGCCACGAAGAAAGGAATAAATTGCGTATTGACAATTGACGCCCATAGCAGGGTCTCACAAGCGCCCGCCACGATGGCTTGCTTTCGACCTCCGTGTTGCTTGATCCACTTGCGCTCTTCTTCCTAGCCACTGTGACTTTGCAATGTTGCGCATATACCACCTAGTTGATGGTATTATGCGCAAGACCGCCTGGAAGGGATCACTGCACCACTTATCAGGAACCATTACAATTTTCTGAACCCCATACCGACCAGCCGGCACCTGACAGCATGAGAATGTAGCAGATGAGCTTGCGAGCGTCGTGGACCCTGATGCATCGCCTCGTCCATATCAAGCCTATTGGTGTGCTGATAAAGACCGTCTGATGCAACCATTCGGCAGGGCGGAGCGCTGTAGGGAAGAAAATCACATCGTTGAAGAGGGGCATGGCTTCGCTAGGCCGCTATCGTGCTCGTTGCTTCCTCCACGCAACCAGTGCAACGACGTCGACTAGCTGAACTGATTGAAGGAGAGGTATACTTCAACACAAACCTATGTTTGCACTTGTTACACTCTTCGTCCTCGCGGCGGGCGTACTCGCACTCTTGTGGCCGCAGATCAGGAAACGCGTAAAGCAGTCGCGGCTACGCAACATCCCAGGACCCCCTTCGTCGTCAAGATGGTCAGGTAGGCCCACGTCCCAACAGTCGTCCAGGTTGATATTCATTGTCTCTTCCATTTGTCCACAGGAGTATCGAAGAAGATCCACAGCCCCTTCGCGATCCCGTTCCGCGAGCAGGTGCTCACGACGTACGGTCGCGCTATCCGGCTAGACGACTTCCTGGGTGTGGGTGTCCATCCAATGACAGTGTTTCGTCCCGCGACGGTTGCGATCTGTGATTGACTGTGCGCGCGTTGACAGGAGGTGCACCTGGCTGTGTCGGACCCTTTGGCCCTGGCTACGATGTTTGGCAAGTACCGCGACGCATTTGATCTGCCAGAATGGCGCATCCAGTCAGTTGCCTCCGGTTCCGCGCGGCTCATGTGGAATGCTCACGGTGTCTTCTTCGTGCGACCTACAGCACAGGGAATACTGTCTTCGGACCTGGGCTTACCGCCGTTAAAGGTACGCAGAAGTCCGCTTTGATGTGCTTAGACTGGAGATGGGTGCTAACGTGCATGTCCGCGCGCCGGTCCAGGTCGGGAGCACTCTGAACAGCGCAAGCATCTCAGTCCGGTCTTCTCGGTTAGATATATCCGCGAAATGATCCCGACCTTCAATCGCGTGGCACAGGAGGTGACCTTTCTGTGTTTTGCCGCTCATTAGCCGCATTGCTGATGAAGACACGCAGCTGGTCACTATTTTGCGAGGTAAGGTGTCTGAGCCGCGCACTGAGGTCGAGATTGCGGAGTACATGAGCCGCTTCTCGCTCGAGTGCGTTGGTCGCGCCGCCCTCGGGTACTCCTTCGGACCGCTCGAAAAGCACGGTACAGACTACAGTCGTGCCCTCAAGGAGTTCGGGTGAGTCAACTCGCCGGCTCTCAATATAAGCTGTTCTCCGAGCAGCGCTGATGTTGTGTCTACTTGCGCAGTCCGACGATCGTTCAGCTGCACACGTGGCGGCCGCTGCTCCCCTGGCTGAAGCGCATCTTTCCGCGGAGCTGGCTGAGGTTCGGCGCGGAGGTCATCCCGTACAAGCCGCTGCAGCGGATGCGCGGCATTTCGGACAGCGTCAACGCGACTGCACGGCAGATCCTACAGCAGAAGAAAGAGATGCTGCAGAAGAGCGACAAGGTGATGAAGCAGGAGCTCGGTGAGGGTAAGGACCTGATGAGCATATTGAGTGCGTTTGCCCCCCGGCCCTTGATCTTTGAATGTAATATCCGAGAGGTGACATCTTCTGTAGTGCAACACAATGCGAAATCAGCCGATATCTCGTCGTTCTCGGAGGAAGACCTCGTCGGCCAGATGTCGTGCGTACCTCACCGCTTGTCCAACCCATATTCATATTACATCACCGCTCATTGTCTCCTCCCATCAGCCTGTTGCTCCTGCAGGCCACAGATACCACGTCAACTACCCTCGTCCGCATCGTCCAGCAGCTGGCCCTGCACCCTGATGCGCAGGCTCGGATACGCCAGGAGCTAGTCGAAGCCACTTCGGGCGTCGGGCGGACGCCGCAGGACCTGGACTTTGACGCCTTCACGAAGCTTCCATTCATGGATGCCGTCATCCGCGAGACCGTCAGAATGTGAGCGGCCGATTCTGATATTACCAGTTTCCAGCGCGATAGGGTGGACAGCTGCAGTACGCCGACTGACACTGACATGCGATTCTGGCCCTCCAGGTACCCCGGGTTTTACTTGACGAGCAGAGTGTGCGTGCCTTGACACTGTTGCATGCCGGCATCCTGAGCTCGCGTTGCAACGCTTGTGCGCCTGAACGCTGACTGTGCCTGGGTGCCACTATCTGTACTCTGCAGGTCCGAGGAAGACACCGTCTTGCCACTGAGCGCGCCTATCCAAGGTGAAGACGGAGGTACCATCCACGAGCTGGAGGTACCCGCCGGCACGACCGTATGGCTGAACATCTTCGGTATCAACCGCGACCCTACCATCTGGGGCCCAGACGCGGCCGAGTGGAAGCCTGAGCGGTGGCTGTCGCCTCTACCCTCTAGTGTTGCCGATGCGCACATCCCTAGCGTCTTCGCGAACACGTAGGTGTCTATTTGTGCTTCACGCTGACGGTATGTATCGTGTTGCTGACATGTATTCGTGAATAGGATGACATTTGTCGCCGGACCACGGTCATGCATGTACGTGTGCTTAGTGTGCGATGGTGCGACGCCTTGTTGACATCACCCTCGCCGTCCTTCTAGTGGATACAACTTTGCGCTAAGTGAGATCCGTGAGTACCACTACTTTTCAAGTATCGAAGTGATCAGCCTTCCACATCGCCCATCACCCCTACTCGCGAATCCGCGCTGTAGAAGGTGGCCGGATCCCCGTGTAGGGGTTAGATGGGTGCGAAGTCAGTAGCTTCCACAGGGTCTAGTGTGTGTCTGGACACGTTAGCAATCTCGACTGGCAAGTAGCCGGCAGTGTTGCGACCGCCTCCATGCGCGCGGGATGCGATCCACGTCGCTAGCGTCGGCCTGCTCCACGACTCCTGGTTCGGGTATCGAGTACGGGCGAACGCTACAGATCTCGGATATTCATGACCAGCTCGTCCTGGTCGAGCTCTCGAGCTCCAGATATCGGCAGTGTATTATCAGGAGCATTCTAACCAAATCTGTCAGGTGTCGTCCTGTCTCACCTGCTGCTCGCGTTCGAGTTCGCACCGTCGGACAAGGAGATCGTCTGGAAGATGAGCGGGATCGCCTCGCCGTCGGTTAAGGGCTCGAAGACGACGAGGCCGGAGATGCCAGTTCTGATGACAGGTTTGTGAGCTACCAGCAGGCGAACAACGGGCGAGCGAGCGCACGGGCGCTGGCCGTCCGTCGACGGTTTCGATGGTGTCTGGATCGAATTTCGGACGCGCTGTGCAATGTAACAGACGTATCACAGACCACAGCATGGGCGTTGTAGTGCTGCATGCGCCACAATGCGATGGCTTGTGGCACCAGAGCAGATCGATCATGATCGAAACCCCTCCACGGTTTGGTGGGCGTCGCGGGACGAACACAACCAAGATCCAGCTGCGCGCAGCATCCAGCTCGTCGTATTCTTCGCCCGCTCAGGCCTGAGTATAGGTCGGCGACGAGCGTCGGCGCTGACAATTGTCAGTATGCGTTGCATTGAACAATTATTTCGTCCTCAGGCCCCAGGCACGCGCGACCCACAGGGCCCAGGACTTTGTGGCAAGCATGCCGAATATGGCAATTGTCGTAATAGCCGAAGATGCTCCTCTCCCCGTTCCGCCATCTGGCCAGCAGCTCGCCCCGGATCATTCCTGTGCAATGTTCCGCTGTCCGGGGCAGAGCTCATCATTCGTGGATGGAATTCATCCTCTGCTAGTCGCGCATCTCAGGCTTCCATCTTTCGGGGCTCTGATACGGCTCTCTGTCTCTTTGAATTCTAGCACCGGCCCCCACGGTCGCTGCGGAGACTCATCGTCTTACTAGGGAATCATGCGCCCCGTGTCAGCGATGAGAGCAACAGAATCACTGATGAAGGAAGCGCGAATCGCTTCTTGAAGGCCTCTGGCCTGAGATGCCAAGTCGTTGAAGATTTTCTTGCAGAAGCATATGTTTGAATTGTTCAGGTATCCATTCGTATTTGACTGACGGGTAGTGCTGACACCACTGTACAGGGTTGCGGTGCCGACAGGGCTAAAATATCGTGGACATGGTACTCTTGGCGGTCTGCAATAAAGAGAACGCGGAGTACCTGGTCAATGTAGACATGTGGGATGACGACCGGGCATGCGGGGAGATGACAGACGTGGTTGCCCTGTGCGGCAATTTCGACATTGAACGCGCGCCCCGGTCCTTGCCGAGAATAGACCATATGGCCCTGGAGCAATGCTGGGATACCCATCGCTGATGACGAGAACGCCGAATCTGGGTCCGATAACCAGCGTCGTCTGCAGTACGCTCGCTCTGAGTCCGAGCCTTCCGGCATCGGTCCCAGCAGATTCAGATGATGCGGGCGTCCGCGCACCATGAGGCACGAGGGTATGCTAGAACTGCAAATAAGTCCGCACGCTCGCCTGTCCTTCTATCTGATGCCCTAGGTCGTCTTCCACCAGAACCCGGCCCTCTCCTTCCCTCGTCGCTGACGCTGCCCCCTCGCGCTCTCACGGCCGTCATCAGAGTCGCGCGCTGCGTACGCTTGGGCGTCGGGATATAAACCAACTCATCGCGCCTCGGCTGCCGTTTGGATCTACCCAGAATCGCTGCCGTGCTGCGCCATGCCCACCAAACCAGGAGACATCTCGGAGGCGAACGCCCACCTCATCGGCTGGTGGCTGCAGCTGCTCGCGACGGGTAGGCATCGCGTGTACCGGCATGTGCTGCTGCAGCACGGTGGCTGACCTGTTTACTCGTAGGAGCGTACTTCGTCTATCTGCCTCACTGCTTGATAATTCTCAGCAAGAAGCTGAGGCATGGAATGTCCCCCTGGCTTCCTGCAGCGTGCTTCGTCATCTTCGCTGCCACTGTCTTGGTGCGTGCCTTTCTCGACATGAATTTGTGTATGCTATTCCTCACTTTCTCTTAGGACTTCGTCGTCGGGTTCATCCGGACGTACCAAGGCTATTCTGTCCATGGCACGGAGAGGCCAAACCCGGAGGCATTGTATGCTGATCCGTCCTCGACCCTCTCGCTCCTGAAGAACGCGATGAACATTGTCGTCGCAATCATCTCCGACGCAATCATCGTGAGCTGCCTATCGCCATTCATATGCATTCATTCAGCGATCCTCAATGCTGTCCGCAGGTGTACCGGACATTCATGGTATGGAACATGAATGTTTGGATCATTCTCGCTCCTGTGGGGCTACTTCTTGGCGATACCGGTAAGCACATGGTGTGTGCCGGAATGTATACATCTCTACTGACTTGCGGCGGTGTTGTAACAGCTGTCGGCATCTGGGCCGTCTGGACCCTCGCGCAAACCGGACCCGGAACTATCCCTATTCTGGCCGCCGTCTCCGTCCGCATTCGTTACTTCTTTATCATCACGTTCGTTCTCAACATCCTCTGCTCTGGTAAGCCTCTTCCAGCCGCGTTCGTACCATATCATATGCGAGTTCGCTGACTGGATGCGTGTGCACTGCAGGCCTCATTTGTTACAAGATCTGGCGTATACAGTCTAAGGTCACCCGCGACTACACCGGACAGCGTTCCTCGACTAGCCGGGTGCTTGAGATCATCATCGAGTCTGGTAAGCCTCGACGGCTTCGTGCCAACCACAATGACTAAGATGTGCTTTACAGCTAGTATATACTGTGCCCATCTCTTGGTCCTCATCATCACCAATGGTCTCGGAACCAACTACTTCTTCATGTTCCTTGACCCAGTGCGTGATCATGCCTTCTTATCATATGTATGCCCTAAACTTACGTATTGGTTACAGCTCCCCCCAGTCGGGGTACGTACATCGTGTATAAGCATTATCACAAGGAACACACAGCTGACGTCCTCTCACTCACACAGGCTTACGTGTTCTCGATGCTCATCGTGCGCACACGCGCCCAGAACAATGACAACGGCACGTCCGTCGCGTCCACCACGATCCGCTTCCGGGGCAGCCGGAGCACACGGCCGCCCATCGCCGTCGGCGTCGAGATCGACCTCGAGCGCGTCGTCGACACGGAGAGCGTCACGAGCCCCACGCGCATGTACGACCCCAGGAGAGGCACCCACATGTACCTCGCTCAGGATAAGGACCTCGCCCAGGACAAGGACTCGATATAGGCCTGCAGACAGTATTGTCTCGGTCATACTCTGATTGACCGGCGAGCCTGCTGGCTCTCGAGGCCTGAGGCCCAAATACTGGGGCTAGACCGGGGCGCATTCATGGGATGCGGGGCATGACGGACTCGTCGCACTATGTATGTTTAACTTGCTGTGTGTACGTTGTAGTGTACTACCCCACTGTAAAAGGGGCTGTAGTGCTGTAGTCGCTGTAGGGCCGTAAGAGGGCGCACTTGGGTGTCACTGTGTATTCCAATCGTTTGGCCGATTTGCTGACCGCAGTGCTCAGGCGGAGACCATACGCCATGCCGGTGGGCCCATCGAAGCCGGTGTTGGGCCCTCCGGAGAGCTTTCGCGACATGCTCCAAGATGAACAATGGGCTGGGCGGCCATGAAACCCGCACCAAAGCCTCTTTGGGCGTTGCGCGCAGGAAGATGGGCCTGACATAGTCTTCCTAGTATGCCGGCGCATCGCTCGGCGTTTGCTTGGCAGCGAGTCAGATCTTCAGCTGAGTACTGTATCGCGGCGCCACGAAGGATCAGCAGCATCGGCATAAGTTTGGTGCGGAACACCGTACGTACAGCCATTCTCAATCTTCATCTTCCTCTGATGTCTGAACTTTGACCTGGGTTGATGCTGGGAAACATGGTATCCGGATGCAACCATCTGAGTAGGTTACAAGCCACGGCCCGAGCTCACCGTCACATGCGCGTAGGCTGTATATGGAGCGCAGCACTGTTATCGGACACGGATATGGGCTACTGTCCGAGAGAAGGCAGCTCAGAAGGATGCGCCTGGGAGCGAGTCCGTCGGCCGCGGGAAAGTCGTTGCAGAAGGCGGGATCGGACTGAATGCTCCGGATATACTCAGTTGGATGTAAGCTCTATAACACCCGCCGTTGATTGCCATGTTGCGGCAGCGCATAGAAACTTTGTGAACGAACTGCTGAGTATAAGCAAATGAAGAACCCGGTCGACGTTGCTGAGTTGGTCTTCGGAGTTTGTCTCGGCAAGGACGACCAGAACCGCCCTTGTAGAGCTCGGCTTTGTCGCCGTACGAGGCCGCGCTCAAATTCAGTGCATTACAGTCTCTGCTAAGCAGTCTGTACAATTAGGTCTGTGTTAGTTGGAGCGTTCACGAGAGAACCCTGCCCAAAGCAGTTGTTTCCACCATTAGAGGGCATGTCCTATTACAATGGTTTCCTGTGAAAATCCGTCCAAGCGTCAGTATGTCAAAATTAGGCCCTACAGAGGCTGCGTACTAAACCATGTCGTATATACATTGAGAGCCACATGCGAGTTGGTAGTTCTGCGTGAAGGTTAGCTGCCGGAAGAGGGCGCCAGAGACGTGACGGTCCGTAGCGGCATTGATCTGCCACGTGGCTACGATACTTGACGCTTGAGCGGCGCTAAGCAAACTCGGAGACAACCGTCTCCTTGCCACTACGAGTAGTATCTCAGGCTGACGGTAAGTGACTTCGCCTTATACGTCTTCACGTTCTATTCAGAGTCAAGCACAGGTCTACCATCGTCGGGATGAGTGACAGGCTGCAAATAGAAGGTGTAATCATACTCAGCCGCCGTGCATGTTCTTCAAGTTTCGGGACAACCAAATCACAAGAAAACTCTTGATTGACCGTTGGGTTCCTCAAAGCATCGTTCATGACAGTGGCACCGTGTTTTGAAGGACGACTGCCCACCAACTAGAGGGGGGAAACAGCTTCCCAGTCTCCGAAGCGTGCCCATCGAATAGGATCCATACATAGTACGAGCAAGCGCACAACCCCTCGGTATCCACTCACAGTACGGAACACGTGCTGGATAGCCGTTCTTGCATCTGCCAGCGTAGCTTTGCGCCGGAAAAGAGATGCACGGGCTGCCTGTTTTGAGATAGAACCGGCGTCATAACATTCTCACACCACGATGTTCCCTGTCATCTCACTGACAGGAGCCCACGGTGTGAGCATGTGCATCAGTGTCTTCAAACCCCCGAGCGGAGACGATGTACTTCGTCATCAGCTTCGTGGCTGCAGAGGACAGCCTCTGATGATTGTCATAGAGTCGGTCGCGATTGAACGTCTCCTTCAATCTGTCAATGAATACCTGAGGAGCTCGCACCGGCGTCGATTTGGACATGTCTTCTCGGACTTCCGAAGTACAACGGCAATGCGCTGCCTCGTCCCGGCCGCATTCTCAAGCGTAGGTTCGACGGTCGTCATCGATGTGTCCCTTTCGCTGAATTCGAACGTCTACTGCTGCGCGCGCGCATCGTGGTATATATCAGGTGAGGCGATCGAGGCAAGGCTCTGCTTAGTGTCCCCGAGCCGCCATACAAACGATCCAGTCGGTCCACTATGCCCGCCCCGGTTGGAGGTCTAGACGTCGAGACCAACGCGCATCTCATTGGGCTATGGCTCCAGTTGCTCGCCACTGGTACGTAAACCTCGCAGTGGTCTGAGTTCGCCTGTTGAGGTTAATGTGTACATGCGTACTCGATACGCCATCAGGCGCGTACTTTGTCTACCTGCCCACTTGCGTGCTCATACTCGCCAAAAAAGTCAAGAACGGAATCTCGCTGTGGTTGCCAACTGCTTGCTTCCTAATCTTTGTGGCTACTGTATTTGTGAGCGCCCCCGTTTGGCTCATCATTCCCCGCAATCCAGAGGCTCAGTTGCCGATGTCCTTCAGGATTGTTTCGCCTCCTTGGTTCATGCATACGATGGATATTCTGTCCATGGAACAACAAAACCCGATCCCATCGCTCTCTGGGCAGACCCTTCCAGTCGTATGACCCTCATCAAGAACTTCCTCATCGTGTTTGTCGCCCTGACGTCCGATTTCATCATCGTATGCTACTCCCGATTGTTCATCCGCTGGGCATGAACCGCTTACACCTGCCATTCCAGGTATATCGGGCGTGGATCGTATGGAACATGAATCTCTGGGTGATGCTCCTCCCGTTTGGCCTGTTCCTGGCCGACATCGGTGTGTATCCTGCGCAGATGTCGAAAGCTAGAGAACGCGGTCGGGCTTAACAAGATTGTACTGCAGCCCTTGGGTGCTGGGCGTTTGCTACTCTCGCCCAGACGAAGGCTGGCACTGCGCCTATCCTGGCCAGGGTCACATACAGCGCCCGCTGTTTCTTCATCGTAACATTCGTCGTCAACGTACTTTGCTCGGGTGAGAGACTAAGATCCCCATTGTACGTTAATGCTCACAAGCTTCGCAGGTATGATCTGCTACAAGATCTGGACGGTGCAATCTGAAGCGCCGCGCGAGTTAAGGCAGGGGCGCTGGTCACCTAGTAGAGTCATCGAGATCATTGTCGAGTGCGGTGAGTACACAGATGCTCATTGCTTTTTGCAACCGTGCGTGCGCAGAGAAATCGGTCTCTGACTAGCATCGATCGTCTAGCGGGAGTGTATTGCGCACACCTGTTCCTGGTTGTCATATTGAGCTGTCTGAAGAACAACTATTTCTTCATGTTCTTGGATCCGGTGCGTTCCTCCAGCACGATCATTCACCTCACCTCACCTCTGTGTCCTTGCACGTATGTAGCTTCCGCCAGTTGGAGTCAGTATACGACTTCCCTCTCTTTGATCTGCGATTGTTGACAGTCTTCGTGACAGGCGTATGTCTTCACTATGCTCATTGTCCGCGGACACGAGAACGGCGCGCGCGGGGGCACCTCGCTTGGCTCTACAACGATACGCTTCAATCAGCGCAGCCGCGACCTTCCGACGTCTGCCATATCCGTTGGCGTGGAAATCGACCTTGAACGCGTGACGGATCGCGCCGACAGTTTCCGTGGAGCACCCGGTGGTGAGAATAGAGTGTATCGCGAGGCGGAGGACTTCTCTTTGCACAAGGCTCCGGTTTGATGGATGGCTGCTGCAAACTTGGGGTCAACAGGACTTACCTAGCTATGTACGAGCATGATGTCGATGGCTCGTCGAGAGAGGAATTTGTATAGTACATGTCGTGCGACGCATGTGGTTTCAGATGCTTGGACGAAGGGGACTTGCAGTTGTGCCCCTGATACGTCCCTTCCGCCCGCGCAGAGTGCATTGCGTTCATTTAGGGTGAAGTGACGGCATCGACACGCGCCGTGGGTCCCGACGTCTCCCCCGGGTGTTCAGAAGCTCAGCCAGTGGAGACGGCCTCGGAAATATGCCGCCGTGACACTCTCGAAGATGAGCTGCCCTGGCACTCTCGAATTGGATGGAGTCCAGACATGGATGCCAAGTTCCGTCACGTCATTGTGGTACCAAATTAGTGCTACTAGGCCATGTGCACCTTCTACATGTCTGCACTTGTTATGATCGACGTTCTAGCACACATCCTCCTCGCCACGCGCGCGTGCTACGTCTGTATGAGGTTCCTCCTTCTCCTCCTCTTCCAAGCCCCACCGGTCATCCATCTTCGTATGCAGCGGGACGTGCTTCTGCAGAGCCACGCTCAGCAGCCCCGCGCCGCAGAACCCGAGCATGACGCGCCACACGAGCCGGAAGCTCTCCGCGAACGCGTCGCGCACCTCGCGCTGGAGCGGTTCGGGGAGCGCGGGGATCGCGGGTATTGCGCTGTACGCGAGGTCGTGTCCTGGGGGGATGGTAGCTAGGAACGCGCGCGGGAGGCGCGCGCGCAGCGCGTTCTGTAGGATGGTGGCGGAGATGGGTATCGCCCATGCCTGCGTGCAAGTAAGGGAGTCAGAGAGCTATCGAGACGTGGCAGAGCTCGTAATCAGGCGGAGCGTTGCCGGGCACCTACCGAAGATAGGGTCCTGACAAAGAGCAGGAAGGAGAGCGCAGACGCGTTGTGGACAGGGTCGAGCGGAGCCATGACGGTGAAGATCGTCGCGTACACAAGCCCGAAGCCTACTGCGGCAATGACTTGTACGGGTATGGTCACTGCGATGGACGAGTCGGCGTTCAGGAGTGTCATCAGTCCCACCCCGATGAGCATCGCGACCCAGCCTACGACGGTCTGTTTAATCAAGGTCAGTCTTGGGGCCGACCAGCGTGCCGTCTGCTGGTGATTGAGTGCAAGAGCGGACTCACGATGAGGCGGTATGTGCCAGTTCTGCTGACGATGATGCCTTGTAAAGTTGCAGAGGGTGATATACAGAGAGCCGTAGGAAGGAGGTACAGCCCGGAGAGAAGTGGGGGAGCGAGCTTAGAGGACTGGAAGTATGCAGGCCTGTAGTGTTGTTTCTGGTGAATCTCGCGGCATATTAGGATGCGATGATCATGGTGCTTACAGGTAGACTGTGGATCACGTTGAGGCTCCTCAAGTCAATTAGCAAGTTATAGACTACTCACATACGACGCTGTTGAGAACCAGATAGTGAAAAAAGGAGCCGATGTAACTGTCGTCGTCGATGTTGAGTATGTATGTATGCGAGCTTGGAGCGATTATGACTTACCCAGCAATGCTTGTTCGGTTCTTAATGATAGTAGCGGGGATCTGTACCAAATTCAAGCCGATGCTGAGGCAAAAAAATCTAGACTCGGTACGTACTACGGGGAAAGGTGCCATGTAGGCATCATACACGAAGGCGAGCCCAAGCCCGGCGACGCCAATGATGAGCGACACCAGCACCTGTGCCGAGGACCAAGAGTAAGAAACGCCGGCCCACGTCAGAGCGATGATGCAGGACGTGGCGCTTCCAATGATTATGATGTTGCCACTGTGTAGGCCGGTGAGTCCAGCAAATTTGAGGTCCTGACGAGACTTTTGAGACTCACATCCAGTCCATAGACTTGATGGAAGATATATAACTCTGGACAGGCGGCTTGCGGAGTCGAAGGAAGAAGAATACGATCCCGAACGCGATTCCGCAGAGGGGGAGATTGAGGTCTGGGCAGCGCGAATCAATGGTGCCTCTGTGACTGCGTAGGAGCCTCTCGACACATACAGAATAGCCTGGCAGTTGGACACGTTCAGTTCAGATGCAAGCAGGTACAGCCAGAGGAGCATGTGCGTACCATCTCCAAGTCGTCCGCTGTGCAATAGCACCACCAATGAAAGGTCCGATAGCGGACGCGAAACTGAACGTCCTGAATATCTCCGCATGCTTAGCGTGATGCCAATGGATAGTTTGATATGAGACTCACGATCCGGTCAACGCTTGAAAGAACCCTCTGTCTTTCAGGGGGATGAGGTCTGCGATGACGATCGCGACCAACACTTGTATCGCGCCTGACCCAACGCCTTGTACAGCTAACAAAGGTCAAAAGTAAGTCGTTAGTGTGCATTTCGCGATGACATTCTGAGCTATTTTGTTAATACGCACTTCGCCCCACGATGAGGATGGTCATAGAACTCGCTGCACCGGCGACTGCAGAGCCCGCGCCAAACAGTAGGATAGCAACGAGGAGGACAGCCCGACGGCCAAACAGCTCCGCAAGCCGTCCGCTCATGGGGAGCACTGCCGTACATGCGAGAGTATACGCGGACGATACCCAGACGAACGAGTCGGTGCCATTGAGGTCATAGACGATCGAAGGCAACGCTGTACCGACTGAAGCCTGTAGTGTTCGTTGTCCATCATCAGGTCAGAAGACACACAAGCCTGAAATCTGATGGATGCTACGTACCAGGTCCAGCGCAGTCAGGAAAAGAGAGACGCACAGCGCGAGGAAGATGAGCCAGAATCGCCATACTCGACGCGCAGGCCCAGATTGAGTCTCGCTGCTAGTGGACGACATCGTCTACCAGGGATATAAGAGAGGAAACACCGTAGAGCTTATAGGAGACGGCGATGTCGAGGGGGGCATATGTGCGGCTCGTGGTGACGAAGCGCAGGTGGCAATCCGCCGCTTCCAAGACAGCAGCAGAATGCATATGGTCTTCCGCTGACGATGAGATGCGAATCACCTGGAGGGGTCGCTGCATACGCCTCTGGACAGCTCGGAAGTAATGCGCTCGATGTCGCGGATAGACGAAGTCGTGTCGAGCACGGTCGCAGCTCCAGGATCCCTTGCACTACTCAGTCAGAATCGGAGCGCGGGTCTTGGTTCCCAGGAAAGGGTGTAAGACCGGATGCCTCTTCGCTTCGACGTCGACGCAAGCATAGTGCTAGCCCCGGGCCCCCGATAGCGCACATCATCGAGCGCGTTACACCTGGCGAGCCGAAGAGGCGCAAAGCAGGCACTTTCGACACCGGGGGATCTCTCGCGCCGATGCTACCATCAGCTTGAAGCACGGCTGCAGACACGGCCATGTTGACGCTTGCTGTTTGAATGTGACGAATACGTCGCAAACGCCCTGGCCACAGCTTCGTATCTGAGTTCTGTCACCTGCCAGAGGGCATGGGTGTTCTAGGTGAGCCAGCTGAGGATGATGATCATCGCTTGGTTTGGAAAAGAACAGAATTCACATGCAAAGCGGTCAGCGGGTGGCTGGAATATGAGAGGTTCGCAGGTGCTGGCAGTGGCACGGGTGCAACAGCAAGCAATTAGTCGAAGGGTGTTGAGAACTTGAAGTAGTTGTATTGGATGGATAATTTGCCAGTAGTGTTTGACCCTAACCCCATGATAATGGTTCCAAGTGGCCACCGCCGGAAGATTCAGGCCCGGTGACACATACCGTACCGCTCCTCCAGGTCCTCTTCTGTTCGTTTCCGCCCTGTGCAACGTCTGCGACACAGCGCATAATAGCGCTGCATTATTCAATAGTAGTGACAGAAGCGTGCGACCGCAAACACAAGCGACAATCCACAACCGACTCGACGGGTCCAAATAGCTACAACCAACGAACGAGAGTGGCGGAGAGAGAGAGAGAGAGAGAGAAGGGAAGAGAGTATACAGGGGAGATCGCAAAACGGACTGGGAAGCAGCGGGCGCAAGTCTAACTTGTACACTGGAAAGACAGACATGAGGAGGGAGGAGAGGGACAGGACAGGACAGGACAAGCTCTAACCAATACATACATACTGTAACACACGGGACGCACCGAGATATAAATCAGAGGCAAGAAAACGTATAACGAAACGAAAGGAGCTCAGGCCTGCACCGCAGAGTCCTGGTCCGAGTCGGCGTCGACAGCAACCGGGAAAGCCGGGATTTCTTCTACGTTCGCCGCATTCGTCGCAGCGGACACATTCACCTTCTCATCTTCGAGTTGCACCGCCTTCTGCTCTCCTTCCGCGCGGGGCTCCGCCTTCTCCTCGTCCCTCTGCGCCTGCGCCTGCGCCTTCTTGTCCTTGTCCTTCATCCCAAACCGGTCGTCCATCTTCGCATGCAGCGGCACGTGCTTCTGCATCACCACGCTCGCGAAGCCCGCGGCGCACAGCCCGAGCGAGATGTACCACACCAGATGTACGCTCTCCGCGAACGCCGCGCGCACCTCGGCCTGCAGCGGCGCCGGCAGCGCCCCGATGAGCGGGATCCCGCTGTACGTGACGTCCTGCCCCGCGGGGATAAGCGCGAGGAACGCGTGGGGCAGGCGTGCGTTCAGCCGGTTCTGGAAGATCGTGGCGGAGATGGACGATGCCCAGGCGGAGGAGAAGGTGCGCATGAAGAGGAGGAAGCTTAGTGCGGAGGCGTTCTGTGTCGGTTCGAGTGGGGCTAGGACTGAGAATGTTGTCGAGTAGACGAACCCGACTCCGACTGCGGCTAGCACCTGGAACGGGATGCTGACCGCCACTGGGGTGCTGGCTTTCATCAGCGTCAGCAGCCCGACGCCCGTGGTCATCCCGCACCACCCGATGAAGTTCTGTGAGGTGGATGTCAGCAGATACTCGACCTCCCAGCGGTGGAAACATACAATCAAGCGGTATCGGCCGGTCTTGCTGACCAGTATTCCCTGCAGGATCGCCGCCGGCGAGATGCAGATAACCGTTGGGAAGATGTACAGGCCAGAGAGCAGCGGCGAAGCGACCTTGGACGCTTGAAAGTACGTCGGCCTAAACAATCTGTCAGCAGCCGCGTACCGATTCACCGAGATTGTGCACATACAGGTAGACTGTAAACGCCCGTCAGCTCTCATCATAACGCAACATCGCAGTGCGGCACACTCACAGGTGATGCTGTTCGCCACCATGATGTGGAAGAACGAGCCGACGTACCCTCCCAGCGTCGTCCTGTGCTTGATGATCGCCGTCGGAATCTGCACCCACAGCAACATCAGCCGCGCACAATCACGGAGCTCGCGATGGGACGTACGACAGGGTGCGACGCCACGTACGCATCGTACACCAGCGCGCCGAACAAGCCGAGCACGCCCACGACGAGCGGCGCGATGACCTGCGCGGACGACCACGGGTACCGGATCCCGGCCCACGTCAGGCCGACGATGCATGACGTCGAGCTCGCGATGATGATCGCGTTCCCGCTGGGCGCACAGTCAAGTCAGCAAAACGGTCCCACGCGCGAGACGAACACGACGACGTACATCCAGTCGACGGCGAGGAACGCCTTCTTGTAGCTCTCGATCGGGGGCTTGCGCAGCCGGAGGAAGATGAGCACCACCGCGAACGCGAGCCCGCAGAGTGGAAGATTCAAGTCTGGATTGACGCAGAACGTCAGCCATGCTGCGCGAGATCCCGCAGCGATTCGGTCTGGTACGTACAGAATAGCCTGGAAGGGACGGGATGAGTTACGAAGGACAGGTACTGGAGGCTCGCACTCACCATCTCCAGGACGCATGCTGTGCGAGCGCTCCGCCGATGAAAGGGCCTGTCGCTGACGCAAAGCTGAACGTACTGCGTGCGGTTTCGTCAGTCGGGTCATGAGACGCAAGCGGGTTCGCAGACACTCACGCTCCAGTAATGGACTGGAAGAACCCACGCTCCTTCAGAGGAATCAGGTCCGCCGTCACAATCGCGACGAGCACCTGTATCGCTCCCGAACCAACGCCCTGTATCGCTGCACGCAATCCACGACGCATCAGCGTTCTGGACCCAACCGCACCTAGTGCATCCGTGCGCGGACTTACTGCGACCAATGATGATCTTGCCCATCGTGTCCGCGGCTCCGGTGACAGCGGAGCCAGCTGCGAAGAGCACGATGGCGACGAGGAGGACGCGCTGTCGACCGAAGATGTCCGCAAGGCGGCCGCTCATGGGGAGCACCGCGGAGCACGAGAGGGTGTAAGCGGATGACACCCATACGAAGGAATCTGCGCCCTGCAGGTCGTGGACGATCGATGGAAGCGCGGTGTATACCGAAGCCTGGAAGCACAGGTGAAGGTTAGCGTTGGTGTATACCAATAGCAGTCATAAGCGGACACGGCGTGCCAACGATCCGAACTATCCATCGTGCGTGTATGTCCCACGCAGGCACTCGTCCGAGTACCAGCAAACGCTGTTCTAGGCGATACCGTAGCGATTGCGAGTAGCACCACATTCTACTCGCAGAAGCGCCCGAGCCCCATGCAGTGCCACAGTTGGCCGATTCTCGATGCAGGTGCCGCCTCGTGTCGCGCACGACGAGAATAGAGAGAGAGAAGGACGTACCAAATCGAGGGCGGTGAGAAACAAGGAGAGACAGAGGGCGAGGAAGATGACCCAAAACCTCCAGCCACGCTTCGCCGTGGGTGTGGGTGGGGAGGGTGCAGCGGATTCGGAAGCGTCCACCCTAGCTCCTTCCGGGTTAGGCTTAACCTCCTGCTCCTTGACGGAGGCCATCGTCGTCCTCGATGCCGACGCAGACGCGGAGGGAGACGCTGCAGACGAGGACATGGTGGAAAGATGGCAAGAGACGACGACGTCCGACAAGACCCAGTCGGGGATCGCAGTGGTGCTGCTGATAGTGAGCACAGCGGACCGAATAGGCACGCTCCGGCGCAGGGCAGCTTAGCTAGGCTGGGGATACCGGCCCCTTCTGGAAGTACGCCTGCTGCTTCTTGAGATCGCGGGCGTGGCGCGGGCCCGCAGGAGCGGTGGATCGCAGACTTGGGCCGGGGCGTGGAGGGATCATGGCCTCACGCATCGCGCGCGCACACACACACCCACTGGCTGTACGTACCGGGCGATGCTCCGTCACCGTGCCCGGGCGCGGCAGATTGGCTTTTTCTCTAGCCTCTTGCAGAGCCTTCGCGCGGCGCATGGCCGCACGTCGTGTCCACACACGCCTCACAGGCCATGAAACCCGGGCTCAGAGGGAGGCTCATCGGAGGGACCGGCCGGAGGTGGTGGCATGTACATGTGGAGAGCAGGAGACCGAAGGGGAGAGAACCTCCGGCTGTCTGCATCTTCCGCTGGACCCTGGTACTTTCCGCTGACAGAGAAGATAGCCGTGGGTAGCTGGGGATACTAGGCGAGTCAGAACGTTGACGTAGATGGAATGCAGAGAGAGCTTGTGGTCCGCGTCCGGCTGGAAGAAAAGGCGCCGCATTCTGCCCATCTGCCACTGGCACATGCGCATGTGCGTCCGTCAGCTTCTCGGCTTCCTCTCCCACCTCAGAGCTTGTATGGTTTCTCCCGGTGTTTCAGACCCGTCCCACTCACCCGTCTGCTTCATCGTGCGGTTTCTGCTGGACCCGTTGAGACCAACAAAGACCTCGTAGAATTCCACGCGACATTTTAGCGTGCTTGGAGGATCAGGCAAGTTCGGTAGACACAAGCGAGCGCTTCTCGAGGCCTTCGTGGCGTTTCCTCACGCGAGGGAGGGAGAAGGACCCCCGACACTGCGTTTAGAAGACTTGACGGCGTGGGCGATATCACCTGTAAGCGGCGTCGTTCACTCTTATCAGAATTCTCGAGATTGAAAACGGGACTGATTATTCGGATCGGCAATGCCCTGTTTTGTGCTTCAAAAATAGAAAGGCCGTCGCGGATCGGTTCACCTGCGTTTGCGATGTCCGAGGTCCTGGTGCGGCGGTGGGATCGCGACTGCTCCCTCAACTCTCTTCTTCGCCCTCTCTTTGATCTCCGGAGTCTCTCCGCCGCCCGGAGGCTGCGCACTCGCCCGGAGTCCTTGCGATTGCGATTGCGCACGGCACACCGACTTATCTCTCGAGGCCGACGCTGCCCTACCCATCGCACTGTCCTGAGATATAAAACGAGTGGCGCAACACTCGCGCACACTATGGTACCATTCATCTGCCTCGCCGCCGTCTGAAGTCTGTCCGTCCTGACTCTCTTCGGTCCGGGTTCAGCAGCTTCAGCCGAGGTGCTGGCCCGGACCGCAGCGTGAGCGAAAAAGGAGACAGCACCCTGGACGGGGGGGCAGCTTCCATGTCTCTTCGGAGCCGTGTACGTATTACTCCCACGCCTAGCCACATCTTCTCGCCGCTCTCGCACCTCCAGAGCCTCGTTGCAGCCCGACTGCGTCTGCTCTGGCAAAGCCTCATCTCAGACTCGATGCACCCGAGATTCCTCTCGTCCGTGCTCGCGAGGGGATAACGCACTTAACCCGCGGCTAGATCGAGAAGGACGCGCGATGGCGAGATGGCCGGATGTTCATGTCATCAATCGCAGCCCAGCAGAGATCAGAAGATGCGCGGTCGCCCCCACCTCGCGACTCGCGCTCCAAGGCGGAGTAGAAGCGCTGTTGCCTTTCTGCGGCGGATCCTCTAGCGCGCACCTCCGCTTCTCTGCCCATGTGCCCTTCCCATGGTCCTCTTCCCCCGTCCCGCTCGCTCTCTCTCCTCCCTGGCTTCCTCCCTTCTCTCCCCTCTCCTCCTCTTCTACCCTCACACCGACTCGCTAGCCCTGTTGTACTTGTCCTCGCCACATAAGGACGCCCATTTCGTTCGAAAACGCGCTGCTGTGAGAACAGCGCGCACAGGCGGTCGTTACCTCATCTTACCGACCGCATTCTGGACGCCGTGAGGAACCGGAATCCACATAGCTCTCTTTTGCTTGCGCCTTCGTCCCTAGCTCTCTTCGCAGCATGGCGAACATCCTCGTAGCCAACGCGCACCTCGTTGGGCTGTGGCTCCAGATGCTCGCGACAGGTGCGTGTTCTATAATCCCGCGACCTAGGGGTAGTTTTGGTGGTGGTGGTGGTGGCGGCGGTCCATGTCTGTCCGTGCCTGGCCTAGCTGATCGTGACGTCTTTCCCAATCGACTCTTGTACCGCAAACCCGACCCGCACCCACCGCGCGCCCATATGCACAAACACGATACGCCCCTGTGTGTCCATACACCACACACTGCGCGTTCATGCCGTTGCCGGCGCGGAACACGATCGACGAACGGACGGACGGACGGACGGATGATACGTGCAGGCGCGTACTTCGTCATCCTCCCCCAGTGCATCATCATCCTCCGGAGAAAACTGCGCCAAGGACTGTCGGTGTGGCTCCCGGCTGCCGCCGCGGTCATGTTCGTGAGCACCATCATCGTGCGTGTCTATTTTTCCTTCCACTTTGTGGCCGCCAACTGTTGGCTGGGGGATCCATCTGTTCGACCACTCGATCCACCCCCAACCCCCAATGCGGGGCGGGGCAGGCCTTCTCGGCTGGATGCGTGGATGCGTCCCCGTCGACAGCGTGCACGGATCGTCCTCTTTCTCGCGTACACACACAGCGTGAAAGACCCGGTACCCGGGACAGAGTCCCACGCATGCATTTTCACAGGGTTCCCCAGCAGCGTCTTGAAACCGCGCGCGGCGTGCTAGGCGTGAGATGGCGAATACTGTGTACACATACTGACATCGCCCCCCTCTTTTTCTTTGGTCGTCGTGGTCGTTGTGCAGGACCTCGTCGTGGAGATGATCCGCGGATACCACGCGTTCGCGATCCACGGGACGGCGCTCCCGAACCCGAGCGCGTTCTACGCGAACGCGGCGGCGCCCGAGTCGCTCGTCAAGAACGCGCTGAACGTCATCGTCGCCGTGATTTCGGACATGATCATGGTGAGTGGGATGCGGCGCGGTCTGCAGCACACACAAAAAATGGCAAACGGACGGGCTGAACACTGGCTGGGCGTGACAGGTGTACCGCACGTTCGTGATCTGGAACATGAACCTGGCGATCGTGCTCATCCCCTCTGGCCTCATCCTCGCCAACATCGGTGCGCTGCCCCGTTCCTCCCTTCGCATGTGTTCACAATCGGACACTTACGTCGCCCGTGTTACGTTGGACAGCGATCGGGATATGGGCGATGTGGACGCTGTCGCAGACGCGGGTGGGGGACGTGCTGATCCTGGCGGACGTGACGGTCCGGATCCGGTACTTCTTCGTGCTCACGTTCTGCGTGAACATGCTCTGCGCGAGCCTGATCTGCCTCAAGATCTGGCGCGTCCACGCGCTCGCGAAGCGCGTCTCGGACGCGTCGGCGACGAAGAACGTGCTCGAGATCGTCATCGAGAGCGGTGGGTGCTTCTGTGTATATGCGCGCGCGACTGGAGAATGTGGAGAGCTGACGGGAGTACGATGGCTGGTGCAGCTGCGGTGTATTGCGCGTATTTGTTCATCTTGATCGTCACGAGCAGCGTCGGCTCGAACGTGTTCTTCATCTTCCTCGACCCGGTACGCCAACGCTTATTCGCCCGCCATCCACCGCCTCTACTAACAAAATCGCGTCTACTCCCAGCTACCCCCAGTAACGGTACGTCTCCACCCCTTCTCCTATAGACAACACCGATCGCTGACCCTCCCCTCCCCTCCCCTTCCCTCCCATTCCTCCTTAGGCCGTCGTCTTCTCCATGCTCATCGTCCGCGCCCAAACAGGCGTACCAAAAGGACCCGCCGCGACCGCGCAGACGAGCACGATCCGCTTCGGCAGCCGCAGCTTCGGGCCCGGGGTGAGCACCACCGCGCGGAACACCACAACGACAACGACGAACACGCGCGACCACGCGGCTGCGGGCGTCGAGCTCGACCTCGCGTGCGTCGCGTCGCGGCCGGGCGAGGAGGGCGAGGGCGAGAGCGTGGGCGATAGCGTGTCGCGGATGGGGTATGCGATGCATCCGTCGGCGGAGGTGTCGAGGGATAAGGGCTTGGATAAGGTCTGAGATTTGAGATCTGAGGCCTGAGGCTGGGCTGTTGGGCTTCGAGCCCTGCATGCCTTGGCCGTCACGGCGAGAGAGGGGGGGGGAGGAGGGGAGGAGGGAACACGGACGCGCTTGCGTGCGTCGACGTCGTGGAGGATAGAAGATTGGATACCTACTAATACTGCTTGATACCTGGCCCGCGCACCGTCCGCTCCCACCCCCCGCCCCTCTCTCCCCGGGGTCCCCACTCGACCACCCGAGTCGAGGGTACCTCTCCGTCGTCGTTGCGGAGCAGGCTGGACGGCGTCCCCATGGGCCCGCTGCTGCTTGCGTTGTGCTGTTGTTTGTGCTGTTTGTGCTGACACGTCGATTACGTTCCGAAGTCGTTCAAGTTCACGCCCTGGATGTGAATGTGTCGCTGCGCCTTTTTCCGCGGCCAGATCCCATTTTGCTGTACCCATAGATCACTTGCTTGTACTGTACCCTATTCCCCTCTTGGCCTTCTTCTGTCACTAGTAGTAGCACTGCCCGCCGTTGAAACATGTTGTTCTGATTCGTGCGTTCTGCTTTGTGGTTGGGGTTCGCTTTTCTTTGACTTCTCTGATCCCGGCCAAGACTCTGACGAAGAGCATGAGAACGCTACTACTAGTAGTATGAAGTTGGTCTGGTTGATGCGCAGAGCCCAGCATCTCAACTACGTCTCACCATTATTTTGATATTGAACTCACGCAATCGCAGACTCACTACACATCTGCACCACCGTCACCGCGGCGAGTTTGTGGCACAGACTTCAACTAAACGGCATCTAGCACCAGCGTAGAAGCGACGGTGATCAACAAGGAGTGTGTTTGGTTTATGCTGCGTAATCGCACAAAATAACTGAGTACATGCGGCGTAGAGAGAGAGAGGGCGGTAAAGAACGGGGTAAATCAGTGCATGCATGGACAGAGAAGCCGGATTATCAAGGAGTGGTACGAGCTGAGCAAAACGAGTAACAAAGCAAGTGTGAGATGAGATGACTCTGAGGAGGGCGAGTGTACGAGGGGAGAGAGGAAGACGGGCGGAAGGAGAATCAATGCAACAGAATGGAGATTACGGCCATGGTATGAAGCGCGCGCGAGTAAAGAGTAGAAGAAAACGTCCATCCTACGGACCCTATGAATCATGCCCAACCGAAGTGCCCGGAATCGTCTTCGCCGACCGCCTCGACCCGAATCTAGAGAAGAAACCACCGCCGTCGTGCGACGTCGCGCTGCCCGCGCGAGACCGGAACGACCATGCCGGGGAGACCGGCCGCTGCAGCTCTATAGGATTGGGGTCAAGCAGCTGCTCTCGTGCGCGCGACGGTTCTCGCTTTGGCGGCGGATGGTCGTGGTGATGGTGATGATGGTGGTGTCCGGGACGACCAGATCGGCCAACGGTATGCCGACCATCGCAGCACGCACGGACGTTCTCTAGGCCCTCGAAACCGCCATCGGACAAGGTGTCGTCGTGCAGCTCGAAGTCGAGCTCGTCGTCGTCTTGACCACCGGGAACGTGCTCGAAGTCCTTGGACGGGCTGCTCGGAGGTTCCTGGTTGGCCCAGCGGAGGTACTCTGCTGCGGGCGTGCCGGAACGTTTGCCCATGGAGCCACCCAGAGAGATCTGAGAGCGACTGCGTTGACCACGAGGCGTGACGTTCCAGGACTCGCCGCTAAGAGCTGTTCGCCCTGTGCGTGTGCTGCGCTGACTCTCTGGGCTTGAGACCATGTTCGGTTGGTACGGAGCATCCTCGTCCGGTAGCTCGCCGTTCACGGACATTGGGCTCATGGGAGCAGGCACGGGGCCGGTGTTTCCGGGAGCGCCATGCATCTGGCCCGGTCGAGTGAGGAGATATGTCAAGGCCTAACAACCGATGTCAACACATATTTGAAGGTATTCTAGGTGTACTCACGTTGTACCAAATGTCGTGTCTCTCCTTGGTTGGCGCTGTGAACTTCATCTCACGTTGAGGTGTTGAAACGATGACACTGTATTGGTGGATGCCCGGAGGCATAGGGTTAGGATCCATCACCGCCCTCACACCCTCGATGTAAGCTGGAAGACAAGTCAGTGAGCCAGAATTCCGTGCGGATGGCAGTATCACACATACCACTCTTCGCGCTTGATTCGGTGACGTTCGAGGATCCAGGATCGGCGGAACTCCAGTACAATGTTCTCGTGTACGGATGGACCCAGAAGAAGCGCTTGTGGCGGCGCTCGCCATGACCCTTGCCAATTGCCCGACGTGTGTACTTGTACAGGAACTCGCCGATCATTGTTTGAGTGATGGCATGAATAATGGCAGGGTCCGTCGAGCCAGCGCCAGCGGCTTGCGCCGCACGGTCCGGTGCCTGCGACGCCTCGAGATTGCTGTGCCGACGCATGTGCTCGTACATGTGGTGCTCAGACGAGATGGACGAGCGTTGCGAGCCGATGCTCTGTCCGCCCGAGTGCAGGGACGCTGAAGAGAGTTCGCGACGTTCGCGATCCCGGAGGTTAAAGGAGAGCGCCGACGGGCTGGACAGAGGCGCACGGGCAGCGGCGTTTGCAGCGGACCGGAAACTGCTCGTAGAGGGAGGTTGACGGAGACCCTGCTGGGACGGTGGCATCGAGCCATGCGAACGGCCAATAGTACCCCGTCCCGGTACACCAAGACTCGGCGTAGTAGCCCGTTGGATGAGTTCGGGAGGAGGGGGTGAAGAGGGCCGAGGGGGCGGCAAGTCGTGAGACATCCTCTTCTCGGGTATGAATGGTGGGGGTAACATGCTGTTAGGAGGAGGTGGTTGACGAGGCGGCGGAGGGAGAACCATCATCGGCGGCCGTGACTTGTCGATGTTGGGCAGCATCGACGGCGTACGCGAGCGACTGATAACGTCGTCCATGACCGACGATAGCGTCGACTCGATGGACTGCCGCCTGTCAGAATGTGAAGTGCGGGGACGAGCAATGAAGGTAGCATTGGCGTCCCGGATGGTGGTATTGGGTGAGGGAGCGGCGACCACGGCAGGTATCGAAGTGGTTGTCGGGCCCGCCGACGGGGGAGGGGAAATGAACTGGAATTGCTGAGAACTCGGTCCGACGCGGAATACGGTCGGCACCGAGGGTGCAGGCGCGGACGATGCAGAGGCGGCGGAAGGAGTGGTAGATGGAGCGGTGGCAATCGCTGGTGCTGGTGCAAGTGTGGGCGCTTGCGTGGCAAGAGTGGCAGCGGCGACGGCTGTCACGGCGGGTAAAGATGCAGACGCACGTGCAGGTGTAGGAGCAAGAGAGAACGCAGGAGCGAGTGGTGCTGGGGGCGCTGGAGGTGCTGGAGGGACCCACTCGTCTGTCTGGACGGACATTTCCTTGAGCTTGGGTTCTGGCGTAGGCTCAGGAACTGACTCTGGTGCAGGCGCAGGCTGGGTGGACTCGGGCTCAGGCTCGGGTTGGAGTTCAGGTTCAGGCTCGGGTTGGAGTTCAGGTTCAGGCTCGCGCGGCGGCTCGGGAATAACCTCAGGCTCCGGCTCAGGTTCTGGCTCTACCTGAACCTCTACCTCCACCAGCTCAACTCGAGGTGGTTCCGGGATAGGCTCAGTTTCGATACCAACAGATTCGTACGTAGGCTGAAGTTTGGGAGGGACCTCGGGCTCTGGCTGGGGTTGAGGTACAGAAGGCGCCATCGCGTACGAGGGTGAGGCAAGCGGTATCGACGCCGTCGAGGACATTGCAGAGAAGTTCCCATTCCGGCTGTTGAGGCGCGACGCCTTGATGCTCTCGTCGTCGCTACCCGAGTCGGACGCAAAGTCGGCATCCGAGACCGTCATGATCGAGTGGTAGTCGCTGAGAGACTCTGTCGGCGTCATAAGCACGCTCCGCGCATCCGTGAACTCCTCCGTCTGTGTGGTCTCGCCCATAATCGACGCTGTCTCGGTCATGCCATCGTCCTCATCGTAAGCGTAGTCGCTGTAGTTAGGCGATGCGGGACGTGGTGCGTGGATGGTGGTGTCGCCACTAGAGTCGCCGACCGAAGTGTCGATATGTGAACGGGAAGCCTCCTCCACTTGAGCCGAGACATCTGCAAGGATCACCGAAGTTTGTGTCTGCGCAGCAACGGTGATAGGCATCGGCGTCTCCTGGGTCTGAATATCCATGTTGACTTTCTCGGGGACTATTGGCACAGGCTCCGGTACCGTCTGCATCTCAGCATTCGTCATCGAAGGAGCGAGGGTCTGTACCTCAGCCACAGCGAACACTGGCTGGACAGGTGCTGGTGTGGGCTCTTCGACGACATCAGTGTTGATACCAGTGGAGATGAGTACGACAGGAGGTTCAAGATCCTCGTGCTGTACCTCAGCGTCCGCACGAATAGGAATTGGCTCCTCGTCAGTCTGCATGGACACTTCGATCCGGGGGATGGGAATTTCAGGCTCAGGCTCGACCTGAATACCCATCTCGATCGTTGCTGGTGTGACGCGGATCGGCGGAGGCGGAGGCGGGGGAGGAGATGCCTCGAAATCGGTCTGAACAGCGCATTCCGCAGTCTCAATGGCGGCAAGCTCCTGCTTGAGATCATCTGCGAGAGGAGAGCCAATCATGCCAAACCCAAGCTCGGCCGCAAGCGCCTCTGGCTGGCCAACGAGCGACGGAGGACGTGCCTCCTGGTATGCAGCACCGCCACGAGAGCGACGCGGGAGAGTGCCACCGCGCTGGGCACGTGCAATGACGCTCGGACGGAGAGGGCTCGTGTTCTGCTGAAGCGAGCCAGCAGAGGCGGAACGTCGAAGGATGTTCGCGAAGGCGGGGTCCATGCCATCAACACTGGTACGGTTGGACTGGACGTTGGGAGAGGGAGAAGCCTGCAGATCGGGCTCTTCGTCCATATCGTCCATGAAGTCCTTGGCGTCCTCGGGTCGGAAAGCAGCAGGCAAAGGAGGTACGGGAGGAGCGGGTGAGGCATCGGAATCGATGTCATCGTTGTACTCAGAAGCAGGACTGTGCGCAGCCATGCCCAAGCGTTGGGTGAGAGTGAGCCCGCCACGACCTCTGCCGCGACCGCGTCCACGGCTCGAACGATAGGGAGTAAGACGTGCTTTGGGCTTCGTGACCTCTGGCTCCTCGGTAACTTCGTCCTCCTCTTCTTCGATTGCGAAACCCGGAGAGGCCTCGAGCTTGCGGCGGTAGTCCATACGGAGCTCCTTCTCGCGTTGAAGCGTACTCTTGAGCGTGGTGATCTGCCTCTGCGCATGCGCCAGGCGCTGCTGGAGAGCCTCGATCTCGTTGCTGGGGTGGTTCGGAGCAAGGAACGGACGGGATGGTGAGGGGTCGGGAGACTCGGTTTCAAAGTCGAATCCATCGGGCGGGAAAAGACCAGAGTTGTCCAGCTTCTTGCGCGTATGTGTCGACGCACCTGCGACGCTGAACACATCGTCGTCATCTTGCTCGGCTGGAGTGGCAACCTGCGAGGCGGCAGCGCCATTGGGCGTGAGCGGCGAACCGAAGCGGGGGAGACGGCGACTTTGCTTCGCCATCTCAACCTTCATCGAATCCAGCGCCTGCTGTAGGTCAGATTTGTCGCGCTGCAGGCTCGCGGCGTGCTTCCGTGCTTGAGCGACGTCTGTCTCATGCTTCGCCTTGAGCTCCTCGTACGCGGTTTGTTGGCGCTCGGCCTCATTCTTGTGCTGATCCGCTGCTTCACGCGCCTGAGTGAGCTGGCGAGTGAGCCGTTTATTCTCACCCTCCAGTCTTTGGGCTGTGGCCTGGGCATCCTGGATTTGCGTGCGCAGTTCTTGCAGAGTCACTTCAAGGTTCCAATTCTCCTCCTTGAATTTATCGGCAGATTGCTCTTGTTGGCGTAGCGCTCCCCGGAGGTTCTCGACGGTCTTCTCGAGATCATCTTTCTCCTCCTTCATATCTTGGATCGCCTTATCCCGTTCTCCGAGCAGACTTTGCAATCGCCTGACTTCTGTGAGGAGACCGCTCCCGATCTCGAACGCAAATTCTGGCGGTAACATGAATGCCATTAGTATTACAACAATGGAAGGCTGCAATGCAACCCTAAGAGTCGCTTGAGAACTCACCAACGTCATCAGCGCGATGGGCGGCATTCTTTGCGCGACGAGACGATTGTGCCGCAGATGGGCCAGCAGCCGCACCTTTGGCGCGTTCATGTTCGTTCCTGGATGGCTCTCCATGGCGAGTGGCCGCAGGTGCATGTACACCATTCGTCAACTGGACACAAACGACGTCTCTCGGGTCAAATTTCATCGCTCTTTACCCTGGATACGTGCCACTCACCTTAGGGCCTCCAAACACACTTGTCAGCTGCTCATTCTCCGTGTCCCACGCCTTGATCGCGTCTGCCAGTTCGCGGTATCGCTCCTTCACGCTCACGTCCAATCCGCCGTGCCCGTCATCACTACTGCCTGCACTGCCCATACTGCCGTCCAAGTCAAGCTCCTGCAACTGTCGGATACGCTCCTCAAGCTCCATGCGCTGCGCGAGGAGCTGGTGGCCGAGCGTCGCCGCGGACTGCAGCTGCTTTTCCTTGCTGTCGAGCAGCGCCTGGAGATGCAGGCGCATGCTGTCTGTCGTGTCAAAGTGCACCGCTGAAGGGGACAGCGGGCGGGAAAGCGAGGACATCGCGTCCTCGCCGTCGGAGAACGTGGCCATCGTGCCCGACGACCGACGACGAGAGGGAGGAGGGGGAGGAAGGGATGGGGATGGTGGTGAGGACGACGGCGGCGGCGGCGACGCGACACTTCGGGGCGCGTGTTCGTGACAATACGTCACAATCCAGTCACGGTTCGTAAGTTGAACTCGCTCGAGTCGGCTTGGCTTAGTACGGCTTAGTACGCGGGCGTGGTTGGTTTCGGGCTTGGAGGGATTCTCGATATCTTGTGGTAGTTAGGAGGCGATAACAGGAAGAAGAACACTCGGAAGAAGTTACGCAATAGCCACGCCCCACGCTTGCTTTATCATCTTTCATTCATGGCAGTGCGAGCCACTGAACGCACACTCATGCAGCAAACCACGCCGCCACGAGCACTCCGCGAGCACGACCTCAAGGAGGCCGCCCTGCCATTCATTTCTCCTCATCGCCTTACACATGTTATTTTGGCTCTAGTATCTACGGAGGTGAGTAGCTAGTTGATGCATAGCAACTGTGCTCACGGCATGATTCCGCGTTTTCAGGTGCACATGAGCGTGAGCGTCAGCCGGCGAGTTATTACCGAGAACATTCCTACTACGCAGCTCGCGATTTCAGAAGGTGCGAAGCGCGCTTAACAGGTTGCAGTATGGCTCGTGCAATGCAAAAGCGATAGTAATGGTTGAGCAGCATGCTCGGAAAAAGTTACAACGGGTATGTTATCTCGAAATGTACAGAAAACCTAACGATACACAAAGTAATCGAGCGACGAATACACAGCCCATGTCCTGAGAATGTAAATAAAGTTGGATATCAAACGCGGTTCAGGCCTTCAGCAGCGGCGCTCATATCCTTGTCTTTCACCTCCCCGTGTACATCCCCATCGTCGTACACGTCTGCCTCCGACGTCCTGTCCGTGTCCGATCGGTCACGGCCACGGATGGCGCTATGGCGGTCGGTATGCACGATACGCTCCAAGTCGATCTCGACTTCCACACCCGCAGACATGGCCGGTCGCGTGCCACCTCTGCTCCGACGGAATATGATGGCCGGTGTGGTTGCAGATAACGAACTGTCCAAATTCGAGCTGTTCGCACGTGCACCACGCACGATGAGCATCGAGAAGACGTATGCCTGTGTGTCATGACAGAACCATTTTGAACGTGAGTGGCATTATGGCGGGATGCGAACTGTCCAACCAAACTTACCCCGACAGCAGGAAGCTAGGGAGCCAGGCCAATCAGTATACGGAAGCCTGCGAA
The DNA here is from genome assembly GCA_022376465.1 of Cubamyces lactineus. NCBI lineage: Eukaryota > Fungi > Basidiomycota > Agaricomycetes > Polyporales > Polyporaceae > Cubamyces > Cubamyces lactineus. Next base: position 204,547 of record JACDTU010000025.1, on the reverse strand, counting down.
TGGCCTGGGAACTTACTGGGTCAAGGAATAGAAAGAAGTAATTCGTACCAGCGCAATTGGTGACGATGAGGATGAAAAGGTGTGCGCAATAGAGCCCGGCTGTGGCAAGTGAGCGCTTTTCTTGAACGCACGAGACAAACAAGCCTACCAGACTCTATGACAGCCTCAAGCACCCTCTTTGTCGAGGACGTGTTCAGAATACGCTGAGGCACCTTTGATCTTATATGCCATATTTTGAAGCATATCAAGCCTGCGAAGAACGACGATATTGTAGGTGAGTAAAACAGCTTGTACGACTCGGAGCTTAAGGGGTCTCGGAGCCTCACCGGAACACAATAGATTCAGAACAAATGTGATGATGAAAAAGTACCGCACACGAACAGTAACGGCGGCTGCAATGGCGTTGACTCCGGTTTCTGTTTGTGCGAGGGTCCACACGGCCCAAATTCCGATCGCTGAAAACGGATCGCTCCCTGCCTCAGGAACGCGCTGACCACCGCCCATCCATTCGCAACATACCGGTATCACCTAGCAGAAGGCCGACTGGCGCGAGGATGATCCATATGCTCAGGTTCCAAACCATGTACGTCCGATATACCTTCCTGCGCCTGAGCATGCTTCAGATATAAAGTTAAGGTGGCAGCTCACGATGATCACGTCCGAGATGATCGCGACCACTATGTTCATGGCGTTCTTCATGAGCGAGAGCCTCGACGAGCTACTCCCGTATACAGCGACCGGGTCGGGCCGCTCAGCGCCATGCATGGAATATGCCTCGTAAGCTCGTATCAGACCAACGATAAAGTCCTGTGACAGGTTAATAGCGTCGCACGATGGAGATATAGCGGCGAGATGCTTACAAGCGCGGTGCTCACGAAGATGAGGAGACATGCTATTGGGAGCCAGAAGGACAGTCCGTTGCGCACTTTCCTGGCTAGAATGACCGCACAGTGCGGTAGATACAGAAAGTAAGCACCTGTTCGAGATGCGTGTTCGTGAGTTCACTAGCCCGGCTAACCAGAACATCCAAAGATAGGACATACCAGTAACGAATAACTGGATCCACAGGCCGATGAGATGGGCGTTGGGCTCCGAGATGTCCACTGGCGCTGCGCTCATCGGAGTGAACCCCTCAAGGTGGATCCGCGCGGTAGGGGACTGAAGACTGCGCGCTGGCCTTTATGAACCCGCATAAGCGCAGAGATCGCACGTCCCCGAGGACGGTGGCCCTAGGTATGCGCCCGCGAAGCGCGGCGATTGAGGGACTATACCACGCAGAATCTACGCGTGCAGATTATGGTCGGCGTTCGGATGCTTCCTGGATTCGAGCGCCTGGGAGACCGGTGCCCGGTGCCATTGGACAAGCCTACTCGGATCGCCGCCTGAATCACTCACCTCGCCTTTCAATGAGACGCCTTCCGATAGACCGGCGTTCGCTATTCTTGCGTGTCAAGGTCATATGGCCTCTTGTGCGCCCTCTTCCCGACATGGTGGTATAGGTTATGGAAACAGCAGGCACGTTATCGCACTGATACTAATGCAGATGTATGTGCCCTCTACTAGTATCGGCGTAATGGTGGCAGACTATGAACTGTAACGAGATGTACAACCTATACATGATTGTTCGAGGATGCAGGAGGACGTCTCCCCCATGAGAATACATCCACGTGGAAACATGCAAGAGTTAGTATTTCTGCAGTCTCCTGTCAGACAATATCAGCAAGTCAAGCCCTGTTCCATCACGATTTACGTTGTTTGGACGAACCCGACACAGCTCGGACGGAATCATTGCTAGCGGGCTGTACATGCAGTGCACTCATGCACAAGGACGGGCTATATTCAGTCGAATTGCCGACACCCGAGTGCGCCTTTGTTAGACTCTCCGAGTCTCCGCAATGTTACGTTTGACCTTTGCCACCCTGCTGAGGCACCCAAAGAACAAGAGCTTCCGCCAGGTGGGGCCGATGGGTAGCACATGGCAAGCGCTCTGGCGCAAAAGAGGGACATCCCATGCAAATGTCCTTCAGTGCCGCACGCTCATCAAATAGCTTCGAGGGGAACAAGGGGTGCGGCAAACGATTGACGTCAATTATTTCCATCAGGGCGAGAAGATACGCAGGGAAATGATTCGGAATGCGAACTGTTTATTCGAAGTGGAAAAGGAATGAATGTCACTGACGAGTCTGGAGATTATACACACCGGTCCGACTTAGAGGCTTCGGCGGAGGCGGTGGTCGCATTCTTAGATCTTTTCTACACCTTTGTGGTCGCCCTTTTCGTACATGGACGCGTCCCCATCCGACCATTGACGGTCACGGATGGTGCTTTGGCGATCGGTATGCACGACGTGCGGGTCCAGGTCCATCTCGACATCCGGGAGCCTGACCGCCGAGTTTGGTCGTGTCTCTAATTTGCTTTGGAAGAAGATGGTCGGCATGTTGACTGACAGCGAACTGCGGTAGCATGAGCCGTTTTCGCTGGCGCCGAAACGAGGAGCATCGAGAAGACGGATGCCTATGGGTCATGACAGAACCGAGTGAGACGTGAACGGCAAGGTGGTCGGATGGGATCTGTTTAGTCGAACATATTCCGACAGCAGGAAGATGAGAAACATTGGGTTTATCAGTACGCAGAAGCTGATAGTTCACCTTCACCACCTAACGGATCGAGAGAGAGGAAAAGAAATAGGTGCCGATGCAACTGCAAAAGGCGAGACAGACTCGGACCCTCATCTGAGCACAACAGATCGAGGACGAAAGTGATGATGGAAAAGTATCGCACGTGAACAGTGATGGCGGCTGAGAGGGATACTCCGCCATTCCAAGGGTCGGACCAGATTGGTCCTAAGCGCCCGCCGACCAAAGACGAAAGGCAACCCTAGAATTGGGTTTACAGACCTCTCGAGCCGCACGTGACCGGTCATTGGTCCCTCGCGCGAAGCTCTCCAGGCTTTAGTACTGCGTTCAGCATTAGTACGTTGACATTGCAACACTGGAAAATGCTTGAATAAGTTGAGATGTCTGTGCTGGAGGCTCAAGAACTGCAGGGATATGGCAAGTGTAAATAAGTTCACCTATGACTGTCACTATACGTCTTATGGAATCTATAGATCGCGGCGGCGCGCCGCCGCGAGACCGAAAGCCTATCTAATAGCAAGTAAGTAGACTTTTATACCAAGCTCTACGTCCTTGAACGGCCGCGCGGTAACTATGAGAACACGTCCTATCGTGCAGTTATAAGCGCCCATGTTGTGCTAGGCGGCGGCGCGAGCCGCCGAGAAACTGGAGAATTTCTCACGAAAATATGCTCAAAATGAGCAAGAACGTAGATAAAATACTGGCCATGAGGACGCGATGGATTTTGGCTATGCTTGCGTGAGGGTGCTCGACGCGCGAGCTCGCGCTCCCTTAGAGCGCGCCTTCGGCGCGCGCGAAGGCCACCCTGGGTGCCATATATGGGCCGCTGCGCGGCCCGCCCCGTCCCGAGACGACCCTTGGAATGACCAATTTGCCGCTGAGAGAGCGTCAACTCCTGTTTCCGTTTGCACTCACTGGGCGTTACGACGAATTTTCCCAGAGCAAATGTAGTCCAATTTCCATCTATTACTCCACTTTTGCTCAATCTTTACTGCACTCTGTATTTATGTCGTCTTTGACCCGTGCAAAGGTGATATTCCTCCCCAAAGCAACAAGTCCTCGAAGCCTCCCTCAATCAAGCATATACGGTTTGATCATGATGTCATAGCATTCGCTCTACGTCGGTCGGAGTTCCAACCAATGCAGTTGTCCTTAAAACCGAGTCAACTCTTCGTCCGCCAACTATTCGCTCTTCTCTTCCTTCTATCACTGGCGACTGCGAATGCGACGTCTTAGAGCTCTTGAGGCCAGCATATAGCACAGGTATGTCAGTGAAGACATTCACCTATAGTGAATACAGATGTTTATTAACCGTGCCCAACCTCCCAGATACCGCATATAGTCACTAGGACTCGAAAATCTGACCTTGGCGGCGGCTTCAAGGTAATAATGCGAGTAGTCTCTTTGTGATCAATATATGCGCTCACTCGCAGTGTTGTTTGAACAGATTGCTGGCGAGGTAGGCTATGAGCCCGATTCTCGGACTCCAGTAGTACGTGCACACCCTGTTGAATATGTATAGCCTTTTGTCCTTGTACGATTACAATCAAATATATTTATGGACATACACGAATCCCACCTAAATAAGCGTGACCAAAGTGAATCAGAAGGTTATATCTGAGGAGGCCTGCGCCGAGCGAATTGTGTCCAATTGGCGCCCGTTTACCGTAAGCGCTCGTGTCAAAGATGGAACAAAGATTTCAGAATTTCAAAGTTTCATATTCTTTTGCATTGCTTTGCCGCGATACATATCTGGTGCAAATCTGGTGCACACGTTCAACTTTCCTCCACATTTACTCAGCGAAAAAATTTCGTAACACCCAGTGCACTAGAGTCAATAGAGCGTATTTGCAACGCAGTTTAAACTACGTAGTTTAAGACTTGGTTGGAGCTGATTTTCAACTGGCGAGCAATCGAGCGCTTGACTCACATGAAGCGCCCGTATTGTTGCCACGGCAGCTTGGGGTATTTCCGAGAGCATATGATGTGGGTGCGCAACGAGTAAAGCGAGCAGAAGGAGCTTTCTAACTTCCATCATGGCTACCGGTGCAAGGAGATGAGAAACGGCGACTGATGGTGCGGCCAGCAGCGGCTTAGCGCCAAACGTGAATAGTAGCGCTCAGGGTTCTCTGTAGCGCCCATACCGCTGCTCCGCTGTTTTAAAACTCGGGTGGGGCGGTTTAAACTGCGTGCAAATACGCTCTAATATGGTCCATACACCAATCGCTGTAATCGGATGATTCGGGACTCGGTTTTAACCAGTACCTGTGTCACGTACTAATAGTGACCAGTAGACGCCCCGCCGGCGCGAGGGTTATGCGTATGCTCTATTTCTGAACCACGTACGTCTGACGGACCCACACGTCGAATATCGGTTTGCTGTGATGTGAGAGATAGATGGGAGTTCATGGTGCAAGGCAAATTGTGGATGTAGATTAGCCGCGAGAGAACGTACGGCAATAGGGCGTTCATTAAGATGCCGCTATTTGACACTGAGCGCAGGAACTATGGGAACCAAGTGCATCCGCTATTGGAGATACCCGTCAAATCGCGTCAGCTGGCCTTGCATGTCGTCGATGGCATCGATGGTGGGATGTAGTTGGTATTCCTCTTCGAGCAGTGCATCAAGCTACTACACCCACTGTGAGCATCCTACCTGCGCTGTGGATATCAACATGAGCAATGAGCGATACAACTGTGATGCGAGGCACTTGAACGAACCTTGCTGCTCTGCGACGCATGCTATGCATATGTCGTGGTAGGGCGGTACTACTGTTGCAAGCAGTTGTGATTGTAAGTGTGAGGACGAGCCAGCAAACCCATAGCGTGGGAATGCAGTAGGCGCCTATGCTCATGGAATCGCCCGCGTTGTACTAAAGTATGCAATTTCAAACCCTCTTTACTACCATCGTTCAATCCTTCTGTCGCATGGCCGGATAGATAGGTGCACGGTACTCGTGGAACTGTGCTGAAGATTTTTTGATGGCTCTACTCCGGCATCCCACACTGGTATCCAGCACTACGAGTTACACCATCAACGCGCGGCGCTGGGGACCGCAGCAGTTGTACCAGGCGTGCAAAAACCACTTCCCAGTGTAAGGGGCAATAAACAGCGAGTAATGTACAGCTCTCCAACTGCACATACAACAATGAACTCACCTGTACACCTGAGGCCTGAATGGTTAACAGACATGTGATGACCATTAATCATTGTATTACGTCTGCTTAAGTGCGCTGAGCTCTCGTTTGAAACTTTACTGACGATTCTATAGCACCGTGTGGAGTATCATGCCCCGTCGTTGGCACCTGCATGTACGGCCCTCAAATCCGAGTCTAGCATCTGAGCTCGTGAGCGGCGAACCCCGCGTATTTCCAATGTCGAGTGGATATCATCAACGAAGTAGCTTCCTCCGGTACGCGAGAGAGTTGCCATCATCATTTGCCATCTGTTCGTATGCATGCAGTGTTAAGCCTTGTCGCAGTAAATAAGCAAAGGCCATGTTCGCCCGGGGCACTCTCTGTTACTGCTGAAGAGGAACCCAATCATGGCAGTGCATCTGACATGCTCCCCGTCCATCGCTGTCAGTGCCGGCGACAAACCTATCATCGCGGGGACCCCACGACATACCGCATGGTGCACTCCTCGAAATTGATCATGCACATCCTCAAGGATTATTCTTACGACTGAGCGGAGGAGACGCTAGAAACCCGCTCTTGTCCCTACCCCCACTCTGATCAGGGCCCTCGGAGTGCTGCTGTCCTCTCGATATGCAGGACATCAGCCTAGTCAACGCCAATCTCCTCGGAGTGTGGCTACAGCTACTCGCGGCAGGTACGGACTGAGCACCTCCATGACCTTGACTTTGGGCGACTGACGGTTGCAGGACCCTAACCAGGCGCATATCTGGTTTACCTCCCGAAATGCGTTGTGATACTCGTACGAAGGCGACGACGGGGTGTATCGATGCTCATTCCTGCAGTCTGTGCACTCATTTTTGTGGTGACCATGATTGTGCGTATCAACGTGTCGATCCACATCGCCAATGCACGCATTCATCTTCGCCTGTCCAGAATGTCGTCTCAAGTGCCGCTCGTGCATACATGGCATTCTCTATCCCCAGCAGCGGAGAGGCACCAAACCCAGCAGCAATATACGCAGACTCGGCTGCGACTACGTCACTCCTTAAAAACTGGATGAACGTCATCGTTTCCCTTCTCTCTGATATGGTTTTCGTGAGTAGTGAAGATATGCAAGGTCTTCGAGTTTGTCACTAAATGCCGACACGGCCCGTGTATAGGTTTATCGAACCTATATTGTTTGGAACATGAACATATACATTGTCTTGCTTCCTCTCGCATTGCTTCTTGGTGTCATCGGTGAGTCCTACGTGCTCCTCGCTCACTTCTAGTACAATGACACGAGACTCATCACGCGGATGCGCACGGATAGCTCTTGGAGTATGGGCCGCATGGAGTCTTGCACAGACCAAGACCGGCGAAATTCCCATCCTCGCCGCCGTGTCCCTCCGTGTCCGCTACTTCTACATCCTCACCTTCTGCCTCAACGTCATCTGCGCAGGTGAGTGTGATGGATCGACTTCGCACCGTCCACATGCGCATAGCTCACAATTGCGTTCGACGCAGGACTCATATGCTGGAAGATTTGGCGGGTGCACTCGCAGATGGCAAAGGCGTATGGAGGGTTGGGTCCCAAGGGCTCTAACATCGTCGAGATCATTGTCCAAACCGGTACGTCGGATCATAGTTTCAAGTTCGGCAAGCACCCACATAGACAACCTATGACAGCGGCATTGTACTGCGCGTACCTTCTCGTCCTCATCATCACGCAGTGTCTCGGCTCCAACGTGTTCTTCCTCTTCCTCGATCCTGTACGTCGTTCACGTTGTCCTGATAACATGGAATGCGAGTCGCCACCCCACGCTGACTTTGATGGACCGTCCTCTCCCTCAGGTCACCCCAGTCGGCGTACGTCTCCCCTCATCCTGGCACCGCGCCGTACTACTATAACACTCAATTCCACTCTTACAGGCACTTGTCTTCACCATGCTCATCGTCCGCGCCCGCGTAGGCAATGAGAATTCGGAAACCGTCAATGGGCACGGTGGCGTGAGCTCGGTCCGCTTCGGTGGTACCACGAGTATGATGGCGGCGCGAACTTCCCGCCGCACAGGCATCGGCCCACTCAACGAGACGCGCTCTCCGGTAGTCGCCCGTTTCGCTCCCGAGGCCGTCGACCTCGAGCTCGCCGTGGCCGTTCGTACGAGCGAAGAGAGCCGGAGGGTGAAGGATCCGAGTCGTGACGAATTTGCTTGATGCATGCCAATGTGTGAGTGCTGTTGTTTCGCCGTCGACTGCGGGTTCTATATAGTAATCGCCAGGAAGCAGGTCGTAGTATATGTCGTCAGGACCATCGAAGCTGTTGTACTCGTCGCTCAAGGGGCGCATGTAATCGATTGTCGCTCGTTCCTCTGACCACTCTCTCGTGTCCGCATCTGCGAATGCAGAAACTCTTTGTTCCAGAGACGCCGCATTGAACGATTGTTCCTCCATACTAGACTCCAGAGGAGTCGTTGATCGAGGCGACGGCAAGGTTCAAGCGGGATCCACATCTGAATCTGACAATCAACGCATCCCGCAGCTCCGTACTTTTACCTCCTTCTCTTCTCCCACCTTCAGAGACAAAACCCGGCACTCGATACACACGACAACTCGAGAGAGCAGCACGTCGTAGCAGTAGTGACTGTAAGAGAAGAAAAGAAACAACTGCAGTGACACGACACGACATGACACAATCACACACACGCGGTGACACACACACGCAGGCAAGACACAGGACACACTGCACAGTAAGTTGCAACGCAGGATGTACAGGAGGAGGGGCACAGGATTCAGGAAGGGCACAGGCACAGGACAGGCGCGGAGAGATCTCCAGAGACGCGGAGAGGGACGCAGAGAGAAACAAATATAAGACGGTACGCGGCAGTGGCAGTAAGACAGTAGGACACTATGACAAGAACTATGGCAGGCAGTATGACAAGGTGAGAGACAATAGGTAGTATCGTTATCGTCGAGACGGCGCAGGGTCACGCTAGAGCGCAAGCGGGCGGGCGGGGAGTGGGTGGGTAGGGGGCGGGACGGATACGATGCGGGAGGGCACGACTGGCCGGCTGGATGTGAGGCTGAGGTGAGGGGAGGGGGACGCGCGGGGATCGAGGTACAGTATGGTGGAAGTGAGGAGGCGCCAGCGGGCCAGCCACGACGCAGAGGCCGGGAAGGGGCGAGCGTGAGGGGTGAGCGGAGTCGTGCGTGCAGTCGTGTAGCGTCGTATCGTGGGTGGCAGTAAGTAACTCGGGGCGAACCGACAAACGGGAGGCGATGTGAGCGTACGAAACGTATGGGTGGTTGACGGGTGAGGGGCGTGAACAGCAGCGAGAGCGTGAGCGTGTACGACAGGAACACAGGGCGGCGGCGGCAGTGGTGTGGTGGTATGTATGTATGTGTATTATACAAGCGGGCGGCAGGCATCGTTGGACACTGGACAGGCACGGACAGGAACGAGAATAGAAGACACACACGAGCGAGCACGGGGAGAGACGAAGACGAAAGAGGTAAGATGCGCTCAGAGCGTCTGATAACTCCCTGGAAATAAGCGATCCATCAGTAATCAGCCATCGGTGCACACACGAGAGTGGGGTCGGAAAACAGTGATAGGGACGAGGACGAGTGTACGACAGAAGGGAGAGAGGAGCGGAGTAGGAGTAGGAGGGACATGAACGTACATATTCGTGCTTGCCAGTCGCCGCTGCCCGTCGCGAGGACGTTTCCTGCCGGACTGAGATCGATCGAGATCACTGCAAGATGGGAGAGGAACAGAGATCCAGATCAGCAAACGACCAGACCACCCACAACCCCAACGCGAGCGTGCATATCAAATAAACAGCGGGTGCTACTCGATGTGGGTCCCCCGGTCGCCACTCCTTTGCAGTTGTGGCGTGGCGGACCAGAGGGTTTCCCGCATTTACCACGCACGCAAAGAAACGCAGCGAGCGCAGGTTGAGGCCCACACAAACGCACGCAAAACCGCAAAAGACAGACGATAGGACGTACCAGAGTTCTTGTGCCCCTGCAGCATACACTGCGCCACCGCCGTATTCGCGTCCCAAAACTGCACCCCCCGGTCCTTCGAGCCCGACACGACCCACTTGCCGTCATGCGACACCGCCACGCTGAGCACATAGTCCTTGTGGCCCGTGAAGTTCATCGTGCACTGGCTCCCCTTCTCGCCCGACCCGCTGTCCTTGCCTTGCTGGCCCCCACTTGGGCCTGCGCCGTTCTTATTGCCGGCTGACGCAGGGCCGGGGGCGCGCCCGCCGACTCCACGCAGGATCGGCCGGACGTCCCAGTATTTGAGCGTCTTGTCCAGAGAGCCCGAGACGAGCCCGTACCCGTCTGGGGTGAACGCGACCGAGTAGACGCTGTCCCGGTGGCCCTTGAGCCGCTCGACAAGCTGGCCGGTCTGGACATCCCAGATGCGTACGACTGTATCAAGCGAGCCGGCGGCGACGAGTCTGCCGTCGGGCGAGATGCACACCGACGTGACACCCGCATCGACGTTCTCCGGCTCGGGGATCGTCACTATACATGGCGTTAGTATACCGTATACGGTTATGCAAACGACAGAAAAATGGGAAGCTACGCACAAACTTTGTTGATCTTCCCTTCGTTCATATCCCAGATGCGCGCGGTGCGGTCTCCCGAGCCAGACACGATCAGCCGGCCGTCGCGCGAAAAGTCGAGTGAGTAGATCTCCTGCTGGTGCCCCTCGAAGATGGTCCGAATCCGCTTCTCCGCGATGTCCCAGATCTGTACACGGCATACGCGACGGCAAGCCAGGGTACGTTAGCGATACGCGGATATTTGATGGGGCGAGTATAGGGAAGGTGGAAAGATACGCACGCGGATCTGCTTGTCCTCGGCGCCTGTCGCGAGGTACTGGCCGTCGGGGCTGAAGCATACACTACGAATGTACAGGTCACCGGTCTTGCTTGCTTGTTCGTCTACAAGTACACTGCAGATGTACGATGAGCAATCCGTCGATGCACATGCTTTGAATGAACGCACCATGTCTTTTGCCCGGTCTTGGTATCATAGATCTGCGCGGTCCTATTGCAGCCCGTCGCGAGATACTTGCCATCTGCCGAGAACCTTACACAGCACACCACGCTGTTCAACCCCACATCCTCGTCAGCACCCATGCTTTAACATCGCCTTTTCTGCAAGCCACGCACCTCTCATGCATGAGCGTGTGCACCAGCTGCACGTCCAACGAGCGTTTCTTCGTGGCCTCGCCGCTCGTCCCTTGGGGCGTGAAGATCGCGAACCAGTCTGTGCCTTCTTTCCTCAGTTCTGGGGGCACGCTATGTGGGTCCATAACGTCCATGATCGGCGCCATCGCGCCAGATGAAGACGACGGTGGTGGGGGGAGTGCCGCGACGGGTCCCGGCCCGCCTCCGCCCTGCTCAGGCGCGGATGCAGAGGTTCCTGTGGGAGTTGGCGGGTATGGTTGCGGGCCTGTCGGGGGTGCAGCACGAGCGTGTGAACGAAGTCACCGAAGCGCGCGGGACGAGGGGGGGATTGCGTCAGTACCATGGCTACGATGTACAATAGAGAGGAGCAGGAGAAAACAAGGCATCCGTGCAAATGCAGAACACAACAATGAGATGAGATGGCGGCAGTGCCCACTTACCCGCAGCCCCGTTCGCGCCCTCTTGCCCTGGTCCCTGTCCTGGTCCGCCCGGTCCCTGCACCTGTCCCGGCCCGTTACCGTATGGAGGCCCCGCGCTCGGAGTTGGGGGCAATTTTGGCGTCGCCTGTGCTACCGAAGAGCCCTGCAGCCCTGAAGGAGTCGGTGGTGCACCATTAGATGAGGGCGGCGGAGGTAGCGCGGAGGGTGGGCCGAGCGAGATTGACTGGTGATGTTGGTGGTGCGGGGTCAGATGGTGCGGAGGAGGCTGTGGACCCATAGATGGCGAGAACTGGTCTGCTTGTTCGGGTGCAGGACGTGTTGATCGGACGGGCGACAGGCGATGGGTGACGGACAGCATGCATAGCGATTTTTGCGGGCGCAGCGGGGCGGATGGCGTGGGCAGGAGTGCAGGTGCGGACGTGGGCGTGAGAACAGAGGCGGGCGAAGCACAGGCGCAAATGGGGTGGCGAGAAGGCGCAATCGAGAGGGAGAAAGAAGAGGGGCGGTAGTCCGTTGAGAATGTGCGAACGAGACCGTCGAAGCGTAGTACATACCTGGCCGATCCGACTTCATCCTCTCCGTCTTGATCCTCTTCACCTCGCGTGTGTCCCTCTCCCTCTCCCTGTCGCGGTCGCGTTCACGGTCGAGGACGCTGCGATCCCTATCTCTGTCCCTGTCCCGCTCCCTTTCCCTTTCCCGGTCACGATCACGGCCGTAGAAAGAATCGGCATATCCTCCACCTCCACCAGGACCGGCGCCAACCCCGAGACCAACGGGACCAGCATGAGGTGTCAGACCCAATGGACCTATTGGTTCTCCACCCGGACCAGGAGGTGGGCCTCCGGGTACGTTGACTGGTGGCCGGCCGAGACCGAGAGCATCCCGCCCGAGCGCGTCACCGCGACCCGAACTTGCTGAGGTCATGACGACGTCCCTATCGCGTTCCCGCTCACGTGCCTCGCGTTCCCGCATTTCGCGTTCACGTATCTCTCGTTCACGGGCGATGGCCATTTGTTCGCGCTCGCGGGCGACGATGTCTCGGTCACGATCGCGACCTAGGGACGCGAGGCCGAGGGGTTCTTGGCCTCGGCGCTTGTACGAGTCGAGTTCTGCCCTTAGGTTCCGGACGTCCTCCTCGTATTGCTGGCGAATCTTGCCATGCTGTGTCTCGAGGTCGTAAAGAGATTGGCGGATGATGTTGAGCTCGTTGACTTGGCTCGTGACTAGAAAGGACAAACAAGGGGGAGTTGTATGCGATTGTTTGTGTGCGAGTGCGGGAGTGAAACGGAGGAGACTAACCCTTTGACTCGTACTCGTCGCGCTGTGCACGAAGACTGACAAGCTCGCTCTGAAGGCCCTCAAACTCCTGGCGGATGGCCTCGAACGCGGGTTCGAGGGAGCCCAACATGGGAGCCTGACGAGGTTGGCCCTGAGACGCGGTGCCTGTTGGCTGTAAATGTTTGTGCTGCAGGGGGGAGAAAGGGTGAGTGAGCGGGAGAGAGGGGTGTTGCGGAGGAGGGACGCACGTTGTATATTGTGGAGGACATGTAGCGGGGGAGGGGATGATGGGAGAGATGAAGGAGGGAAGCGCAAGCGCGGGCGCGGCACTCGCCTTAAGTCTCATCGCTCTCCTCTGATCTCATCCACGTGGCACTACCCCGATGTTGGACATCTCAGATCTCCTTCCCACACCCAAACACCGTTCCCGCCGGCTTCTCCAAAGAAGGCTTGGCCCATAATTGGCTGCGATGACGCCCCCTCCCTCCCAGATCCGGATCTTATCGCCTTCCCCGTCCTCTAGACGCCCGCCATTCCGACCCTCTCCGCCTGTTCACTTGTTGCCATCCGTCGCCTTCGACGCAGCAGTCCGCTCAGCTGTTGGACCCCCTCGTGCACCGACTAATGCGGCCGCAGTGCTTCCCGCTCTCGGCCCACCGTCTTCTCGGATTCTCAGGTCAAGCATGTCTGCCCTGCCCTTTCCATCGCACCTCTATTTCTGGCCCCCACGCACGGCTTCTCACCGGGCTCCCACTAGGCTGCGGCTCGCAACTCACGCACGCGCACGGCCCAGTCTCTTCTCGCGCGCGACCTGCCGCCTTCCGCCCGCCATCGCTTCCCACCCTCTTCTCTCCTCACACGCCCTCTGCTTCCCTCCCTCCTGGTGCTCCCACGCACCCCTTCTGGCCACATTGCCCCGCCTCCATTCCGCCTCTCCTGGTCCCCGGCGCGTTCTGGCGCTCCGCCCGTCCTCTGATTGCCCCGTAGCTCTCCCGTACGCCCTGCGCCTGCCTGCCAGCGGCGGTGCGCGCTGTCCCACGCGCATCACCTTTGCAGCTCCGCGAAGCTTCATCGCTGTCCCACCCTCTTCAGCTGCCAGCCAGTCCTCTTCGGTCTCGGCACCCGACTCCCTTTCGGAGCGCCCCCGCATCCTCATCCGCGCCTCCTCCGTCCACCTTCTCACGCCAGCATACGCGCTTAATCCGAGGGCACCCAACAGACGTGCCGCATTGTTATAAGCTCTACGTCAGATAAAACACATCTTCGTGATGATGGCGCCCTCGAACAGACCGCCCTCCCGTCGAATCCCTGATATAGGCACCCCGGCCTTTGGCCAAATACCCGTGCACCCGTGCAAAACCATTCGTCGCCAAGACAGGTGGTAGTTTGCCATCTGTCATGATGCTCCAGCTTCCAGGTCGCCCGTTCACGTCAAATTTCCCTCGACGTACCATCGGAGATTGGGGATCAAACTACTTGTGTTCGCTGCGGGGACCTTCCCTGTCCTGTGTAGCCTCGATGCCCGGCCCCGGCGGGCCTGCCACCGCCGTGCGTCTATCTTCAAACTGACAACCCGGTGGCATGATGCTCGCAACTGCACTCCATACGGCTCAAACGCGGCCTGGCGCGGGTCGACGTTTCATCAGCCAATAGCACGCTTGCGGCTTGGCGCATACTGAGAGATCTGGGACCTGCGCTGGGACTCCACTTGGAGAGGCAATTGGCAAATTGTCATTGTCAATTGTCCGGCGTGCCGCGTCGTCTGAGTCCTGGACGATGGAGTGGACAATTATGCTTTTATGTAACCGCGTGTAGCGCTCGAGACTCTCCCGCCGGCATCCATAAGCCAGGCGCACGTAGCGACTACGAGATGTCTCCCATTTCGACCTTCGGCCAGCCCAAACGGCCGTAGAGCTGTGAGATGGCGTGCTCGACCCTCGAAGCTGCCGCCCTCTTGGGGAAACAGGCCGGTGCCTGCTGTACCTATCCCCTATCCTGATGCTGATACATATAGGGCTGGACGCTGCACAGCATTCGAGCGTGCGACTATACAGTCTTGAGTCGCTAGCTCCAGATGGGTATATACATAGTTATCCTCCGGCTTTCACGGCCCTGACAGCGATCAGGGGGGCTCGGACGATGTACATGTGCTGCGCACTGGATACTGAAAATTGAATGCTGGAAACTGAATGCTGAATGCTTGAACGATCTATTTATTGGCTATGGTCCAGGAAGGTATACTCGTTACCGACCGCGATGCGTCTAGGCGCGTACGGTACATACATTACGCAACGAAATGCGACGAACTGCGATGCATGCTGCACGTCTATGGACTATGAGTCTCCGTTCACGATCGGGGTGGTCGCTTTGACGGCCCCGTCGACGGTCGTTCGAATTGCACGCGTCCCTCCGATCCCGAGCGTCCGGGTGTCTGAACGTCCGAGTGTCCGAATCGGAACAGCAACAGCAACTTGGAGCTGCGTTGTTCATTGATGCTGCAAAAAGGTCCGCGCGGAGGGCGATGTCGACGTTCTGCGCGTCGACGTTCTGCGCGTGGATGCGTGGGCGCGCTTCTCAGTCTCGGCCGAGTCGACCCTGAGGTCCACGGTCGCTTTCTGCTGTGCTATGTGTATGCAGCCTAGAGCGCGCGCGAACTCTTGACGCTCTGGTGGCTCACGAAATCAGGGCTCGGGGCTCGGGGTACGGGGTACGGGGTTTGAGGTTCGGAGAGGAATGCATTCGGAAGATATCTACAGAGTATTGTACGTGAGCGTGAAAATATATACGCTGCGCGCCAGAGGAGATGGGGAAGAGATGGAACCCCGCAGGTCGACAACAGCGCCCACAAAAGCACAGCAGGTCGGAGTGTTGCGACGAGGCACGGCGACCACGGCCACCGATGATAGATGTGATAGACTCGGGCTGCTCTGTCTTCCGGAACGCACGCGCACTCGGTGTTCGTGTGGGCGTGTACGCGCTCCTGGGTAGTTATGCCGTGATACTTGGACGAAGAGGGTGCGCAAGCTATTGTCTGCGGACCTTTTAGGCATAGCTGTTGACTTCCGCTGCTCGGGGAAGTCTTCGCAGAGGATGTCCAGACAGAAGTTGCGACGGAGCTCGAGGAAGGGTCAGAAGTGCGCAAAGCCTGGAATGCGGCAGTAATACGGTGTGTGATGCACGGAGCACGAAGCATCATGTCTGGTCGCGGGAAGCTGTGACGAGGAAGGCGAGAGCGAGAGCAAGCACGGAGACTCGGGCGGGATGGCGAGAACCGCCGTGAAGACCCGGGAGCGATAGTACCTCGAAGTCCCGAGTCTAGCTCAGTGCTTCTGCACGTGTCCCATCTGAGTTCTTGACGTCCGTCCTGCGTAGAGAAGTCCGCTCTTCAAGACGGCTTCTTCTGCGCTACCGCAGCGCCGCAAACCTCCGTGCGTGCGCGATGCCCTGGTCCTGCAGGTTGGCGCGTCGGGTGGGGTGCGTACCGTCCAGGTGAATGCTGTGGTTAGCTATGAGGCTGCGTGATTTTTTGTGTGGTTGCGTAGTATGCAGAAGGGAGGAGGTGGCTTTCCTTGGTCAGTGTTGCATCATAAGTTTATTGAGAAACCAGAGATCACATACCCCGCACTATGCGCCTTAGAAATTCGCGGGCGGGACCTCGGCCGCTATGGCCGGGGCGTTCTGCCAGGTGCGACGACACAAGGCCGCTGCATTCAAGTAGACGATGCCCCTCTATTTGAGAGACGTTTAGAACAATTGGTAGTTGGGAACGTCGCAGTGCTACTCCGCTGCTCGCTCACGAAGGCTGAGAACGTGCTGCCCACGTGGCATATCCCGGGAAAGACGGAGATGCGTACACCCACCGGCGTCTTTCACCTGGGTTTGTAACGACTTCTCCGCGCAGATCATTCGTCAGACACTTCTGAGACCCAGCCGCCCATGCTGACTTATCATATAAACATGAAGAGGATGAAGAGTCCTCCTAAAAGATCGCTGCTATGGCTTATTCCCCAACACAGCCAGCGCCTGACAACCAATTCCTCTGCGGTGAAGTTGCGGCGTTCATACATGGACCTCCTCTTGTCGAGCCTCCGACATTGACTTTCCAGCTAAACGACGTACTGGACGGGGAAAGCAATGACGCTCGTGGATATCCTTCTCCGCATCACTACAGTGTCAATCCAAGAGGGCGTCATTCGCCCGCCTCGGACTTCACTGGAACCGCCAGGTCTCCCTCCTCTGCCGGTCGTAGTTCAAGTGTTCAGTCTCTCTCAGCAGACGCAAAAGAGGATTTAGGTGGCCAAACTTCGACATCAAAGGAGCCGCGCATCGGGTTAGCGCCCGATCAGCCGTTGACCGCTGCTGGTAAATCCCGTGAGCGTGTGTATGTAGCCTGTCTGCAATGGTGAGCACTACTACTCGGGTTGCGTATGATTGTCGTCCTGAGTCCAACGGAATTATGCTGGGTCTGCCTTGGAGCATGCTGACCATATGCATTACAGTCGTGCCCGAAAAGTGCGCTGCGACGGTGGCAAACCAGAGTGCCATAACTGCACTCGCCGCAAAAACTTGACCAGGGGACCATGCTCGTACGACGCTTCTCCGCGACGACGGGGCAAAGATAGGACGCCCGGACTCCGCAAGCTTGCCCCGCTCATCCCAAAGAAGACGCGCACTACACGGTCGCGCTGGGAGGAAGAAGCGAAGCGGCAGAGAGCTGGACAGTCACCATCGCATCCTCTGGGCCATCCCTGGAGGTGCCCGCTTCCAATGCAAGGGGTCACCAAAGTCCTGGCACTGTCGCGGTTGCACCACCTGCGCATCTCAAGAGCCTCGTCACTGCCGTTATGGGATCTGATCCTGACCCAGCGGATACCATTTCTCCGGGATAGCGAGTGGCCCATCCGTCGGGTTCATACGTGATACATGGTGGGATGCGCTGCTAGAGCTCTACGCTACTCCTCCAGACACCATGAAGTCTCAAACCCCAGTGATGACGGTTGACCTCCGCAACACCCTTGCAGGGCGCATAACCGCTGACCTTCGTCTCCTCTTCCGCATCTCCCTCCTCTGGTTCAGTTTCCTCAACATTCCTCTTTTCTTCTCGTCGCTCATGAACCCCATTGAACGCCGAAACATTCAGCCGAGTCTGGTGTTGGCGACCCTGGCACTGTCGACGCTGCTGCAAAGCTCGAAGCTTGAGCGGGGCGCGAAGGGCATGAACAGGGCTTTGCACCTCTTGGACCAAGCATATGCGGCGTTCCACGCCAGCGTCGCGTCTGGACGAATAGACCTGGGTCTCGTACAAGCTGCATACGTACGTGAGTGCTTCTACGTTCCCTTTATATGGGGCTCACGCCATGGTGCAGGTACTCGCAGCGTTCGAGATGCAGGCGCATTCCAAAGGCTCGCGCGAACGCACAAGGGAAGCGATGATAATGCTGGACTCGCTCATCCGCTACCTATCGCTCACCACGCTCGACGTCGAGAATCCACGAACAACGATCTTCCTCCCGAACGCCGTTCCTCGTGTCGCCACCGGTACACATTCCGCCATACCACTTCTTCCTGCCTGCGATCCCCTCGCCACCGCTGTCTTACCCTTCGCTGACAACGACGAGGTCCCACAGATTGCTCAAGCACAATCAACCGCAGCTAGCACTGCTGCCACCGGCGTTCCAAACGTCGTAGGCTTGTGCAGCTGCCACTTATACACGCTCGGGCACCAGTGGCCGCTCGCACGCGACTTCGCGCCGCAGTTCGCGCAGATGCCTATGTGGCCGCGCGATGCGAGCGAGGGCGAGATGTACAAGGAGGAGTGCCGGCGCGTGGTTTGGGCGAGCGTGATCCTCGTCACTGCGCTGCATCAGACGAAGGTCGCGGCAAGCGTGGACGCGAGTTGGGAGGCGGAACACTTGTGGATCAAAGACCCAGCGAATGTACGTATTCTCGAACTCAGCACTGCGTCGGACTGACGGAATGCCTATTGTTCTGTAGTACGCACTACTCTTCCCGGGCGAGAGCTTGGCTCCTCCGGGATCGCTTGTCATCGCGTCGTCAAAGGATTCGGTATGGGCGCTGTACATACGCGCGCTATTGCTCTGGCACAGCTGCCTGCGTACGCGTTCCGACCCTGTGATGAGCGACGCAGACCGGGCGGGGTATGCGCTGTCTGCATGGGCGGAAGCGGACGCTATCGAGGAGGCGTTGGATCGGCATTCGTGCATGATTGAGTCTGGATTCTGCGTGAAGACGCGGGAGGTCTTGTTCCGGTGAGAATGAGTCTGCAATCTGGAGACGATGTCTGGGATGTTGATGTGGGTGGAGCCGACAGTACGCGAATGTGCGTCTCGTATGAGTTTCAGCGGTATGTTCCTGTATCGATGACTTGAGCATATTTTCTGAGTATTCCCCTGTATTGCAAACCCTCACGCTCACAGATCTCGGGCAATTAGCGTGCCTGGTGTTCATATGTACCGTGACAAGGCCGAACAGTGGAGTATGCGTTGACGTAGCGTTTTCCTCATCTTCCATACACTGAGTCCCGTGTTCGAACAGTGCACCATCAAATGCACGTTGCGAGCTACTTCATGGGGTGCATCCAGAACCCGAAAACGAACATCGCGAATCACGCTCGACGTAACTTTCTCGTTGCGTGGCTCATGTCACAGATTACGCGGTCGGTCTACTTCCTCTAGACACTCCTGCGTAATCTGCTTAGTTTCTAAGTTTACCTTGTACACTCCGACAGAGCATTGGCATTGTGGGAGACGGACCGCACCCTGATGATCGCGCTCGACGTCGCGCGCGCCTTTGCGCCCTCTGCTGAGTATTAATATGCGCCTCTGGTCTCTTCCGAGTGGGTCTCCCTTTGACGACTCTCACTGACTGGTGGGAGCTAATGGCATGTTGTCTATACACATCAACAGCATGAGTACGAGAAGCTATACGCGCGGCTGGTACAGACCTGCGCGGAAGCTGGCGTCTCTCCGCCGATGCGTACGATTCCGCTGGGAAGCATCGCCATACCTGAGGGTGCTGAATGATTTCGCCGAGAGCGTGTTCTCCTCGTTCTGACTGCTGCTGTCTTCCTTGCTGTCTCATGCACTATATAGCCCATGACTGCTATTATATCCGACGGAACATTACATTATACACAGCCCAATACCCTAGTCTCCGATGATCGCAAGTCCGACATCAGTCTCACACAGAATCACCATAGTGTCGCAAAACCCATAAGTGCATGGCCAACAGGACCTCAAGCGGACGGCTTCCAGGCTTCGAGCCACTGCGCGATGTATTGTAGCGCCTGCTGTTGGACGGCCTTGACAGAGGGGTTCACGTTCCCTTCTGCAGTGAGCATGTCGGAGCAGTGGAAGCCCTCACCGATGAGGTGTGGTTGCAAGTCTGACCCTGCGTTGGGAGAGGCGTTCGCCGCTACGGTCGCTTCGCGCCATGGATCGCCTGTCAGCCAGAAGTCAGCGCTCGGTGCTGTCCAGATGCGAATCGGAGCCAAAGGGGTCGAGTGAGTGTGGTGATGATACTCACGGACACCGTTCGCGAAGACGAGGTGCTCGGTCGACACGTTCCACCCTCCATACTGCTGGTTCGTGCGGGCGGCGGCGAGGGACGTGTCGGGAGGGCTGCTGAAGACCTCAGGGAAGAAATACGTGCACTGGCGCTATCGTGATACAAGGTTCAGCCATGATGCAAGCCTGAGCACGGATTAGTGACGTACCTCCCAACGTTCTGGCGACGCGAATCGAGAGACGAGAGTGGGAGTACCCTGCGGGGCACCATCTTGCCAGAACCCGAATTCGTTACACCTATTCCCAGACAATGAGCGTGACGTTTCACGTGTACGACAAGGGAGTACTCACAACAACCAATACCACGATCTGTACCAGTTGTCCGTGTAGGTCTCGATATAGGTGTAATCGTCCGGGTTGTATGAATCGAAACAGTCACTATATGACATCACCGAAGTCATGAGTATTTCGCTAGCTATGTGACCCAAAGGGTCGGGAAGAAAGACAAGACTCACGCTAGCGCATACTCGTTCGTGCTGCCGCAAACTAGAATGTGAACCAGGTCTGTTAGCCGAATTACATCGGGGAGAACGCGTGATAGTATCGCCTACGATTGACGAGGAAGTTGCTATTCTGGTAGTAGTTGCCCCACGCGGCGAGTGCGTGGTCGAGACCCCACCCGCTGGGACCTGCACTCTGGCCATCCTTGACTTCGAGAGCGTCGCAGAACTCATAGAAGACGGTCCCACTGCCAGACTCGAGGAGGAGGTCTTGCCATGTTTGTAGCACTGTAGCAACTGTATTGCAAAAAGTCTCAACAGGAGTTCAGTGTCCATCAAGCCAGTAAGGGGCTTACGTGCCCAGGCAAAGTCGTCGCTGGCGGTCACGAGTCCTAACCCAAAGTTATCCTTCAAGACCTGGATGGAGGTAGCATTTCCGGAGTCGAGGACTTCGTCGACATGAGCAATCACGGCTTCCACATCTGCCGAACAGTTCATCGACATGTATTCACGGGTGGGTTCATAATAACCCCAGAAGTCCCTGGGGGTGGACGTCAGTTCCGCTCGAACGCATACATGGCACGATTCTGGACGCACGAGATAGCTTGCACTACGGCGGATGAGGCATACCCGGCGGCGAAGAGGTTAGGTTTGCTAGAGGGAGAAAGCGACGTGAGGATCCGCTTTTTGTCCGGGATAGACAAATAGAGTAACGTACTTATACAAGGTATAGCTTGCCAGTGCGCCTGGATAGCTGCCACCGAAAAGGACCCACGGTGCCTTGTCGGGCCCGACCTGGTCTCCACCGGGAATAGGCAGCTGAACATTCTTAATGAAGTATTCATGATCATCGATAGCTTGCTGGAGCGTGAGAACGCGAAGGCTCTCCGTCGTGAGGTCAGGATAAGGGTTGGAATCCCCAAAGAAGCGGTGTTCGAGTAGGACGACGGAGCCGTTGAGCATTTCGGCGAGGTAACCCGTGATCGTGCTGACGGTCAGGTACCCGATATATGCTACAACATAGCAGCGGGATGAGGTTCCTGAGTCCGCGAGAAAGAAGGGTGAGCGAGTGCACTGACCAGAGGCGTCTTCTTCGCCGGCGTTCATCAGCAGGATCGGTCCCCCTGCGAAAACATCAGCGATGTGGTTGAGCTTGAAGCTGAACAATGCTCACCAGGCTGGTAGTAATCCCACGAAGCCCAATACCGTTGTTGGAACGTGCCAAGCGATGGGTCGTCATGGTCGATGAGCTGGTCGAAGTAGTACACTGTGTCCAGGGGGGGCAGCGGCTCCCCTGTGGTCTTGTGCTGCACTTCATACGAGTCCACCTTGACCTTGTGCATACCATGCCTCAAACCGTTCCATTTGGGCGCAGCGAGCACGAAGGAGGACAGAAGAAGGGGCACGAGGAATCGGAACAGTAGCATGTATAGTCGTGTGGTTTGGCGGGTAGTCGGAAGAGAGAAAGAAAACTCAACGGTGGGGATGTTGGCTCAAGGGGCTCATGTCTTGCTGCTTTATACCGCTCGCTATGTTCATTTGCTTGCGCCCCGTCAGACTGCCGGTCGGGACGTCGTCGACCACATCGACCACATACTGACGACCAATAAGAGTGCAATTTCCAATTCAGCGCACTCTGTACGGCGAAGAAGTGAGAACTTACGAAGACGCTGCCCAGTAACGTTCGCGGTACGCCTCGTCCGCGCTCTGCAGGGCCTGAAGGCTATGCACACGGCGCAAGGAACGGCGATTTCAGACGTACTTCACTATGTCAGTGCAACTTCGTCGAGCATCACATGGGCGAATACGCTGAGTTCACATCAGAAGGATATGACAGCCGTGACACCGTGTGTAGGCGTTGTGGATAATTTGCACATTTGCCCGGGAGTAAGTCGTACAATATGGACACCCTTCTGTTGTCGCTCAGCACACCCGGACCATCGGATGCAGCGACTGAATAGCAGGACAACGTACGCAGATCCGAATATGGTAAGTCACGTGTTACGAGCCCGTTACAGCACCGAGAGCCTATCGCTAGCCATGGGCTTTCTATCGGCTACTGTGGGCATGGTTGTAAATAGGCAACAACTATTTCAGTAGTGGGGTTGCAACCCCCCCGTCTATTAGACGGCGAGGAGTTGCGACCGGATGCATGTCCGGCGTCAAAGGGGACCTGCCGCGAGCACGCCCATGTCCGGCGGGGGGTTTGCAACCGCGGTTGCAAGTCCCCTGCCCACAGATGAATCCTCCGCGAAGATACCTACAACTGACCAATATGGGGTTGCAACCACGGGTTGCATGTCCCCCGTGGACGTATGCCTCGGCTGGCTTGCGAGGGAAGTCAGTATATGGCGGACAAAACGGCTACGCTCAGGGTCGAACCCCGAGCATAGTACATTCGAGGTGGCCAGCAATACCGCTGCACCACCATTGCTTACTTCTTGTAGTGTTTTGATGTAGCCATAGTACATGTGTTTTCATTGCTCGGATGATGGGTCAGAGCAAGACTTACCGGTAATCAAAACCCTACTGGTACAATCACATCGGCTACTCGACATGGGGTTGTTTCGGCGGTTTGCTTGACACTCTTATTACCTGAGCATCATGTGGGATCTCGCCACGCGATGCAAATGCCAACGTTCGTATTGACTACGCTACTAACAGTACGCAAAAGCTGCACTACGACATCAAGAAATTGCATCACCGCCGTCTACACGTTCTTCGACACTCACGCTAATACTCCCCGATGCAAAAGCCTTGCCCTTCGATCGGAATGTTGTCTGGCAGCTCGATAAAATCGGGGTCTTCAATATTGGAGCGATCCTTGAGCATTTGAGCGGTCCTATACATTAGTTAGATGACGTCCAATAGATGCCGAAGGGCTTTCACTTACGAAGTATACTCGTACCCCCACCATCCCTCGAAGGCTGCCGGACGGGGAATTCAGAGTTGCTGAATATCTCCTTCGCCCCTCCCGCTAACCCGTTTGAAAATGAACACCGCGCCGTCCAAGTTTGGGATCCAGACAAAGCCGATCATAATCAACGCCTATTACATTTTTCATAATTATGGTCAAAGGCAAGCTTACAGAAAAGCCAAGGTGGTACAGCGGTATCGCTGGCCACCTCGCATGTACTATGCTCGGGGTTCAATCCTGAGCGGAGCCGTTTTGTCGAAAATGTACTGACTTGCGTTCGCAGTATCCGAGCATGCAACCGTCGGCAGGGTACTTGCAACCATGGTCGCAACCCACTCCGTCGGACATGGGCGTGCTCGCGGCAGGGTCCTCTTTGACGCCGGACTTGCATCCGGTCGCAACTCCTCGCCGTCTAATAGACGGGAGGGTTGCAACCCAAGTACTGAAGTCGCTCTAGGCAAAGCTCAAGACCATATCCCATGGAATGCCAGTGCTTACCAAGAGATCAACCATCTTGGGTAGCGTCTTAGCCTCGGGTGCCCTGCGTAGGCCATCGCGGCGGCTCGCCGATATGGCCAAGTTCGAGTGAACTCGACGAATGAGATACGGTCCATCAGCTAGGCAATAATAGGCTGGCCTAGGGACTCTAGAAGCGTGTTTCTGGTCCATAGAGCTGGAACGAGCACTGTCACCAGCCGCGATGCGCAGAGTTTGGAGACCATGTCATTTCTGATGGACGCACTGGCAGCTTTGTGCAACATGCGCTCGACACGTGTATGCGAGTATCGTCAAGCTGTCATAGTGTTCCAGAGGTTTACGCTCTCTTGTCTGCCTGGATGAGCTCAAACTCCCAACACGATATGCACCCGAGGACTGATCATGGCCCAGATTGTCCAACCACCTCCGACACCTCCATCATAGAGCAAGATTTCCAGCGTGACGAGTTAGCCGTTGAGTCATCTTCCTAAATCTGTACTGACCTAAACATTCTCTTGGTACTCTTAGGCATATTGACATCGACAGTCTCCATGAGATCGCCCAAGAGCTACGGATGGATTCGCCGAGCCCTGTCAACGGTATCCCGACCGAGATTATGGCTGAAATCTTCGGGCTGGTACCTACGCCTACTTCGAGATGCTCTAACGAGTTGAGCAAGCTTAGACCTTGGCAATCCTTGACGGACGTCCGCGAAGCTGTTCCTTTGACGAGCGTGTGCCGATTGTGGCGACAAGTTGCGCTCTCAACTCCTGCTCTCTGGTCGTCCTTCCTGGACCTCGGTGACTCGAACCGACCTCCGCTTTGGATCCACTACGCCCACAGATGCACAGCGGGGCCTCTCTTTGTCGGCATCTTGGGTGTTCCCTCCAGAGAGACGATCGCGCTGTTGCAGCGAGAATGCCTGCGCGTTCAAGAGCTATACTTCTACGCCCCCCATTATCCCAAGAGCCAACACGACGTCCTCGTTGACCTCATGGCTTTGTCGTTTCCCAGACTCAAGATCTGTATGCTGACTGCGTACACGTACGAGCCAACTTCCGGTGCACATCTTGCTTTTGCTGGTGGGGGCATGCGCAAGCTGGCACTCTGCGGCTCGTTCGTCCCCCAGCTGTGCCCGTCGTTGGTCCACCTGAACCTCTTCAACAAGATCAGCGTGCGCGCTGATGAACTCCTGGATTTCCTCGCTGGCTCCCCTCGTCTGCAGTATCTCCGCATGTGTGAAATCACGACGATCCCACTCGCTGGGGAATCCGTTGGCTCCGGCGGAGCTGCACCTCCGCGCCAAATCGTCTTGCCTGCCTTGCGAAAGGTACGCGTAACAAAGGCGGAGTCATTGGCGGATACGACCGAGCAGGATTACTTCGCGTACATGCGCCACGTGTTCTCTCAGATCTCCTACCCGTCCGAATGCGATGTGTCCATCAGCCTCATCCACCAGAACGACTTCCTCCCACTCACGAATGCGTCCCTCCGAGGCAAAAAAGGCACTCATGCTGCTTTGTACAAGACCACACAGTCGAACCCAGGATATAAATTTTCCGCGCGGGCGGTCGATAAACAGGATGAAGACCGCTTGTTCCAATGCGAGTTCAACATCGAGTACTCTGAGGACTCTACAGCCATGGGACAATCCCTCATCACTCTCTTCTCTTCGTCCGAACTCGCCAGCCTTCAGAGACTGTGGACGACTCCGCAATGGGTGTGCAAACTACTCGCGGCTCATGTTCCTCTACGAAACCTCTGCACTTTGATTATACACGACCTGTCAAGCGGTTCGACGCGCGGCCCCATCGAAGAGGTTGTCACGGCCCTGACCCCGAACGCGGAGGTTGGCGTGGCGTGTCCAGCCTTGAAACTCCTCGCGGTACATTGCCGGGTCCGGTCGCGGGACTTGGCGCATCTGGAGAACCCTAGCAAAATTCTCGCGATACGAAAAGCAGCTAGGTTGCGCATGGAGGCCGGCTACCCGTTGTCCCTCCAAATTCTCGTGTACAGTTCCAAAGCGGCTGCTGTTCTGCATTACGACGACCACGGCCAATTGAGCCTGCATGAAAAGGACCACGACAGAGACAGTGGAGGCTGGAGATTGTGGTGGGTTTTTGATCAGCACTGGGGTTCGGGTGCTTTGGAAGACTGGGCGAATGTGTAGTGTTGTGCGGGGTTATGATTGGTTGATCCACAGACGAATACTGACGGGCCATCGCTCTCCTGCAACTCTACTGTCATATACAACTAAGCGCAAGTACTAACCCCTCAGGTCATCGAGTAGGCTGACTACCCGTCGTTTTCTCTGCGGAATCTGGGGTCCGGAGGATAATCATTGATTTGCTTCCGAGCTACCAGTGTTACCCCCGCGCCTCTCACCTCCCATCACCGGACATACATCCCCTACCCACACTCGCGGTGCCTGCGAAGACCACTGCGCGGAGCGAAGTATCGCCTCTTCGCCCGCAGGACGGGGCTCATCGTTACTTTGTGAGCCCTCTGGGTACCGGCTTGGCGGCTTGAATGACTTCAGCTGAAGTTTGAGCTGCTCGTCCGAGAGCACCTGTTGACCAGATGCAGCGGTCGGTATTTCCGATTCAGCGTATGAGGCTTGCTCAATATGCCAATTTCGCGCGTCGGCGCCGCTGGCACGGACGTATGTGGGGCATAACCCGCCCAAATGCCCTCGTTTGGTCCAATCGGTGTGAGGCACGGTCATCCCGGGGGCCATCTTTTGGTCCGAACCCAGTAACAGGCCTCTGCGAGCATTAACCGGGGTCGTGCGACCGCAGTGACCAGAGCAATCTAGCCTTTGGAATCGTCAGGACAGAGTATAGTTCGAGTACCTCGGTAGTAGAGCCCTATTGAGTTTAGATAGCATTATGAAAGATTTGGCGAAATGCGATCGCGTCGATGTCCTGCCGAGGCTCCATCCAGGGCCTGGGGAGACGCAGAGACCAGTCGCTGCCAGACCCCACCCTGGTAACAGGAGTCTTACTTGTGCATCTGTCCTTATGCTGTCTGGGTGTCGACGATGGATGCGCACAAGAGGCTATAAGTGGAGGGACGAGGGCAAGAGGATGGCCGGTACAATATCATACTTTCCGTAATCGGCGCCGCGACAAAGTACCCACGAGCGCCAATAGCTGGCGCCCAACACACCATGTATCCGACCTGATCCGACGATTCCGACCCGGTCACTGACTCTGAGCACGGTTGCGTCTTGCGACTCTTGCCAGCAATCCTAGTAGCCCACCGTCTTCTCTGTAGTCTTCTGGTCAGTGACAGTGTCGTATGTGCGATGACTGTGGTGTGCCGCGCGGCGCATGTCCTAGACCGGTCCTCCCACTAACTCGGACAACCGCCTGACAACACATCGAGTCCTTCTGAGCATATCGACGACGGCCATTGGTGATTACTTGGCATTGGATGGATCGGCACGAACCCGCTAAACTGTACTCGTTCATTTCCATGGCGCGTCAAGGGCGCCTTCATATCGCTACGGATTCTAGAACACGCCGAGTGTGCGAGGTCCTAGGCTCGCAGAATGTATCCAGGCAAGTGTCTTGTCTACTTTCCCTTTTCCTCTAATTCTTTCTACGTCGTCTGGTCTTTAGACGGCGTCACGGAGAGATTGTCCGAATTTACGTTGGAGGATGACTTCAAGCTCCGTTCCCCTTTGAATTCCAAGAGCGCACGCCAATAACTCACCTCGAGCTCCGCATGCGCCATACGGTTGGCAAGATTCTCCGGAAACTGCGTTGATGGACAAGACGTCGAAGACGATGCTCTCGTCGCGAAGTTGAGCTGTTCCCTGAGCTCTATCGTCTCCCGCAAGAGCTGTGTTCTCCGATCTTGGACGCGATACGCGAAGGGACAGCTCAACGGGCACAGGCTGGTGCTCGTGGACGAAAATATGCTCCTTCGAAAGTATCATGATCAGATTGTATTGTTTCTGCTTCTTGATATGCGCATGCATTGACGAGGGTACGTGGTTGGACTCGCTATCATCCGTTCGACCAGTAGTTGAGTAATTGCAATGTGCCAGCTCCCGGCTCGCCAGGCTACATGCGCGTCCGAAGTTCAAATCGCCGTACTGCCGCTCCATGGCGTTGATATCCCGTTTTCTATCAGGCTTGAACATGCCGGAGTTGGCTATCTACCAGACTACCAACGAAACGAACGGGTATGCGAATGGTTCTGATATCCGGCGCCATGTCATGGCAGTTTGTCTGATACAATAGATAAAGTATTGTCGGCAACATACAACACGATCTCATATCCGAGCGCAACGTCCCTATCACGTCGTTCGGCGACCCCTACCGTTAACGAAGCGGCAGTCACGGAACCGATGTGAGGCTCACCTCAAAGACCGCACTGCGACTTCTGAACCTGTTGCACCTCCGCGTCTATGACGTCCAGGGCAAGCCCCTGGCCGCCGGTAAGCGTGTTCAGTGCCTCGAGCGAGAGGACAAAGCCATCGCCTGCTCGGTCGACTGCGAGGACGTTGATGCTCTTCCCGTTGTACGTCAGCTGCCAACAGGTCCCGCAATATGGTGAGTTGAAGCCGGTGACGGCTGCTGCGCCTGCGACGTTGGGGAAGGATGGGAGCGAGCCGAGCGTCGTGTAGCCCAGAGGCTCCAGGCCGTTAGGCCCATCCGCGCATGTAAGCGCTTCTAGATCCTGCGATGCGTTGTCGTATAATTCGTCGTAGGCCACCCTCACAGCGAACGCCGCTGGAAGAAAGAGAGGGGCAGCAGCGAGGAAGAGGGTGCTGAACTTCATGGCAGTCGGCGAGGTTGAAGGGCGTATTGAAGTGAGTACAGGCGTGACTCCGTTGAACGCCCTTTAAACCGGCAGGGCCTGCTGGGCGGAGAGCGCATACCGGTCGCCTGTGAAGTTCATAGCATCTCGTTCTCTCACCTCAAGGCGGCGACGGGCTCAAACAACAAAGCGTTTTGGGTGGGACGAACTTCATCCCCGTGTATGAGTGTATCTCGGCCTAGGCGGGCGATTCATCACCTGTCCACCCTTCACTGTCAACGGGGAGACGCGGGCTAACGTACGCCTCTTAGCCGCGTCGCAGCGCGAATTAGTGCTGCCGCAATGCAAGGCAACCTTGAAGGCAAGGCATACCTTGCCTTGACGGCATCTCGGCATGGGCCACCTTGAAGCGCCGTGAGCTAGACTGCAAGGCGCCTTCAAGCTCCTTCAAGGCAAAGCACCGCCAGAGCCTCTCTCCAAGAAAGGCAATTTGTTCATCATGTGACGAGTGCAGCCGTCGGCCCAGACATTCCCGCCGGCGCTTGTTGCGCAACCTCAAAGCATACCTGAATACGGTGCGTTGTGGGCATCCTCGATGAGGGGTAGTTGTGAAAGTCGTAAAATTCGGAGTGTCCGACACATTCCAGCTATACAGAAGCATATTAAGTTTAGTTCAATGCCTCCTCTGCCTCGTACGAGGTTGAGGATCGACGCAAGAACCTGCGGGAGCTTCCGCCTTGCAAGGTACTTCAAGGTACTTCAAGGTCACCTTGAAGCGCTTCCAGCCCGTTGCAAAACGATAGACCGCGGGGGTCCGCCGCGAGCGGGCGTGCCTTGTTTGGCTCCCTGCCTGATATAGCAGGTACGAGCGCTTGTAGCACCCGCGCGTCAAGCTCGCGTCGCGACGCGTTCGTCGTCTCTTTACCTCTACGTTCACTATTACTGAGCTTCCCGTTCTGCATGCAACACCCCCACGATCGTTACTACGCTCAAGACCATCAGTACCCGCTAGAGAATCCACGAAACCCGCCCCGAGGGGCGATATACCGCTACTTGTTGGGCCAAGGGCCTCTACCAGCACCCCGCCCTCAAGAAATGGCTGCTGCGTATGCGCTTGCAGCTCTCAATGCTCCTGGAGGGTTCGGCGCAGGCATCAATCTACCTCAAGCAGACCAGGTGGGAGGTGCTGGTGCAGCGGTACCTCAGCCAGCACCTCAGGGGGGTGCACCAATGCCGGCGCCAGGTGGCCACTACCGTCCTGTTGCAGCAGGTGAGTATCGACATCAGCAGGTATTTCATGTTTCTCTTGACACTAGCTTATGATCAACACAGAGCAAGTTGCTATTCTTGCGCCCATTAACACCACCAAGGACGGCCAGCCTGTCATACAAGCCTCGTTCAAGCTGGCGGCTAATCTCCCACCGGACGAGGTCTTGCGGCGCATACGTGAGTTTATGGGCCTTGATGAAGGCAACCAAGCCCGTGTTGGCTACCGGGTTCTACCAGCAAATCGATCCGAGCCTTTCCTACGTTTCGAAACCCCAGAAGATGTCGAGACTGCAGTTTCCACTACCGTGACGCGCATGAAACGTGCGGTCTCTCGTGTAGTACAGCTAGAGATCACTAATCTGGTAGGAGCTCACTCAAACTCAAGACGTCTTGGGTTCTAATGCATTTCTTAGGACTACCGACCTGCACCTGCCACTGCACCTGAGGCAGGACGGCGTGATCCCCCGCCTGCCCGTCCTGTTGAGATGGCATACAATGAGGAGCTACGCATTGTGAAGGAGAGGCTCTCATGTGCCCGTTGCTCCATCAAAGCTGGCACGCCTTCTTGGTGCTACGTCGATCGCGCCTCAACGGAGCACGTTCCGCTTCAGCCTGAGCATCTTACGCTCTGGGCAAGATGCATGGTGAGTACATACTCTGTTCTTCATTACCTGATCTAATATTGGTCGCTAGCATGATGGCCTCTGCGACCGCGAGTGTCGTAATCCGCCCAATTGCCTCGTCTTGGACAAGCTTTGTACGGAGGCCCATCGGAAGCGCCGTAACACGTCAACGCCGAAGGGTGGGAGCAACACGGCTCCGGTACCTGAGGTGCACGTTCACATCGATACACCGTTGCGTAACCGGTCAACCAATCACCGACATGGTCATCGTAGGAAGCACCGTCGTCATCGCCGCCGCTCACCTTCTACCTCATCCTCTGACACCGAGTCGTCCACTCTGTCCACCCTGTCTCACTTCGACTCGGAGGAAGATGAAGGTGAGGCATTGGCCATCAGTGATGTGCTTACTGCCCTACATGTCAAGCAACCTGCCTCCAACTATCCTGCGTATAAGGAGACCTTAGCCTCTAAGGGTGTCCTGTATGCACGCAGCGCGCTCGACTTTACTGTCGACTGGTACGTTAAGGAGGTTCATATGCCGGAAGGGTTGGTGAGGCCGTTCCTCCGTCAAGTGGAGTCGATGCTCAGAAAGCGACGCCGGGTTGGTTCACGCTCTCATCAGCACCAGGGACAAGGTGATGAGAACATTGACCCCGCTCTACGATAGACCACTATTATTAGAGCTTATGTTTCTGCGTAGTCATAATCCAACCTAGTCTTCGAGAACCCAGTGAGTGTAGCCTGAGTGAGCAAACCAGCCACGGATGTTCTCTGGTGTCATAGTTGAGTATACGGCATCCCAAAGCAGCTTTCGTGGGTCACACGACACCTCCTCTCCCATCTCTCCACGGATGTAGTCCTTGTTCCGTAGAATCCAGGCCTTCATTGCAGAGAAGCCTTCTTCAATGGGATTCAAGTCTGGTGAGTATGGTGGCAAATACAAGAGACGTCGACCACTATTGATTGCAAATTAGGCACATGCATATATGTATTATATTGGAACCCTACCGTGACTCCACAATCTGGCGTAAACCCTCGAAATGATGAATAGAAGCATTGTCCATCACTAGCACTGAGTTCTTTTGTGGCCAGGGATTCATGTTGTCCAACAGAACATCAATGAATTTTTCGAACTCAGTGGCATTCCAGGAACGTGTTAGGATGTCGAGATGGAGAACACCATCCAGGGATATGGCAGGTAGGATTGAATATCTACATATTCCCTTAGCTCAGTTGTATGAATCTCAAGTTTCACTACGGACCTGGTACCACGGACAAAGTAGTCATGCCGACGGGCACGATCACCAACAGGGGCCCAACCATATGTTCGTCTTGTTGTAAACCGGTTGCATGCAGATTCATCTAGGAAGACGAGTGTCTCTGCAGGGTATTGCTCACGGACCGTAGCCATGTAAGCAAACCGTACGTCCTCATTTCGCTCAAGAGCTGGGCGTGCAACCTATGTGCAACATTGTATAAGAATCCTCTACTTTTCATGAGTTTCACCACACATGCCTTCTTATATGAATAGCCACGTTGATGGAGGCACCGTGAGATTGTTGACCGGTTCACCTCTACTCCATATGCAGCTGCCAGTTGTTGCCGTAGCTCATCGAGTAAAATGTCGGGTTGTCTCTCAACAAGTGACTCAAGATACTATAGCAATATTTGATGTGAAGTCACCCAGGTACATTCATGATGAAATACATACAGAGACTTCGAGGCCGGTTAGCTCACGAGGGCGTCCTACTTGTAGTGGCTTCCGCGACACCTGCCCGGTCTCCCGATAGGTTTGTAGGACCCGTCTCACGGTGCGAGCACTGCACCCAATGAGAGCTGAGATCTCTTTGGCAGGGAGGCGCCCAGACATTGTCAGAATGAGTTCTTTCTGTTCATCAGATATATGTCGTCGATTGCCCATAGCGTATACAGCAGGTAGTTGGTCAAAGAATGAGTGAATGAGTGCTGGAGTTCCAACGACGCCGCCTTGCGCACAACTCGACGCGCGAGTGCTACAAGCGCTCGTACCTACTATATCAGGCAGGGAGCCAAACAAGGCACGCCCGCTCGCGGCGGACCCCCGCGGTCTATCGTTTTGCAACGGGCTGTCAAGGCAACTTCCAATTGAAACTCCGCTACCTTGAAGGCGCCTTTACCTTGCATTGCGGCAGCACTAGCGCGAATTGACCCCTGCGATCCCAGAGGTACGCAGGCGGCAGGGCAGAGTCCCGGCAGAGTGCCGACATCATTAACGAGCATGTGGGTCAGTCAAGCGATACCGCGGCACCGGAAGCCCGAACAACGCGTTACACATTCCAGCCCGTATCCGCATGCCCAAATGCTCAAGCGGGGTCTATATGCCGATAGCGGCGGGGGCTGTCGCCTTCGTAGCTCTTGCTATACAAGGTAAGATCTTGCACATTGCCCTTAGCACTACCGAGGATCGAGCTCGCTATCGTCGCTCCTGTAAGTATGGAACCCATAGAGTTCTTTAGAGAGTCATGTTTCCTCTCTTGAGACTGAGGCAAACGTCAGGCTACACCATTCCGACTCAATCGGAACGTAGAAACTTGCAGCCTGCTTGGGTCGCGTCGAACGCAACGGGCGCTCCGAGTCTCCGGCTTCTTTGGCACGGCCCCTGCGAGATGTGCACGAGCCGCACTGCCTCTTGCAACCTTGCACACATTCTTTGGTGACGACAAACTCTGTGTGACCGACACTTGGTGGAAACCACCGGGAAGAACTTGGGGGTAAAAATAGTGATTTTCGAGGCATTTACGGTGTATAGTCATCCGTTCGAGATTATTAGCGCTGGTGTATTTTCAACCATTTATGCAGTATCCCAATGCGACATTTTTCAACCTTATTTTGCAACAATCACCACGTTCGCCTAGCCGAACAAAGTGATGACTACCCCCACCTTTTACGTCGCTTTCCCTCTGCTTTATAATGGTGAAATCCTCATAAATAGGCCTTATAATTCACTACTTTACTGCTCTACATCAGGGTCCGTTCACGCTAGCTGCATTTAAATACTAGGTGTTATAAACGTGCTGTAGACAAATAATACACAGTATTAGTACTACAGGAAACTCGTAGGGGCCTAGAGGACGAGCGAGGGAGAGCCGGGATGGTACAAGACAGGGGTGTACGTGTCACTGCCATACCAACACAATGTCAACAAGCAACAGTCTAGAACATAGATGGAGTCACAGTGCGTAGTACAGCAGGAGGTACTAAGCTCCAGAGACCATCAGAACGACCGAGGAGTCCGTAGCTGACGCTACTGCTAGATGGCCAAGAGACACAGAGAGCGCAGGACAAGAAACAATGAGCCAGACAAACCAGCTCCAGGTAGGCGACACCAGCAAGTGTAATAGACGAGAGAGCACGCCGTGAGGGGCAGGCACGAAGCAGCACTGTCGGACTAAGAATTGGGAGCGGAGGGTAGGCACGACAAGAGCAGGCGAGTGGGCTCGGCAGATAAGGCACTGACTCACTGCAGGCGAGAAGCTGTTTGAGTCTGCAGTTGCGTATCCCGTATGTTGATCCACTGGCCACAGCAGGAGAAGAGTACCGGAGAGCCAGCGCCGGAGCTCAGACCAACGGGGTCAACATGCTAGATCTAGGACCCAGAATCACGACACAGACGGCGAGCAGGACGGGGCGAGCAACACCAGGACAGCGAGAAACCAGCAAAGGAGCACTGCGATGGGGGCGACGGGACTGCGGCGAGAGCTAGAAAGAGAGGCATGGGCGTACACATAGTATACGTAGTCGACGACAGAAACGCGATCGACAAGTCCGTTTGCTGCTGGCACGTCCCTCCTGGCGGTGTCATTATTTGGAGGTATTTGGGTTGTGGCTGCATTTGGACAGGCGCCAGTGGGGGGCAAAGCGTTAGTATTTTCTCCTACTTATGCCAGTGAACTCTAAGGTGGTTATCATCACCACGTTATTCAACACCCCCACTTAACCCCTACTTTGCCTGGTGATCGGCGTGTTTCACCAGATAAAATCGTAGCGCCTACCACTTCCCAGGCGCACAGTGAAAGCCTGCAATGCTACGCCCACGGCACTGAGCATGGCTGTGAGTCTTAGATCAGAATGTGTGCGCTTACTATGCAGGGGAATACTGACCGTCTCATCTTTCACGCATTGCTATCGGATCAGGATCGCCGTTCTGCGCTCCGTTCTGCACGCTGTATACCAGGCGGTAGCTCGGGCTCGAGCTGCCTATGGATGGCTTGCTTGACCGGCTTCCGACATCAGTACGTACGGCACTGGTCGCGCGCGTGCCTCGCGGCCGCGCATGGCCTGGTGACTATGCGGTATGCGGCGTCCTGACTTGAACGGCGGGACACCGCTCGTGGTCGCCTTCTCGTTCGCCGTATAAAAGCGAGCAAGTTTCATCCCAGAAAGCCAGCACTCGAGCAGCCTCCCTCAGTCGCATACACTCCTCCAACCTACTCCATCATCATGCAGTTCTCTTCCTTCACCACTCTCATCGTCGCTGCCGCCGCCCTCGCGACCGGTGCCGCGGCCACCCCCGTTGCGGCCACCACTGCTACGGTCACCTGGGACTCCGCTTACGACAACACGAACGCGAGCGTGTCGACCGTCTCCTGCTCCGGCTTCATGGAACGCAGGGGATTCACCACCTTCGGCTTGCTCTCGAACTTCCCCTACATCGGGGGTGCGGGTGTCATCGACAGCTACGACTCGTCCTGGTGCGGGACGTGCTGGAAGCTCACGTACAACGGGAAGAGCATCAACCTCCTCGCGTTCGACCACGCCGGCGACGGCTTCAACATCTCGGAGGAGGCGATGAACGAACTCACTGATGGCGAGGGTATCGTGGCGGGTCACGTCGACGTTCAGGTCGAACAGCTCACCAGCACCCAATGTGGTATCTGATAGGCCAGGTTAGTGGCCTTGTTGAGTATTCGAACGTGTTGGTACTCATGGACGCGCACTCTTCTTACAGCTCTCTAACTCCATGGACATTCATTCGGACTTTTGTACCACAATTACACGCACGCTTGTTACGCACTGCATGACTACGGACTTGTCAATATCTGTAGTATACTCGATAGTCTCGGAGCATTTCGTATCTTGCAGACGATTGTAATGTTTCATTGCCATGATCACATTTTGGATGTCTCTATTGTTGGACGGTTTGTAAGGTAGGCCTCGCACAGACTCGACTACGTCACCTGACCGAAATCTGTCACGCTGTGCCCGTTTTGGCGGGGAGAAAAGTTTGCATTTTATATAAGATCTCGCCCACCTCACTTTTCAAGAATCAGCAACCTACAAGTTCAAGAGAAGTGCTCTCCCCACAACCTGTAGGCTCTTGATTTTGAGGAAAGTAGATTGAGGCCGACTTATTCAACGTGGAGGAACACAATCCACCAGCGCTAGACCCGAGAAATACACGTTATGTGCGATAAGTTGCCATTAGCGCCGAGACGCGGATTTCTGGCGCGGGCTAAACAGTACGTAGCCTCCGTAGGCATGCCAATTTGTGCAGACAAGTCCCGCAAACGCTCAAGCTCACGTGAATGGTCACGCGTGACATAGGTAGTCGAGTCTGTGTGAGGCCTACCTTACCATGAGTAGCATGGTCTGCAGGCGACTGCATATCGCGCGAGCCCAGAACCTGCGCGCGCACACCACCGCCTACTAGCGAAGACCGGCGTGCGTTCTTCGACATAGCGGGGTGAATGTTAAGTATAATAATCCTCCGTGAGGTTTACGTTGTCGGCTGTTGCTGACCTGAACCCCGGAGATCAACTGCTGCACATGGTGGAAGGAACGGTGGTCGAGGATCCTGCATATTGCGGCTCTTGAGGTACCGTACAACGCTTTACGACGCATTACGAGGTGCCGACGTATTCTCCGTATACGTACGCTATCTCTACTCAAGGGTTCCCCAGCCCACTGACCTGCCAAGCCGTGCGCGCCCTCCACCACGTAAAGCGACACATGAAGCCCATGAACACATCTCTCAGCCGCGCCAGGTTACAAGGGATGATGCCCAGCAGCCACCGCCTCTCGTTCGGGAGCGTCATCAGCCCTTCCATCTCCTTCACAAATCTGATCACAGTCAGCGCGCGACCGTGGCGCTCCTCTGCCCAACGCCGCAAAGGCGCGTCGACGAGGTCCCGCTGCGCGCGCGTCGCGGTCGGGCTCGTGGGAGGGGCGCGCAGGAACTCGACAAGGGCGGGTGCTAGCTTGATGGTGTCGCGAATACCCAGGTTCATGCCCTGACCTCCGATGGGCGGATGGATGTGCGCCGCATCCCCGACAAGGACGACGGGTCCGCCCTCGCGGAGGGGCGTCCCATCTGGATTGGCCCCTGTGGGGAGGCGGGTGAAGAACGTGTCCGCAATTGAAGAGCGCGTGCGGTACCGACTCGACCACGCAGTTTGCTCGACGATGATGCGAGGCGAGTCGAGACCAAGCGTGACTTTCGGCCCCCACGCGTCGAAGACATTCTGAAGATAGTCGGTGTCCGGGGCGTGGGGCGGCACACCAAAGGAGGGAGGAACGTTTGTTGCGATGCGGTAGATGAGTTGATTCGCAGGAATCTGAGGGTAAGGTTGACCCGGGAGGGCGGCGAGTAGGAAGATGTTGTCGGTGCTGACGGCGAGGTTCATCTTGTCCAGCGGCCAGTCGGGAGCATTCTCCAGAGTCACGTCGGCGATGACCAGCTGCATCGCCATATTCTCTGGTTGGTCGTTCGGCTCGCCGTCCGGGTCTGCCCAGCCGATCTGAGCGTTCGCGCGGACCTGCCAGAACATGCCCGAGTTAGATCACGAGATACTCATGTCGCTATGTCGATACGTGCGTACTGACCGTCGAATGCGAGCCGTCCGCGCCTACCACAACGCGCGCCTGGACGACCTGCCCGTCCTCGAAGATGATGTCAGTCAAATTGGGGTTTGCAGCGCTGGGTTGAACGCGCGTGACCCTGTGTGGCCGATGGACGGGAACACGGCGATTCTGGGCGACGTTTCCCAGAATACGCTCGGTGACATGCTGGGGGATGGAAACGACAAGTGGGAACTTGGAATTTTTTGCGAGAGGACTGAAGGTCGCCGTCTCGATTGCACCCCTTTTGGAGTGTATGATTTGCCCAGATAATCTCCTGGCTTCTTGCATGACGTCTTCAGCACAACCTATGGAGTCTAATGCCTAACCAATTGCATTGTCAGACAAGGGACATTTGGCGCGGTCATGGCTTACCTCAAGAGTGGCAGCGTGGATTGCAATTGCACGGGAGGTATTCCCGCCCTGCTCGGCACAGTCCACAGCAAGCATGCTAGTGCAGCCGTGCTTCTGCAACGCAAGGGCGAGACAGAGGCCGGTGGGCCCTGCACCTACGATGAGAATGTCGACGCTGTGAGGAAGCGACATGGAGTACAAGAGAATCCAGAGATAGAGCGGGGTCCCTGCGGTCTGATGTTAGACACCGCATATTCATATACTGAGAGAAGAGTTTCGCACCGGAGTTTGCTCACGTACTGGGCGAGTAATCTTCGCACTTCACCCGTTCCGAGGGACTCTATCCAGTCTCAGTTGGAAACGTCTTGTTCACGTGCGAGTCACCCCCAAGGAATTATTGGGGCTCACGATTGCATCACAAATTCCTGCTCGTCGTGTTCCCAGGATGAGCGTTATGCGGGCTATGTATAACCGCACCGCGATCATGCTTGCGAGTTTCCCTCTGATTGAATGCTATGATGAAGTGGCGCGGTAGTTCCCTCCACTCCAGGATCATGCCTCGGGTGGGTATGCAGCAGCCACAGACGTAGGTGAACTTTATATTTAGGCCAACAAATCATTATGAGCAAAGAGGGCCTGAAGTAGAAGGGTTTGCCCTACTTACAGTCATGGACCACTCCTTGAGACAGCGGTTGTTCATCAGCGCATGCAGCCTTCACGTGTACTCGTAAAATCGTGAAGTTTTGTAGGATAATTCGAGTAGTATATACGCATGTCTACGAATATATCTGGTCAGAACGTGCATGTTCACAAGAAGCTATGAGCAAAACATGTAAGCGCGCATCCACCGCTCCTTGAGACAGGGTGTACTTACCTCTTCGGGAAGGCTGTGTAAGCGATTCCCACGCATCCTACTCGTCATCGTCAGAGGACTCGTTGTCTTGTTCTTGATCGTCCTCTGTGGCTGCTCTCTCAACAAAGTCACGCTGAGCTGCCATAGCATTAAGTAGTAGAACTGCAATACATAAGGCAGTTTGGCGTCTATAGAAAGTCAGCAATCCGAGAGCTGATGCCAAAGGTGGGGCTGTTACGCTTTCGAGCGTGACTCTTAAACTATCAAGCCTTAAGACGTCAATGAATAGAGAGCTTGTATCTATTCAGCTACTAGCCCTAGCTTGTCGAAGATAAGCGCGTAGTAGTATTTGCAGTTGAAAGCGAGTTAACGAGCAACCAAAGTCGTATTTCGCGAAGAGACTGAAAGCTGAGGGTCGCTCTATGGCGTCGCCTCTTATATACATGTATACAGGCCTGTAGACGGAATGTTCTAGCGTGTACATGGACTTTCTGGTGCGTAGTGTTACGAATGTACAATAGGTATTGCGACGTCTCGACGAACTGGTAACGGTTTCTAGTACTTACTCTGTACGATACAAGTATGGTAGGCTCTGGGACTCCAGCTACGATTGTATATGGCGGATTCTATGGAACAGTCTCGTATTATCTAGGACTTTCCATGCACAGTTACTTCTGCACAGTGCACAGTCGCTTCCGCGCAGTGCACAGCGCTTCTGCACAGTACACAGCAGCACTGCCACAGTGTTACTAGGTTCGACTAGCGCTGACTACTATGCACCAGAAAGTCCTTGTATACGCTAGAACGTTCCGTCTACAGGCTGGTATACATGTATATAAGAGGCGACGCCATAGAGCGACCCTCAGCTTTCAGTCTCTTCGCGAAATACGACTTTGGTTGCTCGTTAACTCGCTCTCAACTGCAAACACTACTACGCACTTATCTTCGACAAGCTAGGGCTAGTAGCTGAATAGATACAAGCTCTCTATTCATTGACGTCTTAAGGCTTGATAGTTTAAGAGTCACGCTCGAAAGCGTAACACGTAGTAGTCAGCGCTAGTCGAACCTAGTAACACTGTGGCAGTGCTGCTGTGGACTGTGCAGAAGCGCCTGTGCACTGCGCGGAAGTAACTGTGCACTGTGCAGCAGTAACTGTGCATAGAAAGTCCTAGAGAGTCCTAGATAATACGAGACCATTCCTGTCTTTAAGAACCGTAGCTAGAATCCTAGAGTCCGCCATATTCGTATAGTACAGAGACGGAAGTAGAGACCATACCAAATCGTACAGTTCGTAAGACGCCTATCGTACATTTGTAACATTAGCTCCCCCTCCGCTGAAGGTCGTCCTCGACCTTAGGCATGCACGATAATGTTCTGGTTACGCTCGACGACCTCAGGACGGAAGACGTCCAAAGAGATCTGGACGAGGTCAGACACATTACCTACTGCCCGAATACAATCCCACTGCGCCGATTCTGCCGCCGACATGCCTATAGCCTGGCGATAAGTCGTCGGGGTGCGTTCGGCCTCGATCTTGAAGGCAGGGAAATTTCCTCGACGAGCGATGACGTCGTCGATAAGGAGAGAGGCTGCCATTGTGGTCCTGACAGAAGCTTCCGGCCATCGCAGATGGTATGCGACCATGATCCGAGTGACGGAGATGCCGAAAGGATTGTTGGGGACCACGAAGATGTCGCTGTTGGAATTGACATAGCCAAGTCGATCTTCTCCAGTTCCTCGAAAGAAACCGCAGCGTCCGCGAGGTTCTTCAGCGTTCTTAGTGAGAGTCGCTGGTGGGGGAGGAGGAGGAGAGGGTGCCCTAACCGCGACCTTCAGGGCTTCGTGGAACTCCTCCTCAAGGAGCTCGTCGACCTCGTCAACCGTACTGAGCTCGAG
The DNA here is from genome assembly GCA_022376465.1 of Cubamyces lactineus. NCBI lineage: Eukaryota > Fungi > Basidiomycota > Agaricomycetes > Polyporales > Polyporaceae > Cubamyces > Cubamyces lactineus. Next base: position 163,805 of record JACDTU010000025.1, on the reverse strand, counting down.
ATGCTCAAGCTCCGGGAGAAGGTCGAACGATTCCACCTCGGAGTAAGGTGAATCCGAACGAGATGAAACCAAAGAGGGGGTGGACTCCTCAGAGGTTTGTCCCCACTTGACGGCTTCTTCCTCGGGGTCTGGAGTAGCAATCTTCCATGGGTCAGTTGAGGGAACTGACCATCCTCCAACTGAACTCACGTCCGCGTCTTCATCCTCATCTACCTCGATAGACTCCGGGTAGTCATCGAGACGTTGCGGCCAGAAAATATGTCCCCAGTTATGAGTACCGTGTTGGTTGCGGAGGGGCATGAGATCCGAGAGAGCCCCCGCGATCTGGGGGTTAGCGAGCATCGAGAGTACCTTCTCTGCTCCTTGGATCACCGCCTGGTAAGCCTCGTTCGCAACCTGATCGACCTTCTTCTTCTCCGACTTGGGCGCCGACGTCCTCTTGTTATAGTTGACGAGAACTCCGTAGGACGGAGCAGCCCTGGCGAGAGAGCGGTAGACGTCGATGAGGTCCTTGACCTCAGGGAGATGAGAAATTCGAGCCTCTACGTGACTGTAGAGGTCGGGGTGGACAATGACCCAGCCGATGCGGTCGGCGAGGGTGCCTTCGTCGTTGGCCGAGACAGTGTGTCGAGGGAGGTGGTTGTAGAAGACCGTCCTCCGTTCGCGGATGAAGTTGGGGGGACGGGGAATGTTGCGTCTGGAAGCCTCAGAGAAGCGGCGACCAGTGAGATGAGTGCGAGTGTTGACCATAGTGAATATCAGAAAATGTTTAGAAAATTGGAGGGAATATTTGAGTGAGGAGTGGGTTGAGTCTTTTTACGACAATTTGTGCCTCTTCTTATAGTTGCGCAGGATTGACTGCGCATTCTTGAGATGTTTTTCTGGTTCCCAAGAATTCTCCGATGCAGGCCAACCCTTCCAAGCCACTAGGTACTGTTTTCGGGTACCTCGGGTACGGTGGCTTAGGATTGCTTCTACCTCCCATTCCTCTCCTTCCGTCGAGTCTGGAGTGGGAATCGGTGGAGGTCGGATGTAGTCTGGTCCGTGCTCCTTAGTTGTGTGGTACGGAGTAAGTAGCGCTGCGTGGAAGACTGGGTGTATCTTCCATTTCTCCGGAAGTTTTAACTTAAATGTAACCGGTCCCAAGACCTTAACGATAGCGAACGGTCCCACTCGTTTTGGAATCAACTTCCTAGAGACATATGGAAGCCTGAGGTTCTTTGTATCGAGAAGAACCTTGTCTCCGAGCTTCAGCGGAACTTGAGCAGCGGGGAGTCTTCTTGACATGGCTGCGGCGGCCTGCGCATGCGCAGCTATTGTATTCTCCCTGGCTTCCTGAAGACTTTGAAGCCTCTGCTCCGTACTTGGATGCTTTGGGGTGGTTCGGACTGTCCCAGCGGCCTCTGGCTGAAACCCGTAGAGGAGTTCAAACGGGGATTTTCCCGTGACAGAGTGTGTCCGCTGATTGTGCGCGAATTCGAATTGAGGCAGCAGTTTGGCCCAGTTCTCCGGATTGTTAGCACAGTAGAGCCGAAGTGCTAAGTCGAGTTCCTGATTGACTCGCTCCGTTTCCCCATCTGTCTGAGGATGATAGGCCGTGCTGAGTGCCGTTTCAATTCCGAGGCTGTTGTGTAATTCTTTGAATGCCTTGGAGATGAATTGCGGCCCTCGATCCGAGATGACCTTCGCAGGTAGTCCGAATCTGCGATATACATCCCTTTGCAGAATATCCATGGCTCCTTCTGCCGTAATATTCTTGGTGCAAGGGGAAAATACCGCTGCCTTGGATACATCATGGTCAACTACCACTTGGACGGCATTGAATCCATCCGACTCTGGTAGATCCGTGATATAATCCATTGTAATGGTCCGGAAAGGCCTAGTATCCCCACTGTGTCGAATGGGAATTAAGCCTGGTTTAATGGGATGCGTATTGACCTTGCTTGTTTGGCAAGCGGCGCAACCTTTGACATATTGCACAATGAATTTCCGCATGCCTGGCCACATATATTCCCGTTTAACCAGATCGTAGGTTTTCTGGACTCCTGGGTGTCCCATAATCGGTGCGTCGTGATGCATCTTGACTATATCACGATACAATTGATTATCTGGTGGAACATATACCCTGTTCTTGTACAGGAGTATTCCGTCGTCGTCGGACCAATCTTCTGGTTTGCCGAACTCTGGGCGTTTGGTAGCCTTTCCTTTTAGGGTAATGTACTCTACTACCGAGCTGTCCCGTAGCTTGCTATCGCGGATGCGCTCTTGTAGCTCAACGTTGACAGCTTTGGCAAAAAGTTCTGGTCCCAATAATACGACATCCTTGTTGTCATTTTCCCCCCCGTCATGCCCTGATCTCCGAGAAAGGGCGTCTGCTTGAGTGAGGGATTTTCCGGGTTGGTGCTTGATTACGATGTTGAACTCCGAGAGGAATAAATGCCATCGTGCCTGCCTGCGATTTAGCTTCTGCGCCGTACGGAAGTAGGTCAGATTTTTGTGATCTGATAGAATTTCTGTAGGGTGTGGGGAACCCTGCAAAAAATGCCGCCATGCTTCGAGGGCTCGAACAATGGCCAACAATTCCCTATCATAAATCTGATAGTTCCGTTCCGCAGGAGTAAAGGACTTGGACAAATAGGCACAAGGATGCCATAGTCCGTCCTCTCCTTGCTGTCGTAGTACAGCACCTGTTGCGACTTTAGAAGCATCGCACTCAATCTGAAATGGTTTCTCCGGATCCGGGATTTGCAGGATCGGTTCTTCAGTAAACCGCTTCTTGAGTGTGTCGAATGCTTTCTGACAATCAGGGGTCCACAGAAAAGGCTGGTCCTTCTTGGTTAATTCCGTGAGGGGTCGGACTATCTTTGAATAATCCCGAATGAACCGTCGGTAGAAATTACCGAACCCCAGGAATGCCTGAACCTGCTTGACTGTTTTCGGTGGTTCCCACTCGATAATTGCCTTTAGCTTTACTGGATCCATAGCGACTACCCCCGGTCGGATTATTGATCCTAGGAATTCGACTTCTTGTCTGTCGAATTCGCATTTTTCCGCTTTGAGGAATAGATCACTGTCTTGAAGTCGCTGTAAAGCTCTTCGCGTCCGCTCATGGTGATCCTCGACATTGTCTGAGAATATCAGGATGTCGTCCATATAAATGACCATCCATCCTTCCTGGAGCATGTCTCGGAAGAGGTCGTTCATCATGTTTTGGAATGTGGCCGGTGCATTGCACAGACCAAAAAACATGACTGTTGGTTCGAACAATCCACTGGGTGTTATAAACGCAGCTTTCCACTCATCGCCCTCCTTGATGCGCACATTATTGTACCCTGCTCTCACGTCGAGTTTGGTGAATATTGTGGCCCCCTTCAGCCGGTCAATGATGTCGCTGATGAGCGGCAAGGGATATGCGTTTTTATAGTCCCCTCATTAAGAGCCCTGTAGTCTTGAACAGGTCGAAGACTCCCATCTTTCTTGGTGACAAAGAAAAATGGCGAGGCTAGTGGAGACTTGGATTTTTGAATGTAGCCCTTCTCAAGGTTCTCCGCAATGAATTTGTCGAGTTCTATACGTTCCGTATAGGTCAGAGGGTAGATTTTCCTCCAAGACCCCTTGGTATGATGGTCGAAGTCCTTCTTGAATTCGATAGCATGGTCCCATGGTCTCGAGGGCGGAAATCTACTTGCTGCCTTTTTCTCAAAGACCTGTCGGTAGTCCTTTACAAAATCAGGTAGGATTTCGTCCAAGGTCTTCTCCTTCTGGTCTTTCTTCGCTGCTATAGCGATCTCCGTAGACTTATTAATCTTTCGGATTTTCTTCTTGCGGTACCATAGCTCAATGGCCCTCGAAGGATTAAATGTAAGCCTTTCGGAGTCTGGGTCTGCGTCGTCCTCGTCCGGTATAGCACGTACGAACGATACGACCAGGTCTTGATTTAGAGGTTTTACTGGGAAGTTCCACAGCATCCCTTCAGGTGGGTCGTGCTCGCATTGGTATTTATGGATCTGCTGCTGCTTCTTGATAATATCCGACTTGAAAGTAATGCGACCACTTTCCCAGTCGATATTAGGATTGTACTTGCGGATCCATGGCATGCCGAATAGGACATCGTCCCGCCCAATGTCGGCCACATACCAATTTGTTGGGAGCTTCTTCCCGTGGAGATTAAATGTCCCCTCCACCCGATGGGTAATGGTTCCCATGCTATTAACGCTATCGTCCGCGTTCCGGAAAGTCAGAGTCTTTGGTAGTCTGACTGTCGGAAGATTGTACTTGTCCACAATCTTTTTATTGACGATCACGGCATCCGCACCAGTGTCAATGAGTCCCTTGATTTCGACGGCTTTGTCCTGAACCTGCATGTAACCGGGTATCAGCAGAGCACTGCGTCTCCGCTCTGTATTGGTTACAATAGTTACATGCAATTCCTTGGGCAAGTCAGGCGTCGAGTCTGCTTGCCTGCCTAAAAACCCGTCTCGAAATCTGTAGCCCTGAGTGCGTTAATAGAAACATTGTCCTCTTCGTCCTCGTCGTCCTCTTCGTCTGAGATTTCCTCAGACTCGTCCTCTAAGTCCTCGTCGGTAACCTGTCGTACCTTCCGACTAACAGGTTTGCCGGGCTTCTTAGGTTTAGAAGGACAGTCTCTGGAAATATGTCCCGGCTTCCTGCACCGGAAACATAGTCCCTTGTCTTGCAGCTCCTGTCTCTCCTTGACAGAGAGCTTGTTAATATCGAGCGAGTCGTCCTCGATATTAACCTTCTTGACATTCTTCTTAGTCTTCAAGGTTTTGGCCTTGCGTCCTCTGCGATTAGCCAAAATCTTCTCCGTAAGGTGATAGCTATGGTCGATCTCCTTAGTCCTAGTCATCCACTCTTCAATGGTCGTCGGCGGAGGGTACGACATGGATATCTTCTTCAGTAAATATTCTGGAAGCGCATTCCTGTACAGGGCCAGTTGCGCTGCTGGGTCCAGAATTTTTCCCTTAAGAGCTAGATCCATGAACCTCGCATTGAACTCATCGACTGAAGAGTAGTCCTTGAGCTGTATCGTCGTGAGATTAACCATAGAGTCATCCACCTCGTCTACTGGGGCAAATGCGAGCAGGAAATTCCTCTTGAAGACCGGCCAAGAGTCAAATCCTCGATAGACTCCCGGTCTAATTTCCTCTTCAGCTCGCTGAATTGTGATGTCCTTCCAGTAGTTTATATTGTCCCCTTCCATGAAGGATAGGGCCGTCGCCACCTTCGTGTAATCATTAACGAAGTCGTGGGGTCGCGCCGTGAACAACAGGAACAGTTGATTGAGGAAGGACCTGGTTTTGTCTCGGTCTCCGTTGAAGACCTCAGGGTCCTTGATCTTGCCCTTTCCGTGTCCTTGCGGCGCATTTCCTGGAGCTTCTTGCGGTTCCGGGTCTGGGTCTGGTCCTGGTGGTCCTCCTCCTGGGGAGTAGGGATCTGAAGGCTCAGGGTCAGGCCGACCTCCGGGCCTACCTGGTCCGCCTCCTCCTCCACCTCCAGAAGGATTGATAACTCCTCCAGAAATTGCCGTTGCCCGAGGGGCTGGTCCACTTGATAAAGACCCGTATCTTTCTCCTTCTGAGCCTTGCCCTTGCGGAGTGAACGCATATCTATGGGCTCCAGAAATGGACTCTCCTGTCGCTGTTCCCGACATGTACGATGGTACTGATTTTCGTACAAATTCTGGGGTTGCGCTGCGACCAGTATACTCCAATTCAGATTTAGTCTCCTCGACCTCTGTCTGAATATGCTCTTCTCTCGGTTCAGGTGTTTCTGCCTCTACCCGAGTGTCTTCTGTTTTCGGTGCAGGTACTACGACCTTAATCCGAATAGTTTCTTCGATTTTCGGTTCAGGTGCTTCGACCGTCGTCCGAAAAGTCTCGTCCTCCTTGTCCGAGTCCTCTACCTTAGGCAGTTCGGTCTCCTTTCCTTTCTCCTTGAAGGATGGACCTGATTCCTTAGGTGATTCGGATTCTTGAGGTTTCGGGGTTCCTACTCTTGAAGTCGGAAACGATCCTGACACAACTCTCGGACTATTAATCCGACCAGTAGCTTTTCCAGCAAGTAGTGGCTTCTTGACTACCGCGGGTTGTCGTCCGTGGGTACTAGTAATATCCCGCTCTTGTGAGGAGTGTGTTAGGATTAAAGCCGATGCGTGCTTGACGTTTGGAACTTCCTTAGTGTTGTACCGAAGTGGACACCTTTCGTTGGTGCAAAAATTCCACTTGTCTACGCTTTCTCGATAGTATACGTCCCGAGCTTTGTCGGAGTTGTAGAGATGATATAACCTTGAACAACTATATGGTTCAGCTGAACTCATACACGTTGTGCTTGTCGTAGGAAAGCCTGATGTAGTTCCCTAGCTCGGAGGCAACTACGAAATTTCCTAAGATTTTCTTCGAGGTCTATATCTGCGTAGTTCTCCGGATTGAGGACCTTTGCTCGCAGGTAGTCAATCTGGTTCTGAAGATATCCCGCAAAGTTCCGTACCCTCGTTGGAGGCGTAACAGCTTGTCTTGGAATAAATTCGAGTGTCTGGATGACCTGAGTTATGTATCGATGGGCTCGTTCGAGAGTCGCGTGATATCTCCTCGTGAAGTCTTCCTGTCCTAGTACTTCCAAGTTATCTGCTATAACTCGAAGTGTATCGATCGCGTGCACCGGAAGCTGTGTTCTCCGATAGAATATCCCGTCCGTTGAGGATGCTTCTTCAACACTTGTTCCTGGAGTCGATCGATCCGAACTATCCGTTCCTGGACTCGCTCGGGTTGGAATGGGTACGCCTATTGCTACTCCTGATTCCGCCTGAATGGCCAGAGAATTCCTATATTCTCTCCACTCGTCTGTTCTCTGAAACGCGGGTTCTTGTTCCGATACTCGAGTGCTCCGACCCGACGATGTCGAACTGGTACTTTCTACGTAAGGGATTGTCGAGCTAAAACCTCTTATCAAGGGGAATGGGGATCCTCCTGGCGATCTTGGGAGAGCAACTATATTCTCCGGGATCGTGAGTGGTGGTAAGCTCGGCAGTGTTTTGTTCCTTCCGCCTAGTACCCTGGGTGATTGTCGCAATGGGGGTTGTGTAGTTCCCTCCGTATTGACTATCGTCTCTCTGTACGTTACGAGCAAGAGAGAGTTCTGATGCGTTTCGTAGTCGTTGTCTTCCGACGTAGGCCTCTGCACTTTTAACAAGTGGAGGGTTAAAGCTTTCAGTCTAATGTTACGCTTTCGAGCGTGACTCTTAAACTATCAAGCCTTAAGATGTCAATGAATAGAGAGCTTGTATCTATTCAGCTACTAGCCCTAGCTTGTCGAAGATAAGCGCGTAGTAGTATTTGCAGTTGAAAGCGAGTTAACGAGCAACCAAAGTCGTATTTCGCGAAGAGACTGAAAGCTGAGGGTCGCTCTATGGCGTCGCCTCTTATATACATGTATACAGGCCTGTAGACGGAATGTTCTAGCGTGTACATGGACTTTCTGGTGCGTAGTAGTCAGCGCTAGTCGAACCTAGTAACACTGTGGCAGTGCTGCTGTGGACTGTGCAGAAGCGCCTGTGCACTGCGCGGAAGTAACTGTGCACTGTGCAGCAGTAACTGTGCATAGAAAGTCCTAGAGAGTCCTAGATAATACGAGACCATTCCTGTCTTTAAGAACCGTAGCTAGAATCCTAGAGTCCGCCATATTCGTATAGTACAGAGACGGAAGTAGAGACCATACCAAATCGTACAGTTCGTAAGACGCCTATCGTACATTTGTAACAGGGGCCATGAATGCACGACACGCCGAAATGAGATCACGTGCACCGTGTATTCCCTCACCAAGTCCACCGGCAACTCGGAAACAATGAACAGACATCGCATCCGTCGATTTGACTATATCAATTGGTTCAGTATGTGCGTAGAATATATCCCATGTAGTTGCCGGTGCCATCGGAGGGTCATTTGAGTGTTGATGACCAATTCCTCATTTGGCAGAGGCCCTCAGACATAGAAAGTGATTTTAATTTCTGTCATATCCCGATCAAGTTGCCCCGGTAACACATACAAAACGTGTCCGTCATACAACGAGCGACTTCAGTACTTGGGTTGCAACCCTCCCGTCTAATAGACGGCGAGGGGTTGCGACCGGATGCAAGTCCGGCGTCAAAGAGGACCTACCGCGAGCACGCCCATGTCCGACGGAGGGGCTTGCAACCGCGGTTGCAAGTACCCTGCCGACGGTTGCATGCTCGGATACTGTGAACGCAAGTCAGTACAAGTTCGACAAAACGGCTCCGCTCAGGGTCAAACCCCGAGCATAATACATCCGAGGTGACCAGCGATACCGCTGTACCACCTTTGCGTACCTGTAAGCATGTAGTGCAGCTATATATACGCGTTCGCGTTGCTATGGATCTCGGACTATGCGTTTGAGCAGGTCAGAGCAAGACTTATCGCTACTGTAATCAAAACCCCGCCGGTACGACCGATCATGACATAGTTCATCTGATCTTCATCATGTCGATCGCATTGGTAACCCTTGAGCAGGACATCAGGTTGGTGCGGCGGTCTGCTCGGCATTCTCATTACTGTAGCACGATGTAAGATCCTGCCACGCAATGCGTATTGACTACAGCTACATACAATACGCAAAAGCCGGACTATGGCATCAAGAAGTCGCGCACACGCTGTCTACATACGTCTACTCCACATCGTCAAAAACAAGGTAAGCAAGAGAAATAGACTACCCACAGTTACAAAATGGTTGAAGCTAACACCCCCGCGCGCTCGTTTGTCGTGTCCCAGCATGCCAACCAGGGAGAGGTGGTGCGTGATGGTGTACACCGTGATTTACGACGGGGCACCCGGTTATACTAGAGCTTTTTCGCAGCGGGTTTGCCTCGCCTCGCGTGGGGCGGTTGATACCTTGAGTGGAGCGCTCTGCGCCGCACTCTCTACCGCATATCTGCCTTGCGCCAGCTGGATCTGCATTACCCCACGGGCGCCATGCGCTTTGCGAAAAAGCTCTACTGTGGTTGTAACGTTCACCTTGCTCAGTACCTAGGCGAGCTAGTGAATGCGCGTAATAATTTTTATTAGGGCCTGTTCGGCAACAAAGTTGAGTTCGAGATTGCGGTATTTCCGGGAATGGCGGAATCTCTGTTTCCCATCAAAGTTGCGCTGAGAAATCCTGGCCGGTGGACTGATGTTGATGGAATGTCCGGGAAAGTCGGGATTCATGACAGACAGATTGCAGATATAATGGACTGCATTTCGGGAGGATTTGAACTACAATCAGAGTCAGTACCATGCCTACATCAACAGAGCTGGGTAACGAACACGCTGCCAGCGTGATTTGACCTGCTCGGCTGTGACTACATTCCAAGTGCCCTTCTCCGTGAGAGTCTGAGCGATGTGCTGATAGACTTGAGGCTGAAAGTTGTTGTCCCCGGTTTGAGCCTCCGAGACAGCCTTACGGAGACCATCCAGTAAGGTCTCTTCAGACTGAAGGTCCCAGTGCACCATGAGCACCAGTCTACGAGACGTCAGACGTGGACGGCGCTGTGTCGAGGGAGCAAGTAGAGTAGGCGCCCGTAAATCTCGAAATCTCAGCCATCCGAACACGGGATTTTTGTAAATTTTCCAGAAATACGTGACTTCGATTTCATTACTATATATGGGCAAGAAATACCGCAATCTCGAACTCAACTTTGTTGCCGAACAGGCCCTTAGATGCCTCACTTCAAAGCAGTGGTGGCGAAGTGGTGATGCTGCCTGTCGTGGATAGGTTAAGCTCGGGGTTCGACCCTGAGCGTAGCCATTTTGTCGAGCATGTACTGACTTGCGTTCACAGTATCCGAGCATGCAACCGTCGGCAGGGTACTTGCAACCGCGGTTGCAAGCCCCTCCGTCGGACATGGGCGTGCTCGCGGTAGGTCCTCTTTGGCGCCGGACTTGCATCCGGTCGCAACCCCTCGCCGTCTATTAGACGGGAGGGTTGCAACCCCACTACTGAAATAGTTGCATACAACAGTATGTCAGTGATTTATTGTACATTTATAGGATACGTAGAAGAACTAATCAATTGGTTTGTCTCAAGGAGTAGGGTTGTCTCAAGGAGTGGTCCATGACTGTACCTTCGCCCGTTGCGTCATTGCTGCATGTGAGTTCTCTCACTGGCGTAGTATCTCTATCTCCTACCGATGCTTTCCACTCCGACACGCGAACTCGCACTGCTTCGTGTTGTGCCGTAGCACTGAGCAGAGCCACAACATGAGCGCGAAGCAGTAATAGGTCGAAGACGTCGTGTCTGCACCTGTCTGCACTCCACATCAGTGTACCGGCTCGTATCACGCACGTCGCTCACCCGTCATCTTGCACGCGTCAGCCCACGGACACCAAGTGAAGGATTATATCATTCGAGGTATACCGTAAATTATGCGGTGTCTAGAGGCCTCCTACGCCGAAGGCTTCCACTCTGAGAGCCATTGCGAAAAGTATTGTAGCGCCTTGAGCTGCACTGCTCTAACCGAAGGGTTCACGTCGCCGTCGATTATAGACATGTCGGTAGCGTGATAGCCTTCCCCAAGTAGGTGCGGGTTCAAGTCAGATCCGAGGTTGGTCGATCCGTCGACCGCGACGCCCGACTCTCGCCACGGGTCTCCTAGAGAACACACGTAAGTAATGCATACTAAGGAGACATGGAAACAGAGATCCGAGTAGGTCGGTACACGTACGAAGGCCGTTCAAGAAGATGAGTCGCTCGGTCGTGACATTCCACCCGCCGTATTGCCTGTTTGTGCGAACTGCGTTCGCGGACATGTTGGGCGGGCTGATGAATGCCTCGGGGAAGAAGTTTGTGCATATGCGCTATGGTAATGTCAGGATGACATATAAACTCGGACATGGCGCACACGAACCTCATAATACTCAGCCCCGAGCATCCTAGAGGCAAGCGTAGGAACGGACTCTGGGGAGCCTCCAAGCGAGAATCCGAACTCGTTACACCTGTAATCGTGTCAAGTACGTTCGAGATGCCTGAGCGATGAGACTTACAGCAGCCAATACCACGACCTATTCCAATTATTGACTGTGATGTTAGTGAAGAGCTCAGCAGTCGGGTCGTAGGTGTCGAAACACGTGCTGTAAGAGCCGTCAGTGTCGTGCACCCCTAGGCCGTAACAATCGATTCTTACGCGAGCGTAGAGCTATCCAGACTACCACAGGCTGTACGTGTCACGGCAGATAAGCTCGAGCGCCTGTTGTATCCCAAGATAGAGGCACCACTTACTGTCAACAAGGAAAGGTCCGTTCTTATAGTAGGAGCCCCATGCCGCAAGAGCCTGCTCGAGACCCCACCCGTCGGGACCTGCGACTTGGCCGTCCTTGACTTCGAGCGCGTCGCAGAAGTTGAAGAAAGTCGTGTTGGGACCCGAGGAGAATTGGAGCGACTGCCAGGTGTTTATGAGACTCGCAACTGCGGTCCTGACGACGTCAACCAGTGCACTTGCACACAGACAACAGAATACGCACGTGCCCATGCGAAGTCACCACCGTGAGCCACCGAGCCCAACCCGAAGATATCCTTCAGTGATTGAATCTCGGTCTCGTTCCCGGACTGATAAACTTTGTCGACATGGGCGATCACAGCTTGAACATCAGAAGAACAGTTTTGCGGCATGTATTGCCGGATTGGCGTGTAATACTCCCAGAAGTCTCTGCGTTGACCATGTTAGCTGGTAGTCTATGTGACCGGCTGCTGTATACGCACGCAATAGCTTCCACCACGGCTGATGAAGCATAACCGGCGGCGAAAAGGCCAGGTTTGCTGGTGATTGAAGTCAGCGAATTGCCTAGTTAGATAGACGGACCGAATGACGTACGTGTACATGGTATAGCTTGCTAGCGCACCCGAGTAGCTCCCGCCAAACAGGATCCATGGCGCCTTGTCAGGGCCGAGCTGATCACCGCCGGGAATGGGAAGATGGACGTTCTTGAGGAAGTATTCGTAGTCGTTGATCGATTGGTGCAGATTATGGACGCGGAAACTCTCCACGGAAAGAAGGGGGTAAGGGTTGGATTCTCCGAAGAAACGGTGCTCGATGAGTATCACGGAGCCGTTGAGCTTCTCAGCGAGCCATCCGGTGATCGTGTAGTTGGTTAGATAGGCGATAAGTTCTACACGACGAGAATGGAGTCAGGACTGTAACATTGATGTCGTAAATGGATATTGACTAACCGGTGGCATCTCCTTCGCCACCGTTCATGAGGAGAATCGGTCCACCTGCCGGAGATCAGCATATATGGGCTATGTACAGAGTCGAGCTAGAGCGTACCCGGCTGATAGTACTGTGACGATACCCAGTAGCGCTGCTGGAATGTACCAAGGGCCGGGTTATCATGATCAATGAGCTGATCGAAGAGGTACACTGTATCGAGAGGCGGCAGCGCTTCTCCAGTCGTCTTGTGCGTCACTTCATACGATTCCACGTGGACCTTCGGCACGCCGCGGCCTGGGAAGCTTCGTATGCCTGGCGAAGCATACGCACACACCACCAGAAGGAGCGGTGTGAGGACTCGAAGAAGGACCATGTAACGAGGTTGCACTGGCAGTAGCAAGGTTCCAAGTTCGAGGTAGAGGCTCGACGACAGACAAGAGGGAGGAGAGGCAGATATGGGTTGGAGGCAGCTTGCTCGCTCGTGTTCAGCTTTATAGCACTATCCATGTGCGTTTGCCTGTGCACCGCCGCGATGCCGGGACGGAGTGTGATCCCCTACGTGCACACACAGCAAGCCTAATTTCTGAGTGGTGAGTGCACGCAATATGGCGAGGGGAGAGGACCTACGCAGAAACAGCGTATCATGTGAGAGGCATAAGACCAATCCGGAAAGCGGTGCATACGGCAAGGCGGCAACGTTGGAGCTCCTGTCCTGTACCAGTGCTGGCAGGGTACTATGCGGCGCAGCGCTATGACGCGACTTCAATGCGCAATACTGGGCAGCCTGGGCGACCCAGCTAGCGGGCCTGAGTCACCGGGCCATGCGGAATAGCTAGTAGGGCGCATGGATGGACCGCAACACGTTCGTCGTTTCGTTTCCGAGTCGACGTCGACGTCCCGACTCAGTGTTGCGTTGTGTAACGTTCCCATGCGCGTCTCGGGGTCGCAGTCAGATCACTAGCTTGCATCGATGTGCTCGTCCTGATCTCCTCGGTGCTAAGCCCATGGCCACATCCAATTCATGTCAAGCATGCATGCCCTTGCAGAAGGCGCGTGCTAAACTTGCCAGGTCCGAGGAACGGCGAGAAGGCATGAGCATGTGAGGGGATTGTCGCTGGCCCGGGGCTGTGTCCGGCTTGGAGCAACCAAGCGCGTATTTCATGTACATTGAGACTGCAAGCGAAGCTGTGAAGAGAGTGCATGACCCTCGCTGGAAATTACTAACGATATGTAGAAGGCATCAGCACCGCACGGCGTATTTGGACCGAGTACCCTGGGTCACGGTCGTCAGTCATCGATGAGCACCAAGTTCAGCAGATGTCATAATAGAGGTAAGAACTGTCCGCATCACACGCATACGCAACAACATGCGACGACACGAGAGATTCAGAGGATATCAGAGCCAGCGCGTGGAGAAGAGTCGAGTTTCGGAAGAAAGGCATTAAGTTTTGCAAGTCGGTATCAAAGGGAAGCATAGCCACATAAGCGCCGCCCCTGGAGGTTCTCCAAAATGCTTGGCCATCTCAACGAGGTATGGCGAGTTTTATATTATCATAAATTGTTGCAGCCACGCCGTATGATCTCGCACATGTATGTATTTCGGCGGATACTCGATTCAAGTAATATCGGTAGCGACAACGCCATTCAAAGTCCGTTATATGTCCTGCCTAGTCTACTAGAAGCTTAGGCCGAGGGTTTCCACTCCGAAAGCCACTGAGAGAGGTACTGCAGGGTCTTGAGCTGCACAGCCCTCACCGAGGGATTCGCGTCGCCCTCGAGGATGGACATGTCTGAGGCGTGGAACCCCTCCCCGAGCAAGTGCGGGTTCAGGTCGGACCCGAGGTTGGTCGACCCGTCCGCTGCGACAGTCGTGTCGCGCCATGGGTCCCCTGAAAAGCGACGCGAGAAGTTCTCAGATTAGATATGACATGCTGGAGCGCGGGATGAAGGGGTCGACACGCACGGAGGCCGTTCGCGAAGATGAGTCGCTCGGTCGTCACGTTCCACCCTCCGTAGCGCTTGTTAGTGAGCGCCGTGAGAGCGTCAGTGTCAGGAGGGGAGCTGAACGCCTCGGGGAAGTAGTAAGTGCACTGGCTCTATCGCGGAGATATAAGAATGGCAGCACTCCAGTATTCGAGCAAAGGGGATACAAACCTCAAAGTAGCTGGGAGTAACAAGACGGGAGACGAGAGTCGGCGTGTTCTCGGGAGCTCCGCTCGCCCAGAAACCGATTTCGTTGCACCTGCATTCACGTCAATGGATACTTGTCCTCTACGAGTGGTCAAAGGTATGAACTCACAAAAGCCACCTCCACGACCTGTACCAGTTATTGACAGTGATATTTGTATACAGGTCAGAGGTCGGATCGTACGAGTTGAGGCACGTCCTGCGCAGGAAAGATATCAGTAAACCGTGGGTTGCATGACGAGAGAGATGGTCTTACGACAACGAAGAGATTCCAAGACTCTCGCACTCTGGGCACATTGTCAATCGGAATGAATGGTATATCGGCGAGAGATCACTCACCCGATTGGAGGAAGGGCCCGTCTTTGTAGTATGAGCCCCAAGCAGCAAGCGCATGTTCAAGACCCCATCCATCTTCACCAGCCACCTCGCCGTCCTTGACCTCGAGCGCGTCGCAGAAGCTGTAGAAAGTATCATTGGGTCCAGGAGCGAGTTGAAGATTCTGCCAAAGCGTCAAGACGCCCTCAACTGTAATCCGCCGATGGACATGAGCGAACGCGACTGCGTAGTTAATCGAGATACGCACGTGCCCATGCAAAGTCTACGTTGTGAGTCACGTTCCCCAACCCGAAGGTGTCCTTGAGGGATTGGATTTCCGCATCGCTGCCAGACTCCAAAGTCTTGTCAACATGAGCGATTACAGCTTGGATATCGGCGGAGCAATTCTGCGGCATGAATTGCCGGACGATCTCGTAATATTGCCAGTAATCCCTGTCGCCGATCCAGTCAGTCAATTATCGTGTCATTCTGGTCCTCATATACATACGTTATCGCTTCTACCACGCCCGATGACGCGTACCCAGCGGCGAACAGGCCGGGTTTGCTAGGGTGTGAGAGTCAGCGCACCGACTAGAGGAAAAGCCGGAGAATAGCGTACTTGTACATGGTATAGCTTGCCAGCGCCCCGGAATAGCTTCCTCCGAAGAGGATCCATGGTGCCTTGTCGGGTCCGACTTGGTCTCCTCCAGGTATGGGAAGGTGGACGTTCTTCAGGAAGTATTCGTAGTCGTCGATCGACTGCTGGAGCGTAAGGACGCGGAGGCTTTCAGCGGAGAGATTGGCGTAGGGGTTGGATTCTCCGAAGAAGCGGTGCTCGATGAGGACCACAGTGCCGTTAAACTTCTCAGCGAGCCACCCGGTGATGGTGTAGTTGGTTAGGTAGGCGATTAGCTCTGCGATGATGATGAAGAAATGAGGGCGATGAGATCACTTCTTAATGCGAGAGGTCTACTGACCGGTGGCGTCTCCTTCGCCGCCATTCATTAGAAGGATTGGGCCACCTATCAAATAGTCAGCGTTGCTATTCAATATGAAACATAACAACTGACAAGGCGTACCTGGCTGGTAGTATTGAGGTGCCACCCAATACCGTTGTTGAAAGGTGCCAAGAGAAGGATCGTCGTGGTCGATGAGTTGGTCGAAGTGATAGACTGTATCCAGAGGCGGCAGCGTGTCGCCCGTCGTCTTGTTCGTCACTTCGTACGACTGTACGTGAACTTTGGGCACGCCGCGCCGCGCGTTGAACCGCGCGCTCGGCGAGGCGCACACGCAGGCCGCCAGAAGGAGCGGCGCAAGGAATCGAAGAAGCACCATGTCGCGCGAATGCGAGCGTGTCTTCGATGTAAGAAGGGAGCGACGAGAGAGATGTAGGTGAGGGGACGCCGACGCGTCTCACCCAGCTTTATACCATTCCTACTTGCACGCCATCGAGGTGCCGGACGGAATGTAGTCCCCTCCGTGTACATACGGCGGACTTGTTTGCACGGTTAGCCCTCGCGGCACGATGAGTGTGGAGATGATCCAATGGTAGGCAGCCAACCATTGTACGAGATGAGAGACCATTGCGGAAGGCTATGCATACGGCAAGGCGGCAGAATGACACCCTGTGTACTGTACCCGTGCCGGCGGTGTATGCGGCGCAACGCCAAGGCGCGACATCGACATCTACCGAGCTAATCTACATCCTTACCTATCAAAGTCGAGTTACCTAGTTAAGGCTGAGTACTTGGCCGTGAATGGTCGGGTCCATGAGCTTCTCGCTGAGGTTGGTCGATATATCGCGTAAGGTCCTTCGCGCAGGTTGCAGCCCTGGAAGCTCGGAAGCTCTGTTCGCTGATGTGAGTAGTGCCTACACGGATAGAGACGAGCAGAGGGCGCCAGAAATAGCACGCACTAGGAGCGATGCGCCATAGTGTGCCGCCAAACAACACATGTGCTTCACACGTCGCCTCAGAAGATGCAAGCCAAGCTAGCTAAGCCCGGAGCGCGGCGAGAAAGGACGAGCGTGAGAGGAATACCCTATGGGCTGTGTGCCGCTTAGAGCACCTGGTTGCATGCTGTCGTTTCCTGTACACTGCAAGCTCGCAAGCGGAGCTCGTCATTGCAGCGAGAAGTGTGCAAAAACCCCGTTGGTGGTCATATGCCTCGGAGCATACCATGGAGCATTAGCACTGCACGGCGTACTTGGACCGGGAATGAAGAAGCATGACGTAAGTATTGGGACTACCAGCAAGGCCTATTTCGCGGACATTTAGACACTGTGTACGCGCAGTGCTAAACAGACATCTTCAATATCGCGAAAACGCTGGAGGTACTGCACACCAAGTTTTTCCTGCGTCAATCTCTCTGATCGGCGGTCCGAGTCTTCGTACGAGCGCGGGTGCCAGGTGTAGTTGCCTTCTTGATCGGCGAGTTCTAGCCGTCTCCGCGTAGAGTATGTTTTCTTTTACCAACAATACCTTACATTTAGCGAGTTGAAACCATCCAAAACACGCGTGCGGTTGAGAAGAGTCGAGATGCGCAAGCCAAAGTCGAGAGCGTAAGTTTCAATTCGCGCCAGCCTGGCTGGAAGCACAGCCACCAAGGCGCGTCGAGTTATGACGTCATGTCATCACTACAGTAAGAGCACCTATTACCCCAAGATACTATGGTAGTGCACGTCCCGAACGAAACACATGTCCGTCAAGTTACCCATACGGGCAGAATAGGTATCACGCAGTCGGCTTCCAATCGGCAAGCCACTGCGCAAAGTACTGTAGCGACTGTTGCTGCTCTGCGTTCACCAAAGTGCTCAGGTTGCCCTCCGAGATGAGCATGTCGGAGCAGTGGTAGCCGTCTCCCAGAAGGTGAGGCTGCAAGTCAGAGCCGTGATTCGGCGAAGCGGCTGCGGCAACTGTCACTTCGCGCCATGGGTCGCCTAGGATTAGAAGGTCAGCGGCGTTCACGATTGAGGCTTTGACACAGCGGGATAGACACGCACGAGCGCCGTTTAGGAAGATTAGTCGCTCCGTCGAGACGTTCCACCCCCCGTATTTCTGGTTCGTGCGGGACGCGGCGGCAGCCGTGTCCGGTGGGCTGCTGAAAACCTCCGGGAAGTAGTACGTGCATTGACGCTGTTATATAATACCGTCAGAGTCGGAGTTGATCAATCGCTATCAGGCACTGCGTGAAGTCGACGCACCTCCCAGTACGCAGGCGTTAGCAAGCTCGAAACAAGAGCAGGGCTTGTTGCGGGAGCGCCGACCTGCCAAAACCCGAACTCATTGCATCTGGTGGCGAGAATACAATGAGCGATGGCCATCGAAGCGATCGAAGCGAGAGCACTTACAGCAACCACATCCATGATCTAGCCCAGTTGTTGACGTTAGTCGCGGTGTACGCGTATGGGTTGTACGTATTGAAACATGCTCTGCATAAGTTAGGTTCCACTCATGAGTCACATGTCTCGCGTTGAGAGAGACAAAGTTCGATGCTCACGCTCGTCCCGCATCACTATCGTAGATACTGCCGCAACCTATGTGGCAAAAATCCGATGTCAGCATGTGATCCCAGTTTCTCGACGTCGAACGAAGGGGGCACTCACGACTGGGAAGGAAAGGTCCGTCCAGATAGAAGGAGCCCCACGCGGAGATCGCATGCTCAGCACCCCATCCTTCGGGACCCGCGATTTCTCCATCTTTGGACGCGATTGAGAGACAGAACTTGTTGAACGTCTGGCCACGACCGGATGACAGGTAGAGATCCTGCCAAGTCTGTATGACAGTCGCAACTATGATTCATGGGGTCAGCTAGCTGTCGATATGCATACTTAGAGAAAGAGGGTGTACGTACGCGCCCATTCGAAGTCATCGTCGTGAGTCAATTCGCCCAGCCCGAAGTTCTCTTTCAGTGCTTGAATGGCGGTCGCGTTGCCAGATTGGAGGACTTCGTCGACGTAGGCGATTGCAGCCTCGACGTCTGCAGAGCAGTTCTGTGGCATATATTCACGAATTGGCTCATAGTAGTTCCAGAAGTCCCTAGGAGTCGCCGTGAGTTATGCTGGCGCCTCTGTTAGAGCTGCTGTACACGCACGAGGTAGCTTCGACCACTGCAGATGATGCATATCCAGCAGCGAAGAGACCAGGTTTGCTATAACGAAACGTTAGCACTTCGCCTTAATCGTTCAGCCTGAAGAGGACAAACGTACTTGTACATTGTGTAACTCGTTAGCGCGCCGGGATAGCTGCCGCCGAAGAGAATCCATGGCGCCTTGTCAGGTCCAAGCTGATCGCCTCCAGGCATAGGAAGCTGAACGTTCTTGACAAAGTACTCATGGTCGTCGATGGCTTGCTGAATCGTGAGAACGCGGAGGCTCTCTGTCGTGAGATCGGGATAAGGGTTGGATTGGCCGAAGAAGCGGTGCTCGAGCAAGACGACGGTGCCGTTGAGCTTCTCGGCAAGGTAGCCAGTGATGGTAGTGGTCGTCAGGTACCCGATGTGCCCTACAGAACACAGCATCAGGATGAGAATCCGTGCACTCCGAGAGTAAGGTGACTGCAATTGCATACCAGATGCGTCCTGTTCGCCGGCGTTCATGAGTAGAATCGGTCCTCCTGAGATTCAAGCAAATCAGTGACGTGCTCAAAAGAGAGGTGGCGGCAGACTGACCAGGCTGGTAGTAATTGTACGACATCCAGTACCGCTGTTGGAACGTGCCCAGGGAGGGATCGTCATGGTCGATGAGCTGATCAAAGTAGTAGACAGTGTCGAGGGACGGAAGCGCCTCTCCTGTCATCTTGTGCTTTACTTCGTAGGACTCCACATCGGGTATAGGCACGCCATGTCGTGAGTTGCCCCATATGCCGGGCCCGGCGTACACCCACGCGGATAGAAGTAGAGGAACAAGAAGTCGGAGGGCAGCCATGCGGGGAGTGGAGGATTCCTGCTATGGTGCTCTCGTCCGTCTTTATAGCCATACCAGGTGCCCGACCGGGATGTTCGCCCCTACTGGTTCGCATGGTGAAAGTGATGCTCGACTCATCGCGTGCGGAGAAGGCGGCCGGTAACCCAATGGTACACTCCGTACAGCCCAAGTACGGCGTCCCCACTCCGCGATCAAACACAAGCGAGGACCTGGCTGTGCAGTATGCCGGCGAGTCCGGACCTTTTGTGCGGGCACAACGGAGCGCTGCCGCTGCACATCACAATGCCAAGGCTTGGTATCGACTGCAGGACATGGGGATGGAGGTCCGAGGTGAAGGAACCCGCAGAGTCGTATGCCGGACGCGGTCGCTGCCTAGATGTGGACAGTCGAAGCCAATACCACGGGCTACAAGCGCTGGTGCTGTGCTCTGTGCACGCATCATACGGCACCGGGGCCTATGGAACGACTTTCTACCGGAGGTCGTGTGTCTGTGGTATCAAGACACTCGTGCAGAGGGACCTAGACAGGCGGCCCGTATGTGCACCGCAAGATACGCATTGGGAAACATTCAGGGGAACTACTACCAGAAAGCATATTCTACAGTCTCTCAGAGTACAATGAGTGCAACGCACACACGTACCACATATAGCGTCAATAGATTAAACAAGTCCTAACGAGTGAGAAGGCTATGCTGGAGACTAAGTGATACTTCTCGCCCTGGGTATTGCGCCAAGCTCAGGCTGGGGATCAGTATGTAGACGACGGCGAAAGGCAAGGCGGCTTCGCACAATGGGCGCTAATACCTACCTGCAAACGGGGCACAGCCACACGATCCTCCGATTTTTCCCGATGCCGTGCATGGACCGTGCTGGCCAAGTTGTTGTTCCACTGCCGCACTGAGCACTCACCTCAAGTTGGTCTTTATGACCCAGGCTACTTCAGGCTGTTTACTCTATAACCGGAACTTGTGATCTTCGACGCATATTGTCTCGATTGAGGTGGTGATATCGACTTGGAGCTTTGTGGCCCGGTCTTACTGGTTGCTTTCTGCACTCAGCATAGGCCCGATACTCGGCACGCTCGATGCTGGTTATCCACAGGTCGCGCCTACTTACAAGGCCTTTCCTCTCTGCTCAGTCGCGCGCTGCTAGCTTAGATATACTTCTAAGGCGTACAGTCTCCTCGCAGTTTACTAGTTCGGATCGCCTTGATCCAGAGGCCTTGCACACGTATACTACAAGTAGATGGCTCTGTAACGATGATCTCCGTAAGTGGCGTCTAACAACAGTAGGTCGCGATACAGTAGCGCTAACGAGACACAGAACGCAGGCTTCGTATCACTCCTTTTGATGTTGATGCTCTAGAACAAGCAGCATGCCGCAGCGTTGCAGCGCGACGGTGTATTTCGTGGTACAAGATTGGCGAAGGTACATTTCGCGATTGATTGTAATGTGTCTATAGTTCTCTAACAAAGATCTAGGTTCTTTCAACAGAGTGTTTTTGCTTCGGTTCGACAACGAAGCGGAAGCCGCCGTTCGTATTCCCTTCCCAGTAGCAGGCGATGTGTGCCGTGTGACCGCGAGCGAGGTGGCCACCATGTGCTTTGTACATGACAAGTGGCTGGGAGATGGTGCACAAGGCGCACCTATACCTCCGAAGGTACTCGCATGGAATGCATCCTACGACAACCCTGCGAAAACACCTTACATAATCACTGAGTATGCGCCAGGAGTCCCCCTACTCTCTCGTTGGTTCGATATCCGTGGCCTCGAGGTGAAACCCTCACTGCAGGATATCTTTGCCCTTGAATCCCGTTTGCTTCACCATGCCTTCTCCCGGTATGGTTCGCTATACTTTGCCGAAGACATACCGGACGGTACAAATTGTTGCTGGCTGTATGCGGATAGCCATTCAAAGACCCCTAAGGACATCGAGATAGCAAAGAAGTATCGCATAGGGCCTGTCGCGAGCCGTGACTGGTGGCGGGGCAGATATCAAACCGTCGACGCCAATCGCGGACCATGTAGGTTCAAACAGTGGTTACGAGCTGCTGCGGTTTCTAGACCTGACATCCGTTTCACAGGGCCAGATATGAAATCTATCATTATATCCGCGGCGAAGTTTCAACTGGATGCTCTAGATACCATCATTGACTTATCCTCGACATTTGTGAAGTCCAAGCCCTCCGATATACACCTTCTTCGTAGGCTGCTGGAGATTTGCCTACGTGCCGCTCCATCCATCGTGCCGACAGATCCTGACATGACGACTCCCGTCTTGCAACATCCTGACCTATCTAGCAGCAATCTAATCATTCCTGCTGAGGGCCCTGTTCGCATCACGCACGCTATCGACTGGCAGGGGGCTGCTATCCTACCGTTCTGTACGCAAGCCGCCATGCCAACAGCTGTCGTCTACACCGGAAAGTTGGTCAAGTTAAACCCATTCTATCCAGAATGGCCCGAGAACTACGACGAATTGCCGCCAGAACAGCAAGAGCTCGTCGATTTCCACCACCGTCTCGCTTGCCGTCATGTCGTCTACCAAAGAATGGTTATGTCAGGTGACAAAGTGCGGAGCAAGATCGCCCACTTGCGCCAGGGTGAGCCATTAGCCAACTTGGTTCCTCAAGTACTCCGCTGTATCGCCGATGGTCCTCAAGCCCTGCGTGCGGACCTCATACGCTTGCAAGAGAATTGGAGGGAGTTCTCCGACGACCCCTGTCCTATCGACTTCACACCCGACGAGATCGCAGCGCACAATGCCGAGCAGGAGGCTTTGGACGAGTACCAGAGCCATGTTGATGCGCTCTACGCCGAGCTTCGGTGTTTCGAAGACGGATCGGTGAAGACCGAAGACTACGAGACCTCGAAACAGCTGATGGAAAGGCGCCGGGAGGAGTGGGACGACGTTGCAATGAAGGGACCATTCCCCTTCTATGAGGGCGCGCACTCGTACTTCCTCACATAGACCACCTTTCATGGATTTGATCCGTATAGCATGTCGTTGATTGACAAACGCCAATTCTGTAATGGATAAGAGGATTCGTATTTTCTACAGACAGTAGAAGCTACAACATCTGAGTGCGCCCTACACGATGAATATCTTACAGCTCGATTCGCTATGGGACGTCATCGAACACGATGCCTCATGCGGAAGGCTTCCACTCGGAGAGCCACTGCGCGTAGTACTGCAGCGTCTTCTGTTGGACCGCCTTCACGGAGGGATTCACGTCCCCTTCGACAATGAGCATGTCGGAGCAGTGGAAGCCTTCCCCAAGGAGGTGCGGCTGCAAATCCGTCCCTGGATGTGTCGTCCCGTCTGCTGCGACGGTCGCCTCGCGCCATGGGTCGCCTGCAATCTCGTCAATGTGGAGATCGTCGGATAACTGTCAAGAATACCTACGTTCGCCGTTGAGGAAGATGAGGTGTTCGGTCGTCACGTTCCGTCCGCCATAGCGCTCGTCTGTCTGAGCCGCGTCCACGGAGGTCTGTGGAGGGTTCTTGAAGGTGTTCGGGAAGTAATATGTGCATTGACGCTAAATCCAACACACTACATGTTAGGATATGCTCATCTGTAGAAAAGCTAATGAGGCAGGACGAACCTCGAAGTATGCGGGTGTCACGAAACGAGACACGAGAGTAGGCTTCGACTTCGGCGCGCCGTCTTGCCAAAACCCGAAGTCATTGCACCTTGATGATATCGATGACAACGTAAGTCTCCACGTCGTCCAGAACGCGTGGGATTTGATTGTACTCACAAGAGCCAGTACCACGAGCGTACCCAGTTGTTGACGGTTGTATCAGTGTACGCGGGATTGCTGCTGTCGTACGTGTCGAAGCATTGCCTGAAGGGGCATCCGAAATGTAAACGCTCTACTTTCGAGATTGTATGCAGAGCGACTCACCCGATCTCTTCACTAGAGCCACCACAGTCTGCGATCGCATTGTCAATCACGCGGTCACGTACTCCAAGAGGTAGTGCTCACACGATGGCAAGAACGACTCCTTGTAGTATTCTCCCCATGCAGCAAGCGCGTGGTCGAGGCCCCAGCCATTCGGACCTGCGACCTTTCCACCGATCTCGACTTCGAGTGCGTCGCAAAATCTAAAGAAGGTCGAGCCTTGGTTATCGGAGAGAAGCAGATCCTGCCAGGTCTGCATGACCGAAGCGACTGCATGAGGGGATTAGACTGCGCGAGGATTTGTCAGACACCCGAATGTAGTACGTACGTGCATACGCGAAGTCATCGTCGTGCGTCACTGCATCGAGCCCGAAATTCGCTTTCAGCGCTTGGATCGCGCTGGTGTTTCCGGAGCTGAGGACGGTATCGACGTGGGCGATGACAGCTTCGACGTCGGCGGAGCAGTTCTTCGCCATGAACTGCCTGGTGGGCTCGTAGTACCCCCAGAAATCCCTGATATCAACGTAAATCACTAAGTTCATATGCTCCCGAAGATTAGGGCAATAAGAAAACATACGAGATGGCCTCGACTACGGCGGACGACGCATAGCCCGCGTAGAACAATCCTGGCTTGCTGGAGAAGTCGTTAACTCTTGTCCCAGTGGAAACAAAATGAACGGGGAGCAGCATACTTGTACATCGTGTAGCTCGTCAGCGCGCCGGGATAGCTCCCGCCGAACAAGATCCACGGCGCTTTGTCCGGCCCGATCTGGTCGCCCCCGGGCATGTCGAGCTTCACGTTTTTCGCAAAATACTCGTGGTCGTCGATCGCCTGCTGCAGCGTGTGCACCTTGTAGCTCGTCTCGGAGAGGTCCGGGTAGGGGTTCGACTCGCCAAAGAAGCGGTGTTCGAGCAGGATGACGGTCCCGTTGAGCTTCTCGGCGAGTGACCCGGTGATGGTCTCGGGCGTCAGGTAGCCGATGTACCCTGTGTGGATGGGATCAGGGTGGTAAGTTGGTGATGTCGCGGCGAGTTTGGCGAGGGGGAAGGCTTATAACTGACCTGATGCATCGTCTTCTCCCGCGTTCATGATGAGGATTGGTCCGCCTACGAAACGATCAGCATCTCGAGCCCCGTGGGAAGAATCAACGTGGAGGAAGCTTACCAGGCTGATAGTATGAGTATGAGAACCAGTACCGCTGCTGGAACGTGCCGAGGGATGAGTCGTTGTGGTCAATGAGCTGGTCAAAGTAGTACGTGGTGTCCAGCGAAGGCAGAGCCTCGCCGGTGTACTTGTGCTTCACTTCGTACGAGCCCACGTCGACCTTGTGCATACCGTGCCTCAGCCTGCTGCTGGGTGGAGGTGCAGTGGCGCACACGATGGTCGCTAGCAGGAGGGTTAGGATGAGCTGGAAGAACGCCATCGCGGATGCACGAGTCGATGGCCGGACTCAAGAACTGTGGGCAGAAGCAAGAGACAACGAGGTCCTTGCATATGTTGCCAGTTCCTGTGGGTCAGCTATATAGCGGTACGAACGTACAGACAGCCTCCATGGAGCGGCGGCTTGCATATCGCCGACTGCAGTCCCATCAGCGGCGCATGTGCAGCACCGTGCATTTGCAAACCACAAGTGGAAGGCGCAAGCACAATATCCGTCCATGACCGAGGGTACACCGACTGTATCCGGCATTTCCGACGGCTACGCGGGCGAGGAGACGCCAGGATCACTGGTCCGGGTTGCCTCGACGCGTGCTCGAGGATGCGGAACGCTATCGCTGACATAGTTGACAGTAGCAACCACACGCGTGGGGACCGTGCAGTGATCTACCGAGCTCAGACGAGCAGCCGCGTTGTCATCCTACTACGAGGCGCTCCCGGTCAACAATCATCCCGCCAGAGGCATCGCCACAGCCACAACCGTAATCTCGAACACCCAGTGGCACCGGTCCCCTTGCGCATGCATGCGGAAACAGCGTTGGACAGCGCACGATTAATCCATAGCTGGTGAGAATGAGTGACGCAGCGAAGACGCACGACCACAAACGACCACCACCGTAGCTCAATAGGCGCCCGTGGCTGACAGGGCTTTCCTCAGCACTGACAACCCTGCGGCCGCTGGATAGATGGCAGAGACTGGCGACAAGAGATACATTGCAGCCGCATTGCATTGCAGGTTAGCTCGTGGGTCGCAATGCAATGCGAGGAAGCCGACTATCATCAGGAAACCGTCTAACCTTCCGGGTCCCCTCAGTCGCCATGGTCTGACTTCAGATGAATACAAGTAAGCGCTCGTCCCGATCGAGAGGGAGAAGGTACTCATATTTTTCGGACTCGTGCGAGGGAGGGTACGAGGCCCCCTCCCCCGCTCCGACCGGTGCCGACGACCAGAGATCCATGCGAAAGGGGGGCGCCATCACCCTTCCACACTTCACTTCAGCCGTCGACACCGTACCTCCCATCTACCATCCCACCCTGTTGCATAGTCGTAGATCTTCGTAGAACTGGTGTTTTTGAGGTTTCTGGGCCTGTAGAGGTTAGTGAGAACGATGAGCTGACGTGAACCGGGTGATCGGGTGGAAGCTGAGCGTACAATTCCGAGCCTGGACTCCGAGGTCTGTGGGAGGCGCTCAGTATCGCCCAGCGAAGGAGACAACGAGAATGACGCACAAACAAGATGTCGAATAGTCATAAATGCATGAAAAGGGTTGAATTGGTTTGCTGTGATCGAGGAAAGGTGGCTGAGAAGTTGTGCGGCTGTCATGGTCAGCAAGATGCGGGTCGAAGACAATATGGAGATGAGGGGTACCATTGACTTGCGTACTGATTGTTATGAATCTGTCGAAGAATTCAGCGCCATGTTCACCTGTGGGTACGTGGACCAAACGTACTAGAAGAGGCTGCTCTTGGAACCAGATCTCTAGACTTGTCGCTGTGAAAGATATCACGGGTACACACGCCAAAGAACCGATCCTAGAATGAAACGATACTTCCCTGGCAATGCCGGGGAGGCTGACATCATCGGGTGATCCAAGCCCTCTGCCAACCTCGCCGACGCCAGCTGTTATCCATGATCCGTGGGTGCGCTCGTCTTTGTTCGCAACGTTCACTCGAGCCGGCTTCTGGTCTTCTCGGTGGAATACCTGTACGGAAGATAAGGTGGCAGCGAGCGGTTCGAAGAAAGATCGTCCACAAGTAGAACTAAAAGTGGGCGTCAAGCATTGAACAAGACACCGAGTTCATTGAGGTGCATGGATCCCCCTCGCTCAGATGCCCGGCCGCAGCTGTCAGCCTTACCTCTCTCTCCCAGTCCGGCCAGGAGAGCGATCCAATCCTCGGTCTTCAGCTGCGCGCGTCCTCGAGTTGAGATTGAAGCCTAGCTGTGAAGCGAGGGCGAACAAAGGGAGAAAACCACGATCAACGCAGCGGACAAACGGAAGAAGAGCACTCTTAGACACGAGTGGGAAACATACGGTGCACGATCTCGTCGCGCGACTGCGCCTCCCCGAGCGCGAGGAGGGTGTAATCGTACGGCCGGAAGTCGGGGATGGGCACCCACGACTCCATGTCGACCCGCCGTCCATCGCCGAGCCGGCGGATGGCGCGCGCCTTGGGTTGGGCCTGAATTTGGGAAGGGCGGGTGAAGAACTTGCCCTTGGGCTTGGGAGGGGGCGACCGGAGCTGCCTGCGCTCGGCCGACTGGGTGTGGGAAGGGGCGGAGAAGTGCACCTTGAGGGGCGCGGTGGTGGACATGGTGGAGGTGGTGGAAGGGCTGTTCATGGCTGTGGTGGGTGAAGGTGGTGTGCAATACGCGTCAAGCGAAAGCTGGTATGTGATGGTGGTGGCACGGGGGAAAAGTAGGTGGGCAGATGAGACGAGGATGACCGGACTTAAGTACTCTGCAGCTCCAGGGCCGATCGCGGCTGACATGGACAACCGAATCGAGCAGAACGTCGGGATCGCGTTGACATCTCCGAGTCAGCCTTACCTTGTGCTGTGTGCATATCTGGGTGTGACGACACGTGTGAAGGACAGATGGACTGTGCGCAATGATTACCAGGCATTGGGCTTGAAGTGAACTGTTCAGTGTGCCACTCTGTACACGCATGGTACGTCATTGCGCTGTTGCCCATTAGCAGCAAAGGTTCGAAATCAATAAGATTAACACGACACGACACCGGATACTCGAGAATACACTAGCCCCATCGAGTTCTTCCTCGTCCTTTTCCGTATCCTCCGCCAAGCACAGCGCCTCCAGGAGCCTTCGGTGGGTGCTCCCCACGTGGCGGGACGTTGTATGGTTGAAATCGACTCGGTTTCGTCTCAACCGATGTGGGACGTGAACGAGTCGTGGACGAGGAGGAGCTGGATGCAAAGTCAATGTGAGAACGCTTTGAAGACG
Source organism: Cubamyces lactineus (assembly GCA_022376465.1). NCBI lineage: Eukaryota > Fungi > Basidiomycota > Agaricomycetes > Polyporales > Polyporaceae > Cubamyces > Cubamyces lactineus. The sequence continues at coordinate 135,858 of JACDTU010000025.1, read as the reverse complement.
ACTGCGCCGCGGCAGTCGCCTCGGACCGTGCCTTCTGCGCTTCAGCTATGCATACACCGATGACACAATATAACCACACCGATCAGTCTCAAAACGCAGTAGCATTGAAGGACATTCGCACCGATCCGGTCTGCATACCACTCTTCTTTGACGTCCATCGGGTCCCATATATGTTTTGGGAAATTGATCGTACGCTCATCCACATCGACGAATTCTACCAGTTTCGCGTAGAGATGTGGGTTCCGGAATGCGCGGTTTGACATGAGCGAGTCGTTGAAATGCCGTGGGTTGACAGGGTCCCGCTTCAGAGCTAGGAATTGCGTGATCTTCGCCTAACATAGCATGAGTAGGCAGCACGGCTGCAAGAAGGGAGTGCAGGAGTTATCTTACCTTGATGGTCTCGTCGCAGGGCGTGTCTGGTTCTGGTGGAATCCCCCAATCCTCAACTCCAGGAATTGGCGGGGGACGGAGGAGTTGCCTGATTCTCGCTAATTCATCATCCTCATACAAGGCGTCAGCAACGGATGTCGAAGCCTCTCGCGATGCTGAGCGCGTAGCTGGCGCTGTTGAAGGTCCCGGTCCGTCGGCGGGATCTTCTGGGACGCGGGTGCGCAGGTGGGGTTTTGCAGGCGCGTGTCGCCGGATGATTATGGCGGGCTTGGAGGACGAGGAGGTGTTTGTACTTCGTTGGGGTTCTTCAAGGACTAGGTTGGATTAAATGTTATACTAAGATTGAAGGCGCACTCACGGTCTAGAGGGGCGGCAGAGCGGGCGTTGAGCTGGGAATCCTGGCCGGGAAGGAAGGGGGTGCGAGCAAAGAGGGAAACGGGACATGAAAGCGGCGGTAGTAAAGGCTCTCACATCAGGAGTAGATTTGGATGCCGTAGCACCATTTTCCGTTACGGAAGCACTGGAGGACGCGGGAGGGCGGGATGTTGATAGTTGGTCTTCATGGTCGCTGGAGGGGTCATCGTCGTATGCAACAAGACCTGACGAGCGTCACATTGAGCTGGAGTTGTACGTTGTTTTGAAGCAAGGAAAAGACGTGCCACGCATGATGAGAATGTCGCCGTGCTCGTCGTCGATGTCGTTGAGCAAGCTCGAGGCAGCGAAGGCACAGGCGAGAGAGCGATCAGCCACCGCGAGCTGGGCGTCTACGTGCGCCTATGTGTGTGGGAATTAGCGCGTGTGATAGCTGTGCTGTGTTGGACAGAGATGGCAATTCGAATCACCATCCTCCGGCAGGCTGTCAGCGTAAGTCCCAGTACATACATCCCGCCGGCAGCTGCGCAGTAGCACTTAGTCTGTCCGACAGTGTCCCAGGTTCTTATCTTGAACCATTATGACCATGAGCCCACATCCCTCGGAATTACCAGCTGAGCTTGCCAACAAGTCCCCGCAGCCTGGCCCAAGTTCTCCTTCGTATTCGACGGAAAAAGCGAACGCCATCCTACAGACCTTTCTCCAGCAGTCAGAGGCCACACAGCCTGCATCGTCGACGGCGTCGCCGTCTGCGCCTTCCTCGTCCTCTGTAGCGTCTCCAGAGTCCTCCTCGTCGGCTTCTTCCTCTCAAGCTCCACCGTCAGGAACTTCTCTGGAAAGTCAACCACAGCCAGAGTCCGCCAGCGCGAGGAGATCACGCGTTCAGCTTGCACCTAATCAACCTCTGACTACGCACGGTAAACCCCGCGAGCGCGTCTTCGTAGCTTGCGTGCAATGGTAGGTCCGTTTATCTCTCCAGCGCCTCACGTACCACCAGTACGGCATTGAGATTCTAGGGCACCTCTTAAATTCGCTCGACGCATTATACTAATTCTGAAAACGCAGCAGAACACGCAAAGTGCGTTGCGATGGTGCTCAACCCGAGTGTTATAACTGCAGCCGTCGCGCTGACCCGAGTGCCGGTCCATGCTCGTACGACTCCGCGCCAAGGCGGCGAGGAAAGGACAGAACGCCAGGTTCGCGGAAGCTCGCGCCATATATTCCAAAGAAGACGCGCACGACGCGCTCGCGATTAGAGGAGGAAGCAAAGCTCAAGAAGTCTTTACAGACGCAATCTACGGCGACGAGAGGCCCGCCACCAAACGAAGCAGGGCCGTCCCGTCCAACAGAACGGCAACGCGGCCCAGCGCTTTCTCAGACAGATAACGCGCCGTTCGACTTTGATTTTGACTCTCTTCTGCTCCAGCCTAGCGACTTCCTGCTGTCGCCTGACCTGTCTGACCCACGCTTTGCCATATACGAGGAGCAGGGCCAAGACGAAGAGGACGTCACCACGATCACGCAGGTGCCCAGTGTGCAGTTCACCCGCGAGACGTGGTGGGACGCACTCTTGTCGGTTTATGCTGCGCCACTCGACAGGCCAGGAGACGTGCCTACATTAACCATCGACCTCCGGAACAGCACGTCCGAGCGTGTCTCCGCTGACCTACGCTTCCTGTTCCAAGTCTCCCTCCACTGGTTCAGTTTTATCAACATCCCCCGCTTCTTCTCGACGCTCTACAATCCGGCTGTTCGCCAGACTCTGCAACCGAGCCTCATACTGGGGCTTTTAGGTCTCGCGACGTTCTTTCAAAGCTCCGAACTGGAGCTCGGCGCGAAGGGGCGCGAGAAGGCGCTACGTCTCATCGACCACGCGCACTCGACGTTCCACGCGAGCGTCAATTCGGGATGGATCGACGTCGGACTGGTGCAAGCAGCCTGGGTATCTGTTCTTCCTCTTGAACCGTTACAAACGCGCCTATAAGTCTAACGTCTTCCCAAACAGATCCTCGCCGTGTTCGAGATCCAGGCGCACCCGAAGATTGGCGGCAGTCGCACGCGAGAGGCTATGGCGATGCTCGATTCGATAATTCGCTCCATGTCGCTCACCACGCTCGACCTCGGTGACCCACGCGTCACGATCTTCGCGCCACACACCGTACCCACCGTCCCAGCGATCGCACCTGGTACCGGGATCGGCGCCGCGTGCGACCCCCTCGCGAACGCCGTCCTCCCATACGCCGGTACCGCGCCCCACCCCAACCACGCGCCCGCTGGCGTAGACCGAGGTGAGGGGCCAAACAAGTGGCAATGCGGCTGCCAGACGTACTCGCTTGGGTACCACTGGCCGCTTGTGCGGGAGCTCGCGCCGCAGTGGACGATGATGCCGATGTGGCCAAAGGGCGTGGGCGAGGGCGAGATGCAGAAGGAGGAGTGCCGGCGGCTCGTGTGGGCGACGGTTATGCTCACCGCGACGCATAATACGAAGACGACGGCGGGGACGGACTGGGAGCCGCAGCATTTGTGGATTAAGGATCCTGCTAACGTAAGTATTCATTTGTTTGCGTTGGTTGGTTGTGTGGGCTGATGTGATGATGGAGTATGCATTGCTGTTCCCTGGAGAGAACTTGGCCCCGCCTGGGACACCCTCAATCGCGGCGTCGAAGCACTCGGTGTGGGCATTGTACATGCGCACGCTCCTCCTCTGGCACAGCTGCCTACGGATGCGGTGCGACATGAGCATGAGCGAGGCGGACCGCGCGCAGTACGCCATGAACGCGTGGCTCGAGATTGATGCGATCGAGGCAATGCTCGACCAACACACATGTACGGTGGAGACGGGGTTCCTTGTGCAGGTTCGCGATGTGCTGTTCAAGTGAGTGTAAAATCTCGCTGAGTTGGCGATTTAGTGACGGTATATGCTTGCGCTTGGATCGCGCAGCACCCGGATGTGCGTGTCGCATGAGTTCCAGAGGTACATCCCAGAAGCTACAACGTGAGCATGATCTCATGGCTTTCTTCTGGGATCGGCTGACAGAGAGATACCAGCGCCCCGGGGCGACTCTTCTACCACGCGAAAGCGGAGAGATGGAGTACGTTTCCTTCCCGCTTCCAACACTCTCACATGTGTTCTGACAACAACCGCGTACAACTAGTGATGCATCTGCTAGGAGTATCCAGATTCTTCGCAGGCCGCCTGCGCAACCCGGACATGCACGGCGACGACCATTCGCGCCGCAACTTCCTCATGTTCTGGTTCATGTCCCAGATCACCCGGTACGCGACCCCCCTAGCCCGCGCGTTGACTCGTAGAGGGGCTGACCTCACGGTGACCCCTGATAGCGCGCTCGCGTTGTACAACGCCGACCATACGCTGACGATCGCGCTCGACGTCGCGCGGAACTTCGCGGTGGCGACTGAGCATCTCATGCTCCTTTGGCCGACTGCTAGTACGTCCCGCACCCTGCCCCCACGGTCGAAGCTTTGCGTAAGTGCAAAATCTGAACTCGAAATCTCATGTTCACAGGCCCACGGAGGGAATATCTATTGACCCGAGCCGTGCTCGAGCGGACATGCATCGCTGCGGGTATATCCCCGCCTGAGAAGGTGCTTGCGTTTGAAAATCAGATGGTGCCGGTTTAGGGAATGCGACGATGACATATATTTTGTGGACGAGATACTCGGGGCCCAGTGTGTTTATATATATCGTTGGTCTTCTGTGTATTGCTGTGATCTAATGTGGATTCAGGTTGGATTATGTATTCACTTCGTATTGTTCTTTTGGCTGTGGAAGCCAGTCTTACTGCAGAGTTCATTGATATCACGAGATGTGTGATAACCACAGGGAGTCGGACGCGCACATCATGATTAATTACAAACTATAATGGAAGGCTGACGATGGCGGTGACGGTGAAAAGAGTGGGGATCATCAATTAGCGAATGTGTAGTGGTATAGATGTCATACGGCATCAAGTATGGGTTGAGGCTACTCAGACGTCAAGTGAGGTAGTATGAGTGGGCACCCTCGTAAAATGGGAACGGACCCTTCATGGCAGTCTCGCCCCAACTTGCCCTCCATTGCTCCATGACCTCTTTGGCATGCTCGTAGTCTTCATGGAACACGCAGCCTTGAGGCAAATGGGGCGGGACCCGCATCTCCTTGCACAAGCGCAAGACGTTCTCCGCATACTCTTCCCTCATCTCCCCCTCGGCGCGGTGCGCCGCGATCTCGTCGGAGGTGAAGTCGATCGGGCATGGGCCCTCCGCGATGGAGTTCCAGTTCTGCTGCAGGCCGAGAAGGTGATCACGAAGTTTGAAAGGGCCGTCTGCGATGCTGCGGGTTATGACGGTTACAAGACTGGCCACACTATCCACATGAGGCAGGGCGCAGGCTTTGGTCCGCAGGGGGTCCAGCTTGCAGGATTGCAGGGTGTACTAGCGGAGCCTACACGCAAAGTGATGGTATATGCGATACACCTCTTGCATGTCCTCGGGCGGCTTTTGTCCCATGCAATGACTTTGGGAGGTAGAGGCGTGATGTGCATCACCTCCACCGCCCAGCGCTCTCTGATGTAGGACATCGTCGCCACTTCGCTGGCGATCGTTTGCTCTACATCAGCGACGATCGGGCACGGAATACGTATGGTAACCACTACGCCGTTGTCAGATCGGAGCAAGAACACCTTATTGAATGCTCCTAGATAGTCGATGTTGTGTTAACACCATAGCTAATGCCAGTAACACATCTTCAACCGACCTTCGCCCACTTTTTCCCATGACAGGCAGTACTGGGCGCCGACAGCAGCGCGTGCTATCTTCTCTAACGCGTCAACGTTAAAGGGGCTGTACCTAACTCTAAGTTCTAGTATTTGGGAACAGCGAGTCAGAGCCTCCACGTGAGTGCATACCCGGTACAAGGTACTCACGCTCTTCGTGGTTGCATATCCACTTCCCGGAAGTGTAGGAGAATAGTTGCTCCTTGCCAAGTCGCTCCGCGGCAACGGGAGACCCAGATATACTAGAAGCAGCCTGGATAGATATGGCGCGCAGACAGAAACGAGGCTGGTATGTAGCAAAGACTGGATAGAAGGTGATGTGCTTGGGGCCCTTATAAAGGATTGCGCCGAGCCTCCGTAATAAAGTGCAGAGCGGCATGGGGGTACACATGTACAGATAACTTAAGTACGAGTTATAGACAAAGGTTACTGACTACTTACAAGGTAACTAGCTGGGTCACAGGTCACGGTAACAAGCCTAGTTGGGCTCGCATTTGGTGAGACTCGGGTGTTTTCTCGACAGCCTCCTCTCTACCTCCATTTGATACGTCCGAACTTCATTATCCGAGTCATCGTGAATCGGCCAATGCTAAGACTTTGCGATTAAACGGCGCTGGTCCGGCCGTTCCTGCATTCCATTCAAAGGGACGCCGCTACCGCACCTGCGCCGTTCAGATGAGTACGAGCTCAAGGACGTCTTCCCTTCCTTAACATGCGGCAGCTGCTGCCCGTAGAGACTCAACATCCATGATAGTGAGTGCCGAGCTTTGTAGCATGTCCAAGTGCTTCCCTAACCCATAGGTAATGGTCATAGGATTGTAACCCCAGCGGTCTAACATCTAGGAAGCGACTCGGACTAGATACCGCCCATGAATGCACTTTCTTTGTCTGTTTAGTTGCGCAAGGCTAACAACTCGCCTGACATCTCGGTTTTGCACTATTCAAGTCGAAGTACAACGGGTAACCGCCCCAACCGCCCATGTATTGTGGACGTATAAAAAGACGTTGTGTATCATGAAGCAACCAACTTACCTCTCACATTTGCCTCACAAGTATCTTCATCCCGGTCCCTGCGCTCGCCATGGCCTCAGCCAACGATGAACGCTTCTCCGCTCAAGTTCAGCCGCTGGCAGGAAACGGAACAGGCAACAGTGCCGCCGTTAATGGCAGTGCTGCTGTGTGCTATATGGCCGATGTCACCAGACAGATGAAGGTGAGCACACGTCCGCCAGCGCAGTCTGATCATTGGCTGTGGCCATCGATGCGTAGCTGATGGTGCCACACTCCTCACAGGAGGATGTCATGTTCTCTACCCTTTTGGCGCAGCTCGGGGCCGACGGCAAGTACCCGGGACGCCCGATGGACAAGAGTAAGGAATGGCACAAGCAGTACTGGCATGTCCTCCACAACCTTGGATGGACCATGAAGACCTTCAGGTACGGAACGCACATGCACGCGAGACACGCACTGCGCCCATGGCGCAAGACAGGATTGTGATCACTTACCGCGACGGTTCCGCGATATAGCGAGACCGAAATTGGCGACGCGAGCGCGTACGGTTCTGTGGACAGGCTCGTCGTGGATATCGTTGGGGCGGAGCTTGAAGGTCCAGAATACGCCTTGTTCCTCGACATGATCAACGCACTTGGGAAGCCTACGAACAGCGATCCTCTCTGGGTTTTTGGCCAGACGGCTGCACACGGCCATGACGCATCTTTCCAGGTTGGCGTGGTGTCGTACGTGTCTCCTGTGTTCGCTCCTTCGTGAGATGCAGTCTTCTCATGGCGCGGCATTGATGCAGCAACGCCGGGGGCAATGCCCTGTTCAAGTGCGCCGCACACCAGTACTACTCGAAGGCCGACACAATCTCCTCGGCCCTGTTCTTCCCCTTCGAGCCCGCGTCGGACATCCCGTACTCCGCTAGTAAGTTTTTCGCAGCATGCATCTCAACCAGTAGCTCGATGCAGCGCTAAGATGATGCTACTAGTTTACCAGACTATGGAGCTGAACGCCAACGTCTATGCTCAAGTTCGCGAAGCGGTCCGGGAGCGAGTCTCGCGCGATGTCTGGGAGATCATGTTCAGGGAGATCGAGTTGTAGAGTCTTCTCCTACTACTTAGGGCGTGCTGGCCCCTTTGCGCAGAGCCTTCCCCCCCTCCTTTCGAAGCATGCTTCTGACTTGCAGGTTGTCCAGAGCAGAATATGCTTATGCCCAGCCGATTTATGCTGTTTATGTTGACGCTGCTATGCTCACTCTATAGAGTTATGTGAAGATAAGTGACAGTTCAGAGTCTCAGTACTTCCAAGTCAGTCGGACCTCACTCGCGGGGCCACGTGGACGAAGAGCTACCCGACTTCAGCACTCTTTCAGCTCGCGATTGTGTGCCTTCGTAGAGAACCCCTTCACTCTATCTCCATACTCTAACTCCGCATGCTGAGGCAATCTCGCCTTCACCTTGAAGTTGCCTTGCTCTGACCATTACATGAGCTGACAGTTGCCAGGCTGGACTCTTTCATTCAAGAGTTCGCGGGGCCACCGTACCTTCACCGCTCACGTAGGTTCACATATCTCCGCATCATTTCCGCTTGGGACAGCTACTGACGAGAATACATGCGTATGGGCTTCCAGATAGTGGCCTATCGGAGCTCGGTCGCGTCAGGCCAATAGTTCGTCTAACGTCTCGATCTTACACCGTTTAGCAGGGGTGGCGATGCGCGTCCACAATCGTTCGTAATTGGGACGTATAAAGGTGCCACTGTGCATTGTGCGGTAGCCCAGCCAGCTCGTACATCAAGTTACGGCCTTCCCCTCTCCAGCAATTGTCTCAATCTGCGATCTCAGTAATCCGCGCTCACTATGCTCTCAGCCATCGACGAACACGTCCCCATTCAAGCTGCACAGTACGACACAGGCCATAGCGCGGCGGTGAACGGAAGCGCTGCTGTGTGCTATATGGCCAGTGTCACCGCACAGATGAAGGTAAGCCCGTGTACCCTGGTGCAGCTCGATCCCCTCTGGTCACAGTGCATTATACATGATTGATGGAACTGCGTTGGTGACAGGAGGACGTCATGTACTCTACGCTTCTCGCACAAGTCGAGTCCGACCGCATGTTCCCGAACCGCCCGATGGACAGGAGGAAGCAGTGGCACGACAACTACCGGGACGTCCTCCAAGGCCTCGGATGGGCCGTCAAAGACTTCAAGTACGTGATGCACGCAGTGCATGCCGAACCCTGACCACGCTCAGGCTTTTGGCGCGAGCGATGATCATGACCGCTTACCGTGACTTCGGTTGTGCGATACAGCGAGACCGAGCTCGGGAACGCAAGCCCGTACGGTTCTGTGGATAAGCTCGTCATGGAACTCGATGGAGAGGACCTGGAGGGCCCCGAGTTCGCGCTGTTCTGCGATATGATCGGTGCGCTCCGGAGGCCCGTGAACAGCGATCCTCTCAGGGTCCTCGACAAGATGGCTGTACACGACCACGACGCAGCCTTCCAAATTGGTGTGGTGTCGTACGTGTCGCTTGTGTTCGTCTCTTCGCTTCTTCGCGAGCTAACGCTGGTACAGCAACTCTGAGGGCAAGGCTCTGTTCAAGTGCGGCGCGCACCAGTACAACTCCAAGTCCGACGACACACCGATCTCCTCGGCCTTGTTCTTCACCTTCGACCCCGATTCAGAGGTTCCGTACTTCTCCAGTGAGTCATCCTAGTATGCTGCATGCATCTCTGCTTGCAGTTTGGTGCGGCACCGAGCGTTGATACCACCACTGCTACTGTGCTGCCAGTTAACCAGACCATGGAGCTGGATGCGGCCGTCTATGCTGGAATGCGTGATACGGTCCGGGAGCGGCTCGAGGACGTCGTCCAGGATCTGTTCAGGGAGATCGAGTTGTAGGGTAGGAACCCACTGCTACGCACCTTTCCGAGCTCGTGTTGTACTCGACGGACTCCGCTTTCTGACTCTTTTTTGTCCAGAACATTTGTGTCCCTAGCCTCGTTGTGTTCTGATGTTCGGCGCCTGACTAGATGTGTATTCTGTCCTGTACGAGAGCCCACATGTGCATCCACTGCTTCTGCTAGTGATACTACCGGTATGAGATTAACGAATGTATACGAGAGCGTCCGAATGCGCATACAAAGCCCAAGGTTCTAAGCAAGAATCTCCAAGCAAAGCCCTAGTACTAAGCAGTCTCAGGCTAGCGACAAACCAAGTCCAAATGGCCCACTGCCAACACCAGCCCCAACGCCTACAACACACCAGCAACACACAGCTGCACCACCACCCACCCCAACCCAACGCCCCCGACCCATCCTGCCAACCCACCCATGCCCATCCACGACTTCGCCACCGACAACGCCAACGCGCCCGAGGTCTTCGTCGTCTTGCCGGAACCGCTGCTCCCGCTGCCTTGGCTCTTGTTGGGGGGTGCGCTCGACGCTTGCGAAGCGACCAACGTGCCTTTACAACAAAGAACAAAAGTACAGATTTCATTTCAGCTTCTCATTCGTTCATTCGTACAGACACACACGCGGGGCCCCCTCGCGCGCCACCTGGTCAATGTCAACGTCAACGTGGCCAGTGCTACTCGTCCCGGGCCCGCAACGACTACAGCGACCGCGCGTCAACGACAACGGCAACTACGCTCCGAATCGCAGCTCGAGCGGGCGGACGCTAGAGCTCAGGCTCGGGCTCGAACTTGGCTTGGAGAGGGGGCTCGGGTTTAAGGAGTTCACGCCCCGGGGGCAAGCGTACCGTTCTGATTGATGCACCACTCGGGGCGCGCGCAGGGCGGGCCCGAGTTTGGCGGCTCGTCGCCTGCGTCCTTGAGGAGGAGCGCGACGACGCCGTGCGGCGGGACGGCGTGCGCGGTGAAGTTGCGCACCGCGGTGCCGTTGTCGGTGTGCGTCCAGAGGTCCTGCAGTACGCGCGTGCGTTAGAAAGGCACAGACCGCGGGGAACTCGGAGGTGCTTGTGTGAAGCAAAGGCGTGAGACGTACCCGGACGGAGTACTGACGACCGGCGCGGATCCAGGGCGACTCGGTCAGGTTGAAGAACAGGTCAGCGGGCTCGTCGAGAGTATTGATCTAGTCCGAGCATGCAGTGAGTATTGTAGGCCCGCTGCAAGGGAAGACGAGAGCGTACGAGCATGAAGACGGTGCCGTTCTGGCTCTCGCCGCTCCAGAACTGCGCGGGGTGCGTGCTGTTGCTGACCCAGTCCGGCTGTCGCGATCAGTCAATATCGTTAAAGTATATGTGTGCGTGGTCAGAGGGACGGAAACGCACGTTGATACCCCAGCGGAAGGGTGTAACGCTTGTGCCGACGACGTTGTCCTGGCTGATTGCGAGGATCTCCTCGTTCTTGAGGATAGCAAGGTTCTCGTCGCTGATCGTGGAGAGCTGTAGGCCGCATACACGCAAAGAAAATGGTATACATGAGCAAGATGGAGGAAGGCGGATGGGATAGAGGACTCACGTCAGTGCCGATGAGCAGAGGCGACTTCATAAGAGCCCATGCAGTGAAGTGCGTCTTGGCCTCGTCGTAGGTCAAATCGCCGTTGCCACTGTGCATATACAAGTGTGTTAATCATGGTGAAGGGCGTGGCGCGTAAGAGGCTGTACTTACACCTCGAGCTACGGTGTCATTCAGTATGTGAGTATCACCATCATATGCGTATTCAATAGGATGCGCGAAGAGGACAAGACGTACGATGTCCATGTCGTTGTGGCCATAGAAGTCAGACGCCCAGGCGATGAACGAGTTCCTGTTGCATCACAATTAGACGTCGCATACACGGATGCCTTATTCTGACTCACTGGTTGATGATGCTAGCGACCGAACCCCAGTTAGGACCTAAACACAATCAGTGAGTCGCGGGTCCCGCCTGGGAACTCTGTCGTGTTGAGGCGTACCAATGTCGCCCGTGGTCTAGAGGCGACGGAATATAATGTCTATATCAATGTGCAAATGAATCGGGCGAGTCGTCATGCATACCCTCCAGCTGTGTCCGAAACGGCGTGCCCAAAGCCACGGTTGCTCCTAATACAATCGGTCGTCTCAATCAGCTGCCGCTTTGGCGATCGCGCCATATCAGGATACAAACCTCGCCCCATTCGCAAAGGGAGAAGATGAGCGGCGGCTTGCCTGAGCTCTTGGCGAGGTCCTGGATCGCGGTTGCCATGCGCTGGTACTCTGCAAAAGGTGTCGCGTCAGATCCTTGTTCAGGCGATAACTGAGAGAGTAATAATCAGGGACGTACTGCCTACGATGCCTTCGCGGATGATGTCGTCATAGGGGACTGGACACAGGCGAAACCGCTGGCATAAGTAAGGTGTTGCGAACGCGCAGGGGAGAAGGACGTGCCTGCACAGTTGTCGAACCTACATCACGATTCAATGAGTCGATGTTCCATGTATGGAGAACTAGGGCAACTAGTGCTGCTTACTTCAGGTAGTCGAACCCCCAGTCCTGGAAGAGCTTAGCATCTCTGAATGGAATGCAATAGGTGAGTCACAGATCTGGACAGTTCGTCGTCGGATTGGCCTGACCTAGCCTCGTTCTGGTATGAACCAGGGTACAGTTGACAAGTAAACCACCCAGAATCGCTGTACTAGAATGCATGTCAGTTATTGAATGTACGCGCGCTCACGCTCAGAAGAACTCACGATTCCGGCTTTCCTGCGAACCAAGACGAAACGTGTAAGCACACAGTCCGGAGAACGGCGCGTCAAAAAGGCGGCTTACAGGCCCATTGCATGAATCTGATCGGTCAAGTTGTTCATGCCGGACGCAAAGCGGACGTGATCTGCAAGTAGGCTCCGTGTCACAAATAGCTCTTGATACCGAAGACGGCGCATGAACAGACCTGCGACGATGTCCCCGGACGCGCTCCGGTTCTTCTCCGCGTAGCAGTCATCAATGTTGACGTGCTTGTAGCCAACATCCTGATAGAGAGCCACGTTTAGTCAATTTGGTGCGTGAATGGCTGATCTTGGGACATGAGGCTAACCGAGAGGCCGAGGGAGACCATGTACTTTGCAGCTTGCAATACTACAGTCTCATTGATGTCGCACTGTACGTTGGGCGTGAACAAGTCTGTCGAGCGCCATTTGATATATAAAGTGTCTTACGTGGTAGGCGTTCCACGCTAGCGGGCAGCAGTGCCTCATTGCATGAGCAAACCGCAGCACGAAAACAAGAGGGCAGTCTCTTACTGTTGTAACCCAGCACTTGAACGGCGTATGTGAGTCAAGATGATCTGCAGAACATGTGCAAGCGCATACCTGGCAACTTAGCAACGCCATTGTCAAGGGCTTGAGCGACAGGAGGCTCGCGTGAGAAGAGCGTCCAGGCGCTCAGGGCAGAGGCGAGGAGCAAGGTGAACGAGCCCATGAGCGCGGTGGACAGGGGCTTGGAGGGGAAACCTTGCGGATGGTCAGTACTATCACCGCGCAGGCCTTATATACGTGGAGTGCGGAAGGAGGAGAGAAGCGAATTCGAACCTCTGAATGAGGTTCGTTGATGGCCGAGCAGTGGGCGCGTCTCTGCGGTCTCAGAGACGGGTGGGAGGGGGCCGGACGATTTAGAGTGATTGGCCTTGTGATGTACCGTTTGGGTGGTCCGGGGCTGTGAAGGCGGTTCTGCGGGTCGGAAGGGTCAGCGCTGAATGGTGGAAAGAGAGTCGGGAGGGGGGCATGACCCAGTGGTACATACGGTTCGTCGTCATGAGGCACGATGAGGAAGAGGGTGAGGTCGAGAGCGCGGACAGGTTGGGTGGAGAACGACTGAGATGGTGGTCATGGGCAGAGAAGAGAAGAGGACGAGGCGAGTGCACACGCTGAGCGGCCTCCATTCTGACGTCTGTCCACGATCCCCGTGACCGCCTCCCCGGGGTGTTGTAGCGCCCCAAGCTCGAGCTGGCTACCATCTCCTCAGCGCGGACAGAAGACTTGTCTTCCAATTGCCAAAGGCGTGCATTGCCCCGCCGTGCGCAGTCGAGTTGCGATCTCTTGGCGTGCGGCCGATGAGTGAATGTGCGCAGCAGCAGCACAGTCGCTCGATTAGGTAACCACGCTGCCTTATTTGGACTCCCGCACTTTCCCCTCGGCATCGAACTCGTCTAGGCGGCCCTCCTTCGCTGCACGTCCAAGGGACGGTGCAACGAGGTGAATGCACCTAGTTGGGCTGCCTGAGCTCAACAGGCGACCTTCCGACCATATGCCTTTACGATCACATGCAGATCATTCAATGCCGTACTACATCGTCATACAATTTTGTGGAGAAGTGAAACTGCCGCCAGTGGAGCAAGCGTTGCTTATTATGCGAACAGTCCAGTGAAGCTCTTGAGAGTCTGCACGTCCCGCTGCGGCTTCTTAGAGTACACACCCGTCAGTCAGATTGTAGAGCACAAACAGCATTCTTGCCAACTTGGCTGTGCGTGATGGATAGATTGCATTGTGAGAAATTACAGCGCTGATGCGATAGTGTACAAACAACGGGAACGTGATAGCATGACAGCAGGGCAGCATTCTCTACCGCTGACCGTAAGACTTGGTCTCGTACTTGCCTGTGATGATTTGAAGGACGTTGGTCAGCACCGAATATCCAACACCAGCATCACGGCATTGATTAGACTCACCACGACCGACAATGACGTTAGCAGGCTCCTGCGGCTTGCCCTTGAAGTAGTTCTCCAAGATCTGCTTCGTGCCCGCAGCGTAGCGCGCCTGCGCATCGAGCGTCGTGCCCGAGTAGTGCGGCACCATACCGTTCCCGCCGCCATACTTGTTCTTCATTTGGCGCCACGGGTGGTCCTTCGGCGCGGGCTGCACGTTCCAGACGTCGCCCGCGTACCCGTTGAGCTGCCCGGACTTGAGCGCGGCCGCGACGTCCTCCGCGTTGCAGATCGCGCCGCGCGCGGTGTTCACGAGCCACGCGCCCTTCTTGAAGTGCTTGAGCAGGTCCGCGTTGATCAGGTTGCGCGTGCCCTCGTGCAGCGGCGCGTTCACGGTGACGATGTCGCACTGCGAGACGAAGTCCTTGAGGTCTTCGACCCGGCGCGCGTTCACCTGCTTCGCGGCAGCTGTTGAGAGCGTCAGCATGGGATAAGAAGAGCGATACGCAGAAGGCGCGTACCCTCAGGGAGCGGGTTGTAGTCGTAGTAGAGGAGCTCCTTGGGGTTGAATGGCTGGAGACGCTCCAAGACGCGGAAGCCGATGCGGCCCGCGCCAAGCGTACCGATGACCTTGCCCTCGAGGTCGTACGCGTTCTTCGCGATCTCGGACACTTGCCATTCGCCGCGCTCGATCATCTGTCGTTCCCGCCCGCCAATATAAGCCACCAGTAAATCGAGAGGTTACAATCAAGGACACAGACCTCGTGCGCGGGCACAAAGTTGCGGACCAGGAGCAGGATGCTCATGACGACGTGCTCGGCGACCGAGGTCACGTTCGAGCCCGTCACCTCGAGCACCTCGATGTTGTGGTCGACCGCCGCGTTCAGGTCGATGTGGTCTGAGCCGACGCCGGCGGTGACGCACAGCTTCAGGTTCGGCGACTTCTCGATCAGGTCGCGCGTGAGGTAGCCCGGGTGGAAGGGCGTCGTGATCAGGATGTCGGTGTCCTTGAGGTTCTTTTGGAACACGCTGTTGGGGCCCTCCTTGTCGTCCGTGACCTAGATGAGGAGAGTAAGGGATTGGCGCGCTTAGACATTGTGGCTTCCTGTGTTGGGGAACTTACGATGTATTCGTGTCCCTGGCTCTCGAGCCACTCACGGATGCCAAGCTGGTTCTCAACGGAACCGAGGAGACGGGGCTCCTGCTTGGCAGCCTCACCGCCCTTGTAGAGGACAGCAAGAACCTATGCATAGAAGCGCACGTGATTAGCATGAGCATCGATCGGCGCGCTGAACTCGCTCAATCGCACCTTCAAGCCCGCGGAGCTGTTGTAGTTGACAGTCGGGGCGAGCGTGCGACCGCTGAGCAGGCGCGGCGCCTTGGCGGAGGACGCAAAGTTGCGCTTGAACGCGGCGGAGGCGGAGGCGGTGAGGACGGACATGGCTATCTAGGAGCTGCAGTGTGTAGTGGTGAGAACACAAAGAGATCAATGAGAGTCGGTGAGATAGGACGAGGAGGCGGAGAACCCTTGGAGGTGTTGGGAAGACAGCGTCGACGGAGGCAGGGGTTATATACGCGAGAGCGACTCCGTGTGTAGGCCAGCTGCTCGTGCACCCGCGACGTCCCCATGTCCACCCGCACCTGCGACATCCTCGATCAGACAGGGACGAGGCCTAGGAGGTGCACGGGGACAGATAGACGGTCAGTCTCTGGGAACGCACCCTCCGAGAACACGCGAAGGCGTGCGAGCGCAAAGTCCCGCAGAGGGGGTGGGCGCTTGAAGCGGTCAGACCCCGGGGCTACGCGTGCACGCTCCCCAGCTGGGCCTCGGAGGCGGACTGAGGCGGACGCTTGACCGCCGTGCTCAGCTGCCATATGCGGATCCGGGGAGGGATGGTGAGCATGGGAGGCGCGTTGAGGCGCGAGGGGCGAGACTTGGGAGGACGGGCGTCCCGGGATGCTACGACGAGCTCAGAGCTGAGAGAGATGCAGAAGGCCCGGGCCGGGTGCATTCTCCGAAGATCAGGAGCGCGGCGAAGTGCTTAATGGTGCCCAATCGTGTGCTAAGAATAGCTTGCAGCGTCTGTAAGAATGGACTGCAGCAGCGAGTAGAGTTGGTGCCAAGCTTGAAGCGATGCTGTAAAGAAGCGTTCGAATTATGAGCGGGGTGAGACCGCACACACGAGGCTCCTTGAAGTTGTTTAGGAGAGGCAGCTTATAGTGATCGAAAGCCACTAAGAAGCCGGTGGTGACCGTACGAACAAATCTTCGTGCCACGGACAAGGGCGTGGAGGACGGGGTAGTAGCGACTCCAAAGTCCGCTTTGCCAATGCACCCTCTGAAACCACGTCAAGCTAAGAGCACAATTGGTGATACTAGTTTGCTTTTGGCGGCCTGTAGGTGAAAGACGGGATCAGTCCTTGTCACTCCAATTGCCACGAGATGATCATGGCTGCTAAGTGCTAGCATAACGCATACAGAGCGCGGGCGTTGAGTAGCATGTTTGACGGAGCCCCCGGGACCCGGATCGACGGATTGGGCTCTGCGCGCTTCCGACCCGACGGTAACCTTCCGATGCTGTCCGAAAGGCACCGTCGGTAGCGCCGGCTTGGTGCCGTCCGTCAAGTCCGCCAATGTGCACTGCTGGTGTGCATCGAATCTGAGTAGGGGCACTGCCATGCAAAAGAAGGAGATGTCCATGCAGCACTGTCATTCTCAAAGAGGAGAGCGCTTGGCCAACTACGAACATCCCCCGACACAACATCGGCGCTTGTCACAGTAAGTGCTGCGGGGCTGTCTCCGCCCCCGCCCTCACCCGATCCCATGGCTGGTCGCCCTTGTGACGCGCGGTAGACAGACTCAGCTATGAACGCGCTGGCGGGTATGGCGTACCCATGAAGTAGAACCTGAGCACCGTCCCGAGCGTGCCCATCGTGTAGTCGACCTCTTGCCCGAACGCGATTCGCCGGAGCATGACGCTGTGCCAGGTTACGGGGCCTGACGCGCCTACCAGACGCGGCATCCGCAAGGGCACCACGGCCCAGATGAGGAGCAGCAAAGAACAGAGAAGCCGCTCTAGACCTCTCCAGGAGAAATAAGAGAGCGGCCGCATCCCGAGCCCGTTCTCCTCGAGCTTGTGTGGCTCTGACATGAGGAACGAGTCTGCCTCGCCTGCTGCGCGCCTCTCGAGCGAGGCTTGCAGCTCGACAGGGAGGAGAGGGTGGATGACGGAGAGGCGGCCGATACCGAGGAGGTCTGCGTGCGCGTTCCCGATGACGGACGCCATCTTGGGGAGCGTGTCTAGTCCACCCGTGACGCAGACGAGGGGAGGCGGTCGACCGGCCTCGATGAGAGAGCACTTGGCGAGGATCTCCTTGCTGCGCTCAGCGAAGGACTCGAAGATCACCTGCCGTGGCGACTTGAACGCCGCCGTGCTGTCAATGAACTCTGTCCAATAGGGTCAGGGACAGTGCCATCGCGTGCAATTATGGGGTGACGTGGGACTTACGGGGATCCTCGTAGTCGCCACCGCTCACTTCGATGAAGTCGACCAATTGCCAGCTTCCAATCTCCCGTACGTGGTCGAGGGCGCGGCTTTCTTGCGGTTCGGCGGTATCCCGTGCGTAGTCCGCTGAATTGAGCTTCACTCCGAGGACAAAGTCCTCCGGGACGACGCCGGGCGCGCGGATGGCATATACGATCTCGCGTAGGAAGCGTAACGGGTCACGATCCGCAGAGTATTCGTCTGTCCGGGTGTTACTCTTCCAAGTGAACGTTGGGGAGTCAATGCGGGCTTCGTACGGTGATGGTGGCCGCTTACCTTGGGGGATATGAACTGACTGACGAGGTCTGCCCACAAAGGTTAGGCTAAAGGTCAAGAAGAAGGGCGAGAAAACTTACAGCCGTGCGCAGCATGTATTTGGACCCCGTCGAATCCGCTCTGCGCGGCTACTTGTGCCCCACGGACAAAGGCTGCAACGGTGTTCTCGATATCTTCGTGCGTCATCTCGCGGGGAACCTGATGTGTGATTCTGTGCAGAGCTCGGGAGAACCACCCATCAGAGGCGGTGTGTAATTGGCCGAGGCGAACGGGGCTAGGGGCTAATGGGGGCTCAAATGGCTTCCGACCGCCGAAGAAATTGAGAGATTGTCTTCCTGAGTGTGAGAGCTGTATGACGGCGAGCGGTCGGTCGCGCCCAGAAGGCGAGGACGCGTCTTCGCTGATGGAGTCTGGTGATGAGCTCGAAAAGGTCTTTTCTTCGTCCGCTACTGTGCCAGAATGAATAGCATGGGCGAGCTGGCGCCAGGGAGCGAGCGTCTCGGGCGTTATAGTTTCCGGGATCACCATGTCGCGACCCAATGAAAGGTGTCGTTTATCGACCTGTACGTTTCCAGTCATGACGATCCCCCAACGGCCAGCGCCCCATCGAGCGTACAGAGAGAAACAACCGGCATGAGGAGGGCCGCCTCCAGGAGGGGCGAAGTGTTCATATAGCGGTGCCTGTCCGGGAGAGAGATTGATCAGCCCTTGGTTCTCACCTCTGTTAAGTCATCAACAATGCTCCCGATACATGACCTGGAATGCATCCTGACGAAGGGCATGATAGCAAAAGCCCGCACACGCCTGCCCACGCAAGAGGCGGTAATGAACCAAATAGTCAGCGCAGACCGCCGCTATGCAGAGAATACGACGGCGCCTTGCTGAGCAATGAACTATCGAGGAGCGCATGCTCAGAGCGTCTATGGCCTTGTCCATCCAGAATGTGCATGACTGAGCTGACATTCATTCCTTCGGATTGCAGCGTCCAAAAACATGTTTGACAATGTGTGTCCTTAGGGTAGTGTAACACTTCGCAACGCGCCGTAAACACAGCGGAAGTGTAGTCCTCACAAGCACATCGTGTACACCACAGTGCTCAAATCAAGTGTGAGCACTGGTGGTACACACAAATGTATCGCATTTGAGCGCTTGTCACCCGATGGAAGCCGCCAGGTTTCTATCACAGAATGATGTTCGTAAACATACCTTGACCAATCTATTGGGTACTACACGGCCACAAGGAAGTGTAATTGGTGTGAAGATTTGTCGGGCGTGAGCTAGGAGTTCTGCCTCGTCATAGCGATCGTCCCCTGCAGAATGAGTACAGTTATTAGTAAACGTGTCATGATGAAGTTGCTGCTAAGACTTACCATGTTCACTTTCCTCAGACATACTCGGGATTTGTTCGTCTTTACAGTGATGAAGCAAGAGCAATGATTGAATGGAAGTAGATATTGGTAGACGTGGCCACAAAATTGATGGTTGCACTTCAATAAGCCGTAGTACTAGTGGCTGCGTGGCACCAGAAACTTAGGCGCGAGTAACAATGTCACTGATTGCGGCGCCCCTGGACAAAGGATGCGCGGCTCGGTAGTCGAATCGAGTCGCGACAAACGACCAGAGCGAGTTCAGGGTAGTGGACAGACGGTGGATTGAAAGGAGGCCCATGAATTCGCGATCCTCCTTGCAGTGAGCAATCAGTGGTGTTCTACTACAAACTCGTGCGATGATCGACCCCAGGCTGTCTTCCAGAGGATTATAGAAAGTTATGTCGGCGGTTAAATAGCCTTCTACTGCTAGTTGGTGCATTGGTGCGGAGTCCTAAACGTACAATGAGCAAAATACTCTCCGACGCGAATGTGTTGGTACACCCAGATTAGACGCCGGTTGGCCTCGCCTCACATCCGCCGTTCACGCCTGGCGCCGCTTCCATCTCTCTGCACGTCCCGTCTCAGCACCCAAAATGAAGCTCGTCAGGTACGTATTTCCGCGTTATCTGCGCGCAAAACAAAGATACAACAGAGAAGAAGATCGCGCGCGCTCACATGACATAAATGTTCAGATTTTTGATGAAACTAAACAACGAGACGGTCACCGTCGAGCTGAAGAACGGGTCGGTGATCCATGGGACGATAACAGGTGCGTGAGGACAATGTGGCGATTTCATGCAAACGATGCTGACCCTGAGACCCTGCGCGCTGCAGGCGTCGACATGCAAATGAACACTCACCTGAAGACTGTCAAAATGACCGCGCGGAACCGCGAACCTACATCGCTCGATTCACTCTCTATCCGCGGGAACAACATCCGCTACTTCATCCTTCCTGATGCTCTCCCGCTCGATACCCTTCTTGTAGACGACGCGCCCAAACCCAAGAATAAGAAGAAGGATGAGGCGCGAGGCCGGGGGCGTGGGCGGGGAGACCGCGCGCGGGGCCGTGGCAGAGGACGGGGCAGGGGCAGGGGATTCTAGGTGGTCTTTGCCCGCACAGCGGGGTGCTATGTGGTGCGCTGCTGCTGCTTTCTGCAAATATGGGGCTGGTGAGGATGATCTGCGTCGTGCAGCTTGCTCCTCGCCCGCCCAGTGTATTATAGCTAGCGGGTCGCTGTACAATCGTTGCTCGTTCCACACTGTTGTGTCGTTCTGTGACTCTATTGCAATTGTACATGTTCGACCCCATATGCTATCTCTTTGCTCTGGATGTGTATGTCAGGAGACATCCGCAGATCACTGGGACTTTTTGGTGAGGCCCACGGATTTGGATCGGAGTTGCGCGTGGCGGTTGCTGTTGTTGGGTTGCGCTCGCAACTGGAATTCAACATCTTCCCCTTTCACCCTCTTGCTCTGCTCCTGGCCAGCTTCTTGCTCTATGCACTACTTGTGATTCGGAAGGCTGTTCGCGGACTGAAACAGCAATACGGAGACTGTCAGATGAATCTCCCCTATGCGCGAAAATATGCATGCCTATCGCCGTATATGCTGCTTACCTCAAATCGATCGCCATTCTTTGCGACTCTCGCACAACTTAGAGCATCATGTCTTCAAGAAGAAACTCAACCCTGCTGCAGTGTGAATTGAACAAGAATACTCGTCGCGAGATTGCTCTTGTAGGTTTCAAACTCCCGTTTTCATTATTTACAGTGCGGCAAATCCCTCCAGCAAATCTTACTGTCACCCTGCCCTCTACAGCACAGGATCACTACCTAGGGCTCCGGGCTCCCACTGCGAGGGTTGATGTCATTCGCAAATCTGAGTTGTCTCATAAGGCGGTGAGCATAGTCCCCTTCCGTCTGTACCGCCTAGCGACCTGTAGGAAGAAGCAGTAGCCAACTTTGTGCCGCTGCTTGTTCCTTCAGTTACGCAACAGTCACTGTAAGACCTGTTTTCAACCTATGGGATGCATTCCGTGCCGGTCGGGTCATAGTGACACCCACGCAAGGCCTAGGAAAGAATGACTTGCGACCAACAAGAATGCTTGCCATTCAATATGCTCTCCCCAGTTGTTTTCTTTCGATCGCCACTAGCCTCCGTCTCCCTTGTCAAGCATAACACTCTCGTATCTCTCCTTTCTTTCTTTTCGTTCGTCGAGATAAGAATTTCAGCAGATGAAGGGGAATTGGGTTGCTGACGGTTCAATGACTGTTATGATACCTTTCCGCGTAGGTAAACAATGCTTATTGCGCGTCCGCTTCTTTGTGGTACCCAGCGGCTCGAGTGGCAAGTCAAATACTCTTCAAGAGCGTCGAACAGATAGAAAAGACGTTTGGGCCTTGCCTGAGCGTGCGCGTAGTAGATCTGAGGTGACCCGTCACATCTAGGTAGCACGTGATGTGACGTACGCGAGCCACGCGCCTGAGCAGCGCGTATGCGGTGCGGTGCCACCAGCCACTTCTGCACTAAACCCAAGGCTCTTGACTCTCCAGCTACTAGCCATCTCTACGACTATCTATCACCTAACTCCATCATCAGACCTATGGTTGCAAGGAACTCAAAGAAACGAGCGAAGTACACGTATGCGGAACGTAAGTCGGCTGGTGTATCAGTGCGTATCACCGCAGCGCAGGGGTGGCTAAAGCAGCAGAATCTACTTAGGCGTGCTCGGCGCGCTGTCCGACATTCAGAAGGAGCAACGCAAGCATGCTGTCCATATGGCAACTCTCAGGGCGCATGGTAAAGCTTAGCGAGGGTCAGCAGTGCAGATCGTCGACATTGACAGCAGGTGATCTGCAGTGCGCAAGATGGCGGATGCCCGGAAGGATAAGATGGGTCCCCAGTGGGCGCAATGGGTATCTCGGACAGTGAACAAGTTGGTTAGTGCAGAGTCTATTCATGCTTCGATGCTACTCACGCTGATGGCGGCGAAGGCGGACGACGGTATCTTGGACACCTCGGACCCTCATGGCAACGTAACGTTCACCCCGAATGCGAAGAAGACGTACGTTAATGGGAAGCTCTCTATGAGGTCATAATCTCATAGTTTGCTTGTAGGATCACGAAGGTTCGCCGCGAGTCTATGGGGCCTGGCGTTGTCTTTACACCGGGACTCGAGCGGAAGATCTGGAAAGACGTTACAAGGAGATTCTCTGGAGTGGGTGTGAAGCGCCCCAGAAGGAGGTCTTCGGTCGTGCCTCCTCTACCGCAGGAGAGCGATGATTGTGACGATGTAGACATGCCGCCGAGGAAGAGACAGGCTCGCAAGTCTCTGTCAAGAATGACCAAAGCTGAGGTATGTTGCCGGCACCTAATCGTCGTTCGTGTTGGTGAATTTCATGCATGTTCGACCCATAGCTAGAAGCAGAGCTACATGCTGCGCAGAAGAGACTCCAAGATGCGCAAGAGCTGCAACCGGTCAACGCGGAAGAACTCGCTGTGCTTCAAGAGGTTTTGTCTGAGCGAGAGACGGAGGTTGCTGCGCTGCGGGAAGAGCTCGCAAATCTCAAGGCACGACATACGACTGTAGACGATCGGGTGACGGTCGGCACGTCGACCAGGATGCTCACCCCACCTCCGTAAGTCCGCGGTCACTGTTGATTCATAATGCTGAGCTTTAATACCAATCTGGATGTGCAGAACCAACACGTCATTACTCTCCTCGCCTCCCCCTTCATTGCGTACGACCACCGACCCGCGGTCTCGCCACGCTGCACATGGCGTCACTCGCACCTTGTCAGGCTCGCTCATCTCGAACATCTCGAAACAGCCTACGCCAGAGCCGAGCGATGCGGGTTCACAGGGGAGCGAGATCGACGAGTTGATCTTCGAGGAGATGGAGGACGCGTCAATGTCGGCCTTCCCGGAGGTCGAGCAAAGGGTCTTCTCCCGTCCGCCACAAGTCCACGGGTTGGCAACGCCCCAATCCTCACCGTTGCTAGCAGATCAAGAGGACTTCGGCTCCGACTTGGACGTCCAGGAGGTGCCTCAGGCATACGATGTCGGTAATGACGCGGAAGAGGTGAGTACCTGCGTCATAACCGAGCATGCTGAGCCTTGATCGGTACCCAATAGATCGCCGCGCTGAAAGGCAAGCTCGAAACCCAGTCAGCGGAGCTTGACCGCCTTCGAGACGAGCACCATCGCTTGTCGGAAGAGCGCGACCAGCTACGTGCATCCCTCGTTTCTCGTGACGGGCAATTGAAGGATTTGGAATCGGACCTGCTCTCCAGTGCTGAGGCCTTGTCGCAGAACCGTGCCGACAAAGCGGAGCTTGAGAGGGCCTTAGTTCTGGAGACCACGCGCCGTCGTGAGGCTGAAGACACACTCGCCACATCCCAGCTGGCACTCGCGTCCGAGAGACAACGGTGTGCGGGTTTCGAAGGAAAGGTGGCACAGCTGCATGCTGCTTGCGAGGAGCTTGAGACCCAGGTCCGCGGCATAGGCTCCCACTCTGAGCAACTCGCCCAAGAGCTCAAAGCTACGCGTGTGGAAGCTTCAGACTGGCGTGCCCGACACTTGGCGAGCGAGGAGGGACTCCGACGCGCGAATATCGAACTCGTGGATGTCAAGCAACAGCTCAGCTCTACTCATGAAGACACTGAGGTGCTGAAGAAGGCGCTGGAACAGTCTGAGGCAACCCTCGCAGGACGTTCTGCGCAGCTCAAGCAGACAACGGCTGCACTCGCGGAGGCCCAGGAAGACCTGGCGCAGACTCGGCTCAATCTAGGAAGCGCTCGTGCTGCCCAGGAGACTATGACTGCGCGCATCGCGGAGTTGGAGCATGACCTCGAGGGCACGCGGGAGCAGTCGCGCTCTCTCATCATTGAGAAGGACGCTCTCGAGCACGTTGCCGGTGACTTGCAAGAGACCGTTAAGCAGCTTCGCGAGGAGCTCTCTCACGCCAAGGCCAATCTGGAGTCTATGAGCAACGAGGTACAGCAGTCACAAGTCGTCATCAGCGAACTGCGCGCTTCCAAGGATCATGTTGCTCAGGAGGCAGCCGCCCTCAAGGTGACCGTTTCCGAGCTCCAGCTGACTGTTGACAAGCTGCGTGCTGAAGTTGAGGACGCGGCGGCCGAGGCTGCAAACTTGCGCCGGGACGTGGAGATGGAGCAATCCTCGCGTCGCGTCGCGGAGTCCGAACTCATTTCCACCAAAGCTACCTGCGACAAGCTCGTGTCCGACCTCGCCGACAAGACCGTACGGCTGTCGTCTGCGCTGGAAGACCTGGCTGTGGTCCGACGTGCCGAGGCTGACCTGCGTTGCGAACTCGAGGCAGTCAAAGAACAGCACGCGCGAGACCTCGCTGCCGGTGCTGCGGAGAGGTCGGCCTTGGAGGTTGACCTCAAGGATACCCGCGCGGTGGTTGATGATCTTGAGGATCAGCTGCAGCGTTTGACCACCCGCTTTGCATCCGTCTCGGATGAGCTGGTTACTGCCACTAGCGAGAAGGAACAGCTCGCGGCTGAGCTTGAGGAGTCTACCCAACGTTTCGCTGCGTTGGAAGAGGATCTCAGGCTCACGCGGAGTGACCTCAAGGAGGCTGAGGAGGAAATTGCGGAGTTGAGGCAAGCAAAGGCGGAAGACGAGGCGAGCATCCAGAACCTGAAGTCCGGTCTCTCAAGGTTGCGGCAACTCCAGATGGACGCTCTGAACGAGGTCGATAGCAAGGTATGTCAGATGACTTGTGCGCGGCAACGCAGGGCTGACTTTTGTTGTGCGACAGATGATTTCCGCTCACACAGCTCCTACACCTGGGAGCCGTCGTCGCAGTAGTATCGCACCTCGTCTCAGCTCAGGTACCCGGTCATGATGCTTCCGACGACGTGAATAGGCACGATCTGTCGGATGTACGACACTATATGGAGCAGAGCTATTGTTTTATGCCACTTCTTTTCTCTCGCGGATCGGACACGGATTAGCGTCTACATGTACTGACTTATGCCTAGGCTTATGTGATTGTATTGTTTAGCGAGCCGATGCGCGCGACTACGTTAGTTTGGCTCAAGGTGTGTGACAAAGTATGATCGAGCTCAAGAGCCTCGTGCCACGAGCCTCCCCGGACGCGGGGAGCTGACGTAGAGGTAAGTCTCCTTGACAATAACCACCTTCGACCCATTTATTCGCAGCGCACTCGTAGCAGGACAGCGACGATCCCCGACATGACCATATCTCGCGTACGGCGCGGCGCGTTCCTGTTCGTCCCGGTGATAACGGTATGCGAAAAGTGCGACATACGGAAAGCGCGAGGAGGTTTGTGGCGCGTCTGTGTGTTTTCAGACCTTGAAGTTCGAAGTCGAAGGAACTCACCATGACAATGCAGCCTCGAGACGAGATAACCAGGGAGGCCATGGAACACGCGCCGTATTTCACTCCGACGACGTTACGACGAGAGGCTCGCCCGTTGGCTCGCACATGCGCGCCCTCTGGCCAGAATCTTCCCAAACGGACTTCTTGCGCGCGGCGACGGCCTTTATTGCGGATGCTGGGGCTTATGTACGCCGGTTAACACGCCCCATAAAAGTGGAGGGGATTCTTCCGCACGATCAGTAGCACTCACTGGCACCGCCGATGTTCCGTTTACCTACGCACCTCGAGTCCCTCGTTCCGCCGCCGGGGGATCAGGTCCCCCAGTCACAGCCGTGGAGAGGCGCGTTCATCCTCCCGGCGTCATCTCCGCACTCGTCCGCGCGGCCCCGTGAGATTTTTGTTACCGCGGCAGAGACGGAGAACGATAAGTAGGTTCTACCTCGGATCCACCGCAAAGACGTGCACTGACCCTTTTGCGCACAAGTAGTCAGCAGGAAGACTGGCCGAGCCAATTTCAACTCCAGATCATCCGGCGCGGCGGCATCCTGGGCGAAGTGCAGGCTTGGCTCTCCCAGTTGCAGCCCGAGCAGCTCTCCCGCTGCATGCTGATGCCCGATAGGCTGCCAGATGCTGATCTCTCCAGGCAAAATCAGACAACATTCGAATGGCTGGCCCGCCAGCTCCTCGAAGAAGGCATCGTGAGTGTCGCCACGACGCTCTGGCATGCTCCTGCGCGACTCACCTTATTGCCTCCGATGCGCAGGTCGCAATCGCGCCATGGGGCGCCCCCGCCCAGCCAGTCCAGCCGGGCGGGATCCTGCTGTATCCTACGCGCACAACCCGAGCGCTTCTCGTTGGGATCGTCTTCTTGAACACGCACTTCCCAGAGTTCATTATAGGACCGGGTTCGCACAGCCCGACCGCGGGCCCGTCGTCGCGAATGCCACCTGGCACGGCCCAAATGCTCCCGCGCCTCCAACCCTTTCAGCCGGTCGCGCCGCACTCACTATACGACCCCGCACCGCCCAACATCTCCTCGGCCTCTCGCTATACGCAAGGCGGCACTGGAGCCGACGCGGCGAGAGGAGGCAGGCCCGGGCGGCACGGCGGCTGAGCCAGTGCAGCAAGTTGCCAAGAAGCTCGTGCCACCGTTCGACGCCTCGTTCTACGTAACGTTACCGAAACCTTCGTTTTCATTCAACTACCCGAGTCCTCTGAGCCGCTCCAGGGCCCTTCATTCTGTTGTATATTCCCATCTTCCGACTTCCCAGGCCAGCCTTTCGACCCGTTGTAGCCATCTCTGACGTCCATTCAAATCCCCCCGTTCGCCTTCGATGTATCAATACCGCCTTCGCTTTCATACTACGGACATCGTCTATATGCTTCCGAGTTCTACCCATCCATGTGGACTTCTTCGAACGCTTCGTACCCTCCCCATCTTGTATCGTTAGTCCTTACCCTCCTGTTGCCGAGGCTTTCCTACGCGTGTATGATGTGCGATGGTTCTATACATAATGGGTGCTTAGCCATACTGAATGCACAAGACAAGGTTACAGAAGAGAAGACGACCATCAATCAGCCAAGCTAGCGTACATGCACACCCTCACAGTCACACCCGCCATCACCTACGACCGCATGGTAGCCTCGACGTCATGCCTCCTCAAACCTGACGAGCCGCCGCTTCTTGGGCGGGGTCCCTGGCTCGCCGTCCCTAGATTTGATCCGTCGCCGTCGCTTCGCCGAGCCTGAGCCTTCCCCGCCATCCTCATCGCGCGCGTTCTCTTTCTCTGACGCCGAGTCCTCCGCATCCTCTTCTTCGCGCTCCGCGACCGCCTCGTACTCGGGCGTGAGCTTGTACTTGCCCCGCCCGCTCTTCGCGCGCTCGCGGTCACTGTCACGACCGCGCTTCGAGTGCGCGCGGCGGGACTTCTTGGGTGACGGGTTGAACGGGCGGTTGTTCTTGATCGCCCACTCGATCTCGAGGATCCTGTAGTGGTGTAGAGGGTGTGGAGGACGACGGGATACCGAGCCGACGTTGACGCAGTTCCGTGACCGCACCCGCCATCATGCACAGCACGGACATCACGCAGCGTGCGAGCAAATGAGGACGCGAGCGAGAGAGGAAGAGTGCGAGAGACGTCACACGGGGAGCGGCGCAAAGTAGGGGGGAAAGGGGACAAAGGAGTGGCATTGGTCAGCGACGTGCTTGGTGAGATACCATACAGGTGAAAACATTAGCAACGAAGAGTATCCACCTCTCTTTGAGCTTGACGTTGTCCGGGACATACGTCTCGGCCTTGCGGTACAGCTCCAGGGCGAGATCCAGGTCGTTCCTATCGACGTCGCGCGTTGATCAACTTAAGCCACATAAACATTGGGAGGTGGGCTTACTTCTGGGTGTGCGCGCGGGCAAGGGCAACATACGCGCGACCAGTCTTCTTCCTCGAGATGGGAGAGAGGACATCCGCAAGATGCGAGTCCTTGCTACTGCGCTCACTACGGATCGACATCAGCGACTATACTTTGTTCATTCACGGCAGCAATAAGAGACGAACAACTTGCTCTCCAGCTCTTCAAGGCGTTGCTTGAGTTCCTCGTCGTGGCTCTGACGCTGCTTGAGGAGGGGCGTGAGCAAGTCTGGAGGCAACGACTGAAGCGAGGACGTCTGCTCCTCCTGCATGCTCATGCTCTGTCTGCGCGCTGCCTCGGCAGCCTCCTCTTCCCGACGCTGCTTCTCGCGTTCCTCGAGACGACGCGCAACTTCGAGCTCGACAGCCTTCGCGATCCGAGCATTGATCTCCTCCTCGGTAAGATGGACGGGGACGGGCGCGGGAGCAGGCGCGGGTTGCACCCTCTCCTCGACCTTAACCGCGGGGGGTAGGCTGGAGAAAGTAAGCGAATTGCGGGGGCCGCCGGCTGAGATGTTAGAGATGCGCGGAACACGAGATGGACGGGGTCCGGGAAGGCGGGAATTAGTGGTATTTGAGGGAGCGGGTATAGAACGGGCTGAAGCGGAGGCGGAAGTGGCGGTGTTGCCAGGGATGAGGGAAGGACCGGCGTTAGAGTTAGCTACAGGGTGAGTGCGTCAGATAAAGTGGAAGGGAATGTGTACAAATGGGGCAGTATACCTTGCTGATTAACGAGTGGCTTATTCTGTATGTTCTTGGTCCTGACAGCGAAGCTGAGGGTGCGAATCAGCATGATGCATGCAATAGTGCTATCAATCGGCATACTTGAGCGTATTAAGGGTATCTTGCCGAAACTTAGTGCCAGGGGCGAGATTGCAGATGAGGAGGCCCACGGAGTTGCCACCAAGCGCGTCTTGCAATATTCGAGTAAGCTTCGAATTGCGGTACGGGATGCGGCTCTGTAGAGGACAGCTGGTCAATACGGAGGATGTGCATCGCACACTCGGGAACAGGGACTGACGGCGCCTTGGTTGAGAGCATGAACGACTTGGCCAAGGACACTTAGTGACTTGTTGATGGCGGCGGACTCGGCCATGCGAGATGAATCGTTGCCAGTAAGCTATGGGAGTATCGATATCAGTTGTATGGGACCATGGGGCATATCAACCACTGCGGACCTTGTTGTTCTCGGAGCCAGCGAGGTCAACGAGATTGAGTTTCCCAGAAAGAGCTGGATACAAATAAGCATCCCAATGAAGACATCAGGGAGGAGAGAACGTACTCAAGTTGCTCACAGGGTCTGCGACGTTGACATGGAGTGTCAAGATGGCATGTGAACGCGAAGAGACGGAGTTTAGGTTCGTGGAGCCCACGGAGCGCTGTTTGTTGGCTCGTCTGATCGTGATATTATGTAAATTGTGCGGGGTACAAGACAGCTAGCAGGCTTACGTGAACGCATCCTCAAAGTCGTCGAGGGTCTCAAGAGGGAGGACGGAGAGATTAGCGACGAAGACCTGACCCGACTCGTTCTCGCGAACGGGGAGCTTGACGGCCTGACATGCAGAAGTGAGAATTTTTTGGGCGTATAGACGCGTGATACATACGGTCTCCCTGTCAACCAACAGGTCATAGACCTCATCCTTGTAGATTTCCATGTACGAGACGGCAAGAGTTGTGCGGGATCCTTGAGAAGCTGTCCTGTGAAAGATATCCTGATGGGATGTTACAAAGCAATTTCGCCAATGAGAGCATTTGCGCTCACCTCGACTGCTCGAGGAATGATACCCGGTTGTTGTTTACTACCTTGCATGGTGTGAGTCTTACCCGAGGACGTCACACCATATGCAAAGATAGTGACGGTCTATGGATGATGGAGGTTGGTATACACAATTGAAATCAAGGTACTGTGACGTACCATGCCAGAGAATGCAAGGTCAATGAGAGGCCTGACGTCGCGGTCGAATATCTCATCTTGGGTAGATGACTCGTCATAGCAAGACGAGAACCTAGTGCGACACGCCAAGTCAGTGGACTGTCTCCGGCACACACGGCTCACATCAGAGTCGTAAATCGCCAGTTCGCAACGAGCCATTCCAATGATTGCAGCTTCTCCGTGCCACATCTGCCCTAGCTCCATACACGATATCCGCGAGAGCGATGCGGTACCTCTGATGCAAAACAGCAGTAGCTTCATCCACGGAAATATGGCGTCACAATGCCGCGTTTGCAGTGCGCACTGTTCAAATCTTTCGAGATGAATATACTAACGGGTACTTGAACGTCTGCGTTGGATCGCGAGGGTTGTCGACTACGATAGCAGAGCCGGAGTCTGAGCGGAGAACACGGATAGCGTTGTCGTGCTGTTCGCCAGGGATAGGAGGCCGTAGACGAGCCGCAATCTTGACGCGAGAGTAGGACATGTGGCCCGACGACGGGGGCGTCGTGGATTAGGGAGGGATTGTAACAGTAGCAGCAGAAGAACAGAAACGACTTGAACGCCAGAGCGCGCACTCCAACCGTGGGTATACCAGTCACGTGACCGCGTCGCGTACTCCCGCTCGACTGCGACACTGATTGGGCCCTTCCGCCTCGGAGCTCACGTACATATATGCAAGACACCTCGTACGTGCAATGAGCTATGGTCGAGCTATGCCGAATACATCGTCATATCAGTGAAAGAAAATTCGTCACGCTGTGCGATGTGGCACATCCACCGCCTTGTCTCGAGTTTCAGGCTGCCGAGAGTCCGAGAGTCCGAGACTCAGTGCTCAGGCATGGGGTGAGCCGGCTAGCTACCTATTCTCGCCTGTCTATGTATAAGTGCGCAGAGCTGGGATATGGCGAGAATAGATCCGGAGTTGATCAGAGTCGACGATCATCCGTTAGAGTTACTATGGGCGTCTACAATCTCCGTAAAGCATGCTCGGAGCTTCATCATCCCAATCGCCATCTCTCTCTCTTTCCTCCATCTGGACCTCGGGCGTGGCTTTGTGAGCATCTCAGTTGCACTGGACGGACAGAGTTCGCTTGGGCTGTGTTGATGTGAGTAGCCATGCCTGTGCAGGCCGTCTTGGACGCTGACCGCTGCGCACGATCGTGCTTGCCGACAAGCCCGCCAAGAGCTATAAACCGCTCGTCCTTGCAGTTTGAGACTTCCGCCCAACCAGTTCTCTCCCCATCCATCACCTTTTGCCGAGTCTCTTGCAGCGCATCCAGCACGACATGTCCGCTCCTCCAGTTCCTCCTAGGCCGTTCGACGACTACGATCAGCCCTCGCGGCACTCCACTGACTCTTCCCCGCCCGCGGTTCCTCCTCTGCCACCCGATTTTAAGCCAGATCAGTACTCATCAGGGCCCCATTACGAAGACCCCTTGGTTGCCCCTCGTCCGCACAAACTTCAACCTGATCTACCAGCGAACGTGCGTACCTCTTCCTTCCTTCATCTTCTCTGTAGAGGAACTGCGCCGTGCCGAGAAGGGGTCGGGTGGTAATCGTGAACCGTGTAAGCCACTGAGTTCAAAGCCGCCTTCTCGTTGGCCGTCATCGCCTCCGAGTCGATTACTTGTGCCGAGCGTGCATCGTACGTCGACCGAGTGGTTGTGACTAAAGTCTATCACTACGGAAGCGCACTCAACGGGTCCTCGGTCTCGTTCCGCACGTCGCGTATTCAATTGATTTCTCATGCAAACCGCATAATATGACATACCCTAACGCATGTCCGGGCACACCCATTTCCGCGTAAGCCTCGGATACGTGGGCACGGCCCACAGAGTCGGTGAGGGAATGAGCAGGTGGGAACCGCCCTGGGCGCGTGCATCTCCTAACACTATATCAATCCCGCCCATCTGTCGCTCACGTTCACTCACGCCCGGTTGTCTCTTACAGATGGCTGCCACTCTAGATGAACAGGCCTCAACGTCTACTCCCTCTTTCAAACCGGGAGAGATAGTCAACCCTACTGCATTCCCTGAACCGATGTTCAACATCCCATATACCTCCTCTCAACCAGGGCCTCCTCCCCCGCCGCAATCTCAGCAGACACTCGGGTTCGCTCCCCCTCAAGGCCCTCCTGTATCCCGGGGAGCAAGCCCCTTGCCTCCTCCACAAGGTTCTAACTGGACACCATGGTCGCCGCCCCCGTCCCAGACATCCTATGGTTTCCCCCAGCCTTTTGGTCCTGGTCCTCAGCCGAGTCACCCTCATCAGAGAACTCTTTCGTCGTCTATGGCAAACCTTAGCCTCGGTGCGGGTACATCGTCTCCAAGGACGTCCCCTCCAGCTCCCTCTATTCCTCGCGAGGGGCCTCCTTCCCTCACAGCACCTCTTCCCACGGTTGCCATCCTCTCTGTGCAACAAGTCGCGATACAGCAGCCAACAGCCGACCCCGCTCGGAGGATTGCATGGTGCAGAGATGTGCTGGCCTTGGTCGATCGCGCCCAACAATTGGTTGCGCGGACGAACGCCAACTCGACTGATCCTGCTGTCGGACCAGCACAGATCGACGATCCTGAGCTGCAGAAGCTTGTCAATGTCGCGATCCCAATCATCCTGCAGATATCATCACAGGCTCCTCCTCAAGGTCCCCTTCCCCCGTTTGCAGCCGAGGCGATCTACATGCGCGCTACATGTGCTGCGACGGGTATCTACCCGCAGTTCATTCCGCACGACCCGAGGACCGCGTTCCGCGACTTTGAGCGTGCAGCTAAGGCCGGCTACCATGCCGCCTGGTTCAAGCTCGGTCGGGAGTACGAGAATTTTGGGGACGTCCAGCACGCGAAGGAGTGCTTCGAGCGCGGGATGAAACACGGGGTCGAAAGTTGCTACTACGTACGTCATCTGCGCCTCTCACAGCTGTGCGCGCGTTCTTACGTTGTTCCAGCGGCTCGGCATGGCCCATCTCATGGGTCAGCTCGGATTCCAGGCTGACCCGCAAGCTGCGCTGCCGTTGCTGAACCGTGCTGCCACCCTCGCCACCATCGAAGTGCCACAGCCCGCATACGTTTACGGCCTCCTGCTCCTGAACGAGTTCTCGCATGTGTCAATCCCGCCCCACCTCTTCCAGCCCTTCTTGCCGCCCGGAGTGACGCCCCCGGAGGAAGCACGCCGCCACCTCGAACGCGCAGCATACCTCAACTTCGCGCCGGCCCAGTATAAATTGGGACACGCGTACGAGTTCGCGACGCCCCCGTTCCCGTTCGACGCGCTCCTCAGTGTGCAGTACTACTCTTTGGCGAGCCAGCAGGGCGAGATCGAGGCGGACATGGCGCTCAGCAAGTGGTTCCTGTGCGGCGCCGAGGGCGCGTTCGACAAGGACGAGGGCCTGGCGTGGACGTTTGCGGAGAAGGCGGCGAGGAAGGGTCTGCCGAGCGCCGAGTTCGCGCTGGGGTACTATTCCGAGGTCGGCGTTGGCGGCCCTAAGGATATCGAAGCCGCACGGAAGTGGTACACGAGGGTACGTGCCAGTAATAGCTCCATCAGCCCTGTTCATGTCGTCTGATTTTCTACCTCACGTATACAGGCCGCCCAGCATGGCAACACGGATGCGACGGAGCGGCTGCAGGCGTTGTCGCAGCCCACGCCTCAGGCGCTTTCGCGCGAGCAGCACGAGAACCTCACGGACGTGAAGCTCGTGCGGAAGCGGACGCAGGCAAAGCAGCGTTCGGAGGCCGTCGGCGGGGCTGCTCCGCCACCACCCATGCCGGAGACGCAACGATCCCAGATCGTCAACAACATTCGCAAGAACTCGATGAAGAGCGGACCGACTGCTGCTGCGTACGGCGCGGGGGCGAGCGTCGGTGCTGCTGCGGGCGCAGCTGGGTTCGGCGCACCAGTCTCCAACTCGCCGCCTGGTATGGGTATACCCGCCCGTCTTCCACCCGTCGAAGAGCTTGCGAACTCCTCCCGACGCGCGTCTGGCCCTGGGGTGCCCCCCGGAGGACCTATTCCTGGCGCGTCTCCTCCAAGCAGCCATCCCGGGAGCCCACGACTTCACCCGACGTCCCCGCCTGTGAATGGACCGCCGCACCCGCATCGACAGTTCCAAAACGCGCACCGGTACAGCTTGGTCGACCCGGGGACGGGCTCGGGCAGCGGTGCACCGTCTCCGCGCCTTCAGCAGCACCAGCAGCCGCCTGCTGGGACACCGCCGTTGCGCAGGCCGGGCAGCGGTGTGCCTCCAGGGACTCCTGGGTACCCGAGGCCGCCGCAGCAGGGCGGAGGGCCGCCTCAAGGTGGGCCCGAGCAGGGTGTGCCCGCGCCGCCGAAGCAGCGGCCGGCGAAGGGCCCCCAGACGTTCGAGGAGATGGGCATTGCGACGCAGCGGGCGGAGGAGAACTCGAACTGCGTGGTGATGTGATTTGTGACTGGAGGGGATGTTTGTGTGCTGGGGCTTTGCGTGTCGCAGCTGGTGGTTTGATGGACAGGCGCAGAGCAACATACCTAGGACGGAGGTGGAACGAGATGTGGATAGGAACGGCATCTTTCATGACACGCATGCTTATGGACTTTTGAATCGATTCTTGCATCTTTCGTTGCTGTGAAGCTGCCGTTGGCTCGACTTGATCGGTGTGGCTCATATATCCGTAGAATACAACTGACATGTATATCCTAGCTGAGGTTTGTCGTATCTGTCCAGCTTGTATCTCATTGCAAGAAAGCATTCTGAACGCGCGCGGAGACTCAGAGTCGCTCTCTATGGGCAGCTGCAGCCGGACCGGGAGGCGGACCGTCTGCATAAGGAGCGGAACGGGATAAGTATTTGGCCAGACGCGTCTTTCTACAGCTGACCGCAAGCTAATTAAACACACCCATGGCGTCGTTGACTCATTCAAGGCAGCTTTCTGTCGTGAACCACATCGTTCTCGGGAGCATAGCAGCATGAGCTCGGATAACGCCGCCTTGGACCTCTCGGGGATGCAGCGCGCAGTTCGCTGGTACCCGCCTGCGTATGATATTCGCGTGGAGGCTGCTCCTATCCCTCAGTAAGTGGATCCAGATTGGCTCGTTAGCCAGCTGCAGTATGAGATGATTCTGACTAGGCTCCTCCATAGAATTATAGATCCAGATGATGCTATTGTCAAAGTCAAGGTATGCGATGTGTATTGTGATCCCGCTACGGCCCCGACTCGCTCAATTCGTATCATGATAGCTTGCGGGTTTGTGCGGGAGTGACCTACACATCTACCGGGGTCACGAAGATGTTGATAGCGAGTACGTCCTACGCCTTCTTGATCTAGGTCATACATCGTCCTAACATATTGTACGCTTCGCGATGTAGCCTCATCTGCGGCCACGAGATCGTAGGAGAAGTAGTGGCCCTCGGACCGAGCTTTCGCGAGGGTGCTACTGGCAGACCTGAGCTCTACTCGACGCTCCGCGTAGGCGACAAGGTCGTGTCTCCGTTCACTGTGTCTTGCGGAGAATGCCAGTGAGTCTGGGCTCAGTGCGGAGATGACAACTCGGCCCCTGACATAGTATGGCGTAGTTTCTGCCGTATCGGATTCACATGCCGCTGCATCCACTCGTGCCTCTTCGGTATTCCTACGCTCCCTGGAGGCCAAGCACAATACATCCGCATCCCCAAGGCCGGCGGGACGTTGTTCAGACTGAGCGCACTGGAGTCTCCCGGCGCGGGCTCTGTGAATCGGGACCTGTCCAAGCTCGCGGATAGCTCGTTGATCTTGCTGGCGGACATCCTCCCGACAGGGGTATTTGCGGCGATGCAAGCGCTGCAGCACCCCAAAATAGCGTCGCTCCTGGCGGGGAAGTCATACCCTTTTGGCGGTGGGTTCGTCCCTGGCGGCTCAATCGCTCGCGGGCAGGCAGCAACTGCCCTCCAGCCAGACGATCGGACTCTCACCATCGGCGTGGTTGGGTTGGGCCCTGTTGGAGTAGTAAGCGCTACACTGCTTGCCCCGAGGATCTTGCTCTGAGCGTCTGGTGTATTTCCCGTAGTGCGCAACGGTCAGCTTGCTGGATATCCTCGCTGGCCTTGAGGCGAGCCAAGGATTGGTGTTCCAGGTCGTAGCGATCGACCCGCTGGAGTCGCGTAGGAGCAAGCTGCAGGCCGTTTACGACACGATTGAGTCATCCGGGAAGGGGTCCGGTCGCTTCGTGGTTGCCAGTGTAGAGGACGGAAAGAAGCTTGTGCAAGAGTGGACGAACGGCGCGGGGTGCAACGCTGTCCTCGAGGTATAGCTCTCGTATGTTTGTGTCCTGCCGCTCAGCTAATGCAGATTATATGCCAGGTTGTCGGGAACAACAGCGCGCTGACGCTTGCGTACGACATCGTGCGGCCTTTCGGGATCATCAGCTCCGTCGGCGTGCACCAGGAGCCACCCCTGCCGTTCAGCGGCCGCGACGTATACAACAAGAACGTGTCCTTCGACTTTGGCCGCTGCCCTGTGCGCGCGATGTTCCCCATCGCGCTTGAGATCCTGCTGAAGCGGCAAGATGTGTTTGGGGGTGTGGGCACTGAGGCGAGCTTGATCGATAGGATCGTAAGCCTGGACCAGGCAGTGGAGATGTACAAGCTCTTTGACAAGGGACAGTGCGGGAAGATTCTATTCGATCCATGGGTGTAGATTTATTTATACACGAGAAATTGTAGAATGCTAGTCTTGAGGGGTAGAAATACAGCGGTTTCAGTATTCGATGCCGCGTCGTGAGGGCAGAAATCAGTGCATACCTATACAACGGATTCGACCACCACAACGTCCTTGCTCGATTTGCCGTCGCCTTCCTTCTCTGAAACGTCCGACTTCTCTCCCAAGCTGTCGTTGGACTCCTCAGCCTCCAATCGCGATGCAGCGAACTCGCGGGCTTGTTCTTCCCATGCCAGCGACTTGTCGACGTTCTCGAGCGGATTCAGGCGACAGAGCGTGACGTAGACCGTGCCCGCCACAACCGCACTCACGTACCACCCGATCTCGTCGCACCTGGTAGCGCCCTTCGGTACCGCGATGCCGAAAGTTCCAATGAAGCCGACGAAAGGGATCATCAGCCCGCATAGGTAGGCCACCACGGCGTTGAGGTTGAATCCGTGGAAGTACATGTACTTCGCGCCGGGCATCGATGTGTACGCTTGCGCGATCTCGATGTTTCCTCTCCGGACGATCCAGTAGTCGGTGATCATGATCGCCGCCGTGGGGCCCATGAAGATCCCATACCCGTTGAGGAACGCGAGGAAACCGTCCGCGGACGCGAGCAGCTTCCACGGCATGAACGCGAGGGAGACGAGGCAGCAAAACCACATCCCGCGTGTGAGATTGAAGTACGTGGGGAAGAGCGCCGTCGCGTCGCTCGCGAAGGGGAGCAGGTTCGCACCGAGGATGACGCCGAGGTTGTAGAGCGCGGAGCAGAGGGCGAGGAGGAAGACGCCGAATCGGGCTGGCCCAGTCGAGGAGCGATCGAGGATCGCGTCGAAGACGTCCCACTGGTTCCATAGAGTCACGCCCCAAGCCTTCTGGAGACAAGAGGTGCCTATGATGCCGATCATGCCACCCTAAGTTGGGGTGAATATGTGGAGAACGATACAAGCACAAAACCGACGGACTTACAATGGCTGCTGGGAAAGGCACGCAGAGGATGTGGGTCCACATCACTGCGGAGGGACTGGTAGCATAACGGGAGAAGTCTGGCATGTTGGCAATGAAGGTAGACTATGTATATGCTGATTGTGAGGTAACATTGACGTGTTCGACGAGGTGGCGGCTTACCCAGTTACCCATGGTGGAGTTGATCGAGCTTACTACAAGCCAAACCAGTACGGCCCCACGAGGCGTTGAAGTTGTCCCAGCAAGTGCACTGTCTGGGGCAAGATGTCCGTGACTCTGCACCAAGCAATAGATGAGGAGTCCGAAGACGGATGGAGGTAGTGTCCAGGCTTTCAGCGTGTATAGCCAGCGCAGTCTGTTAGGCCTGAAAGAGCAAAAGGGCAGCTCGATCGCCCAGAACAGCACGAATCCAATGAAACGCTGCAGCGTTGTTCCTACAGACGGCGAAAATTGCGCTCCAAGATTTTCCCAGCGCTTTCCGATGATGCAGCGCAACATCGTTGCCACGAACGCCCCGCCCTGGAAGTCTGCAATGTGCATACGATTGAGTAGTCTGGACCTCGGGACGGAGATGAATCCACATACTGAGTATGGAGACCCAAAGCATCGCACACGCTCCTCGAGTAAGCACTGGCCAATAGTGACCGTACATTCCGAAGCATGTCCTTAGGAGGACTGGGTAGCCGACATGGTAATTGGCGGCGGCTCTAGAGTTCAGTGCCATGCAGGTTCCCGAGACGAATGCGGCAATCCAGACCACGATCGTCGCTTGCCACCAGGTTAGGCCAGCACCGACTATGCTGGATCCCAGCGTCCTGAAGGCGATATTAATCGGATAAGCTGACTTATCGTATGCACGGCGTCTGGAGGAAGGCGACATACCAGTTGCCGAACCCCATGCCGAACCAGAACAGACAGAAGTTGTACCACTTCCAGTTCACCATGTGAGGAGGCGAAGGTTTGAGATCTTCGTTCGTCCACGAATGTCCACCTTCGGCGTTTCCTTCGGTGTGTACATATCGGAGGAATTCTTCCCGGGAAGACAGAGCAAGACGCAGGCGTCCCGCCCACCGTTGGACTGGGGATAATGAGAAACGAATGGTGGGCACCATGCTTGAACCTGACCACCGGACAGCTGCCCGTACATGTAGATAAGTACTGCGCCTATTTATATGCGATAGACGCATCGAGAGGCGGGCCGGGATGTGTAATGGATGCAGCTATCACGCAGGACAGCATGAAGCGTCATGCTCAATGAGCTAGATAGCGAGCAGCAGGTGATCTGTGTCAGCTTCTCGAGGCAGAAACGAGATAACGCGAAGATAGGAACACTTACCCCGTAGTCAGTCATATGGTCGTCTCGCGTACGTTGTTGCAAGTTCGCCTGTCAACATGAATGTCGTGCCCATGCTAAACGCCTCTCTCTCCCAACACGACACTACTTACTTGGAAGTACTTTGATCTTTTACTTCAATGTCTTACGTTGAGGTACGTTGGTAGTCATACGTTAAGGGGCGGCAGACTGATAGTCGACGTCGTTGCGAGCTAAGAACTTCGAGGCTTGGGGCCTTAGGCCCGTCGGAGTCGGTCGGACATCCCGCACTGAGGCCCGGGACGCTAGTACTGACCACAATCACGAAACGTCTTACCACGGGTAATTTTTGAGGTTATAAGATGACTCCTGGTATGCATCAAATATGTTGGATTCCGCTGGAAGCAAGCTGCAAATAAGAGATGATAGGACGGAGGAGAAAGCTGAGGCTGAAGCGCTGAAGAACGGAAAAACCAGGCGTCTAAGCTTGGACGAGTAGTACTAGCACAAACACAACGTTCACCACAACAACGATACTGTATCACAGGGGTGAGTGCTATGATTCCGACCGCCTTGCGCAACATTAAAGAAGAATATGTACAAACGATATACGACCGTGGCAAAACAGCGTCATAATTGCCTATATCACCATGCAGCGTTGAGCCCGGGTGAGGAGGCTGGTGTGCAGAGTCGACCGTTCCATATGTCGTATTCCCCCTGAGACACCCGGGTAGGAAACATAAGCCTAAGGCGACTGCAGCTGCTAACCTTGATTTTCAGGCAAGACCGCTAACATGTATGGCTTCAGAAGCAAGGAAACCCTTGGGCATGTGCGAAATTACCGCAGCGCATCTGGTTCCTGACGGCGCTACCACGAGGCATCTCTCGCAAACCTCCTAGTCGGATGCCTTGACCTTGGGACGATCCATATTCTCTTCCACTCCTTGGCACTACCGAGCAACATCTGTCCATCACCGTCAACGCGCAATGGCTCACCCACTCTACTGGCCAGGAAAATACTTCTTTTACCCCATCGGTAACACCAGTGCTGTCTCTCTGACTCGCGATATCCCACCGAATGTTCCGAGTAACATTCTTCTGCTTCCTTGTGGAGACCCCAGGAACGTTCTCTTCACGGTGTACTGCGAGCCGCCATCGGGTGAGTTCATCTCAAGGACTTGACCTCTCTCATCTGCTCACCCGGTATCCGATAGCGACACGCAAGCTAGATTTCACTTGCTGTGATTTTGACCCAGGCGTCCTTGGTGAGTGATAGAAAACCTCGACGCTGCGAATGCCAGAATGAACTTGAGTGGCTTTAGCTCGCAACGTGCTTCTTCTGACGATGATCATGGACGACGTCCCCCAAACGTTCATCTGGGACATATTCTTCGACATGTACCTCGATGACAAATCCATCGCCGCACTCGTGAATCAGTGCCGCAAGCTCGTTGCGTGTTCCGGGTCGATGCAAGGCTGGCTCTCTTCACCTTATGGCTCTGTTCTCCGCTTCGCGACTGCATACACTGTCGCTGAACTGCGACGGGCGTGGACATTCTACGTCGATCACACACCTCCAGCGGCCAGCAAGCACGCCCTTGCGCTGCGCAGGCAGATCGATGAGGGACGCAACGCCATCAATGAACGCCATGGGACTGGATTCGTCTTTTCGTCTGCTCGTTCCTCCGGACCATTGTATACACAGGCTGTGATCCCCTATTCCGAAAACTTTCGTCACTATTGGAACACGGGGACAACCTCGTACGACGAACAGATGCTCAAAACGCGTTCGCATGCGAATCCTACTTTCTTATACTCCAGGGTCGGGGTAGGATTCCAAGTTCACTACGGTACGGACCCCATGGCCCCATTCCATCTGGCAGCCCTCTTCGGTAATTCTAGCATGCGTCCTACCGGCACCCAGATGGTACTAGCTGCACAGACGGAGTTTCAGCAGTGGTGCGGAGTGTTTCGTAACCGGGCAGCGTCTGCGCAGAGCGTACTTACAGTCCGCTTTCTGCTCGGAGATGCCCTCCATGCCGCTCGCGCCTTCGATTTCTGGAACCAGCACACGTCCTCGCATCCACCAACTCCGTCTTCTATCACCGTAGCACCGTGGGCTGCGGAACTTCTCGAACTGAGCGTCGAGGAATATACAGATCAACATGCGCCCACCCTCTTCGACGTCGTGGACACCTCGAATCTCTCCGACCACCTTGGTTACCTGAACATGTTTCTTGCTGCTGTTCCTCTGCTGTCCTTCGCGACCCCGTGGAGCGGTGTGTTGTACACAGAGTCTCTTCTTGCACAACAATCAGATCCTACGACACAGCTCTCGTCGATGCTACCTGCCGAGTTAACAATCATCGCCCTAACTCTGGGTATCTGTCCTATTGACGCGCTCTCCGGTTTCTCGACCATCTGTAATACTCATGAGCTTGTCTCAGCGGTGTCCAGCAGAGCATTGGATGGAAGCGGCAGCCAGCAGTTCCATCAGACCCTAACTTGGAGGAGACCCTATACCTGCGACCCCGAGGCTCTGCGTCTCGTTAGCTCACACCCTTCTCTCGACTTCGACCCTCTTGGCCTCGCATCATGCCTTTTCAAGGCATATGTTCACCTCTTTGAGTCCGACGACGCTCGTCGGCTCTTGGGCACTCCTCATGAGGACTTGTTGGCGGCTGTAGCACGAACTGCGCTCTCGACATACTCTCGGGAGACGTTCGTATTGTTTTTGCGGCTCATTCGGGCAAGGTGCTGCACTGGGTACTCGGAAGAGCAATGGTCGAAAGTCATCGCACTCCTCCTCCAAAAGATTTGTGAGGCAGCTGCCACCGGCGAGCTTTTCTTCGAATCTGCTTACCACCAGGACCTCTCCGCTCAGCTCTATCGCCACCGAGTATATACCTACTCCATATACCATGAGGAACTACAGGTGCTCCCCAAGCGGCTGTCGATGTGGACATCAGTCCCGCCTCTCGTACGCATCTATCTCAAGGTACCTTACAACAAATTCGCCGTGCTGCATAGCACACTCGAGCAGATGCCCACGCCGGCCCTCCAGTGCGTTGTGCGCGCCACAGCCGCCTACGAAAACGGGTTTCAGTCAATAGATGCGACATTCGGTACCATCACGGAGACAGGGACAGCCAGTAACCCATCTGTATCGATCAAGGCAGCGGATGGAGGCTTGGGTGCAAAACGATCCCCTTTGATCGTATCATTTGTCGTCCCTACTTGGATTCTCACAAGTAAGGGCACGTCAGACCCGGACGGTATTATAGTTGACTTGTGTGTCAAGTCTTCGCCTGCCACGGCCAGGGTATACCTCCGTACCCTAGGACTCCGTCTAATCATCTTCTCTGCTTGCCTTTCCGATACGCGGCACGTTTATATCACCCCGGAAGAACGCCTTCATCCGGCTATGCCATCGCGCCTTGCCCCAGGAACTGATTCGCACACGCCTTCAAAGCAGCAAAGTGCTTCACCATGGAAGCAAACCTCCTTGCAAGTAGAGCTGGACTCTGGCGGGAATACCGCGCTTTCCTTGATGACGAGGGTAGAACTCGAGGATCTCGCCCTCAAGAAACTCTTGGCAGAGGGTGCATTCCCGACAGTCTCGCAGCCGTCTCCTTACACCATGCGTATCTCACTCGGGACACATACGATGGCTCTGTTTTACCCGCTCCCTATACTGGGAGGAAAACAGAAGACGCGTCTCGCTCGGAAGTCGTCATACGTTGAGGTGTGTCCCGGTCTAGCTCGGCTTACATGCACATGCCCCGTCACTCAACAGAGTCACTCTTCAGATAGTGGTGCCCATCGCGATGCCGTATCCCGACGTGTGGGCTATGAAGACCAACCCGTTCCCCGTTGTCCGTGAGAAGAACATAATGTTCGTATGGAACATCCACCGCGTCCCCCTTGATCGTTTGCCTGTCGTCGACATTCGTCCTACGAAGAACGCCAAAATCGAGTGGGTAGGGCCACATGTTGGGACGCAGCTATCGCAGCGTGAGCGTCGCATGAGAGAAAGGGAGACCTCCGACATCCTCGGGCTGGTCAAGGACACAATCCACGCGATCATCATGCACGTCACTGGCTTACAGACCGATCGTCCTCGCAAGCTGTTCGCACTGTACGACGCCGCCGCGAAGGAGGCAGACACATTCCTCTTCATCAGCGATCTCCGATACGACATCGCGTCGCACACGGTGGTCTGCGACGGATACGTGCTCACGTTGTGCGAGTCCCTGGTATCCGTCGCCCACTCTCCGATGAGCAAGCTCACGAACATCGTCAGCGTGAATGTGTATGGCGACGAGTTGCGTGCTTGGAAACAGCTCCTTCCGGGGCTCGTTGAGAAATGCCGGTCGACGTGGGAGCATGGGAAGAACTGCGAGTACGGTGCCCAAGGCCGGATCCCTCTGTCGGTGGCGATCAATGCTGGCGACCCGTTGTGTAGCTGTGGGCGAGGAAAGGACACTGGCGGGATG
This sequence comes from Cubamyces lactineus, assembly GCA_022376465.1. Lineage (NCBI taxonomy): Eukaryota > Fungi > Basidiomycota > Agaricomycetes > Polyporales > Polyporaceae > Cubamyces > Cubamyces lactineus. Next base: position 92,368 of record JACDTU010000025.1, on the reverse strand, counting down.
GGACGAGTCAAGGCGTGGAAGGACTTGGCCCCGTTCGTGACCCGCATCGCACTGTCACCCATCTTCGCGGTGTCCTATCTGGACCCAGTCTTCGACGCTCAAGGCTGCGAGTCTGCCCTGAAGGCGAATATGCGGAGCCCGTCGCCAGGCGCCAACACAGGTAGAAGGGACGTTGACGAGGCGATTGCACCCGGGCCAGAGCGGTGTCGCAAGTGCTTCAAGGCGGACGGCGATCTGCTCAGGTGTTCGGGTTGCAAGTCGGTGTACTACTGCTCAAGCGCATGCCAGCGAGGAGATTGGAAAGAACACAGAGCTACATGCCAACTTCGTTCCGGAAAGAATACGTAGTACTGAGTATATCGCTGATTCTTCGCGAGCTGCTACGGCACCGATTCTGCAACCTGTTGTATTGCGAACGGTATTCAGTCCGCACCTTGCTGAGTTTGTTAGTGACGACGTTCTAGTGCGCATAGCGTATGCAAAGTGGACCCTATACGAGACGTACCTCAGCAGAGACTATTTTCCTCGATCTTCAGGACCAGGAGTCCGCTACATCGTGGCAGGCCCGATTCTCAGGGTACGACGGTAAGATCAACTTGAACTTCAGTGCCAAGGAGGATATAGGCGCTCATGCATGGCGTTGAGTAGACGCCCGTGATGCACTGCGAGCCCATCTCCGCCCCCAGCCAGTGCCACTATCTTCGCACCCCAACCACCACCATTCTCGGCGTTCACTGCTACTTAGCTCGAAGCTCTTGCTTGCCCGGACGGCTAGGACGGAAGATTAAGGACTATACTTGAGTGCCGTAGCGAAGATGGTTGTCTCTCAAGACAGCTTCATGTTTACGGTCGGCAAGCTCGGTACGCATCCCGTCCTTCTGACCTAGGTGAATGGACTGACCTGAACCCATAATACAAGATGCGGGGATGGCCGTGAGTAACATGAAGAGCTTGCGCGCCATGCGACTTACGTGTTGCTTCAGATCCTGCTTGGCGAGCGAGCACACCTCATCGAGTTTCCGTCTCTACTGTTACCTCCGGGAGTAACCACTGGGTCCATAGTTAACATCTCAGTCCAAAGGAATGTCGCGGAGGAGAAAAAGCGCGAGACAGACTTCTGGGACCTTCAGAGCCAGATCCTGGAAGAGTATGGGACTAGCGCACCGGAGCCTCCTAAATTGCAGGTGCGTAGAACGTTCCTCATTATCCTCTCAGTACCAACTGTGGCATAGCTTCGCAACGTCACTCAAACATCCGCCACTCTCGAATGGCCTCGCCTTGAGCTCGCCACTGCGAAGCTTCGTTCACTTGACCTATACCGCGACCGTCAACGCGTTGCTGCCATCCCGTCGCCTCTCACGAATACCTCGACCAAGGTATCTGGCTTGCAGCTAGACACTGAGTACACGTTCCAACTTGTCTTGCGTACGACCGCCGGTGTATACCCGTCCAACGTCCTACGCGTTCGGACGCATACTATGTCAGACACCTCCGGTATCTCCGTCTGCTTCGGTACCGTGGAAGATGAGGTGCTGCTCGAGAACGCCAAGATGGCTCTGCGCGAGATGGGCGCAAAATGGAGCGACAAAATCCAGATCGACACTACGCATTTCGTGTGCACGACGCCGGCCGCCACGCCAAGCGGAGCGCAGGCCTCTGGCAGCATCATCACAGGCCCTGGTGTCGAGTACCAGAAAGCCCTGCAGCTCAGTATACCCGTTGTACAGCCGCAATGGATTCTCGCCTGTCATGCAGAGAAGAAGTGAGCGTAACGCTGTTACATATGACTTCGCGATACTGATATACTATAGGATGATGCCTATTCGGCCCTTCTATCTGGGCGAAAACCCAGCCTCACCTTCTTCTCACTATCGTCCGCAATCAATGTCTCAAGCGAACCTCCCGTCTCCATCACAGCGTAGCTCTACCGCTTCGCCCACCCAACAGAAGCATGTCGCAAACCGTCAGTCGATGCCACCACAACGCGTCACCACAACATCGCCTCCTGCGGCGGAGCCGCAGTCCGCCGGGCACGTCAGCACGCAGAAGATCCCCGAGGAACATGAACCCCAGCCAGAGGACTCGGAGGAAGACGACGACGACGACCAACGCGCGGGCCGGGCGCGCAAGGGCACGATGAGCAAGAACTTCCGCTTCCCGCCCCCGGGCCCGACGTCCCCGGTGCCTCCGGTCCCGCCAGTGCCTCACAACTCGACGATGAGCCCGCCACTGGCGAAGTCGGAGGCGTCTACGCCGGAACCGCCGCTTCCCCCGCCGCCGAAGACCGAGGATGCCGACGCAGAACAGGATTCGGCGGATCCGGAGTTGACGACGGTGGGCATGGTGGCGCCGTCGAGTGTCGAGGTGCCCCCGCCTCCTCCGGTCGAGAAGGAGCGGTCGCTGCCGAGCTCAAACGATCTTGCGGACGACGACTTGGGAGAGACAGAAGAGATTTCGCTCAATTGAGTGTTGCCGCGGGTTTCTCGTTCCGGTGCTTGCAGTCCGAGCCAGTCGGTGTCCTATCATATACCACCGTTTGCTATGAGGAATTGGATGTTGTTTTCAGGTTCCGCAGTGTCTGCTGGGTTGCGTGTGAACTGCGAAGGTTATCGGCTTGAATGTACACTTCATGTCTGCTTGGGTGAGCCGTCCTCGCGTTGAGTCTAGTGCGCTTATGTGTGAATGGTCGTGCAGTGTATCAGTGTTTCCAATGGTGGGTGGAGACTACCGCGCCGCGCCCTTGCCGTGGCCCAAGGGCTTGGGTAGTGCCCTCGGGACAGATGCCTGCCAAAGGTGCTCAATATCTGGCTTGAGAAGCTCTGACCAAGACAGCCTGTTAGGTACCCCTCCCTTGGTAAAGAAGGTGCAAAAGAGCGTCGGTGGGCCCCAGTAAGATGCAGGTTGCCTGCTCATGTTGATTCCCTGTCACTACCCCCCTTTGGTGGGAGGGTTTGGCCGGCCTGGTAGGTCGGCCTTACAAGAGCGCCCTTTGGACTGGCATGTGTATGGGATAGACCACTTGGAACTGCAACGATGAGTGTATGCGTCTTGTAAACTAGGGACGTACATGATCTCATTGCCATCATTTAACTTTACACGACACAGGAAGTTGAGAATGGCCGATGCTTCCATTACGACAAGGCTGAAGTAGGGTATTGTGATGGATGAGCAGAATAGTGGTCATGAGGTGGAGGAAGCATGGCGGCGCCACTGTACACCAACAAGAGAATCGAGGACATGAAAGTTGATCACGAGTGATGTTACGTTCCATCGCCCCGTCTAAGTCGATTGAATTTTGGTAGCATCTCTCTGAGGTACTCGGCATGTTTCCTGCGAAGGTCCATTTCCTGTACTTTGCCGCGACCACTCCAGATGCGGCGTTCGGCAGCGGGCCCGTAGATCACTGTGTACTCGTCCAGCATCTCGTCCTCGGTTGGCACGACGAGGACGCCCGCGCCGATAACACAGTACGACGATATTCGGAGGGTGTGATGGACGCGCGCGCGTGTGCAGACAGTGTTGCAGTTGCCAATAGTGGGTGATTCAACACCTACGAACGTGTTCAGTACGAGCGCGCTTCTTGCTTGGACTGGTGAGACCGGTAGATACTCACGGCAGCCGATCTCGAAAAGGTTGTCATCTCCTATACGCATCACTTCTTTGCGCCTGCGTATTATGAGGCAAGAGCCGCTGTCGGACACGAACACAAGACTGACCTATTGACGATGATCGCGCTTTCCTCGATGATGCATCCTGACCCAATTACAATAGGCCCTGCGATGGCGAATATGGTAGCCTTTGGGTGGACGATAGTACCTATGCGGGCCGTCTGTTTATTACGTGTGTTTCTGAGTCAGAGCGTTGGTTGTACGTACCTGCACCTATGGTGATATCTCCCTTGAGTTCGACATCCTGGCAGACGACGGCCTTTGAGTGAATGGTGAACTTGTCTCGTCTGCGCTGCTTTCGTGAGCACAAGAGTGGTGTAGACGTGCAAAGAGGATGTACATGGGTGGCATGGCTCGCTGTGGCTGGTGGCGGATGCGGACAGAGCGGCGGCAGCGTCGGAGGAAGAAGAGCTCGGCTAGACGATCAGAGTCTGACGGACGAAGTCACACACATCGCACGACGTCTACGGGTCTTGTTGTGCTTGCGAGCGACGACGACGTAAAGAAGGAAGACAAGAGAGACGGCAAGGAGAGCGACGACGGTGGGCAGAAACAAAAGGGCAGCGGACGAGAGCCTCGTGGGTTGTGAGTGGGAAATCACACTCCGCGTTGCCTGACGTTGCGCCCGTCGGCGTCGTCTTTCCTTTCCTCCTCCCCGTTCTCCTCTCCGTCCTCGTCCTCCCTCTCGTCTTCGAGACTCTCGCTTGCCGAGCTTCTTCTTCTCCCGATACCCCTCCCCGCCCAGGGCTCACCGCCCTCGCCTACATATCTTTTTCCTCTTCTCCGTCTGGTTCCTACTCTACTGCTACTGCTTTCTCTATCTCTCTATCTCCTCTCTGCTCAGCTATGGCCCCGACGACATCCACTACTCCCCCCGGCCTCCAGGAGGCAACACGGAACTCGACCGTCCATTGGCAGGACGACCTTCAGTCTCTCTTCGATCACGCAAAGGAACGCTTCGCGGACGTTGTCTGGGAGCTGCAGAGCGACTCTGGTTCTGGAGTAGAGGAGGTCTGGGGCCATAAAGGTCTGTCGTCCCTCCCTTCGTCTCGGACGACGCGTGCCTCGCTGTCGCTGGCAGCGTGGACGGCGCGCGACACGTCCTCGACCGGCGAACGCATGGGCGCGTTTGCTTCCGTTGTGATCGATCTGCGTGATTGTATGCAATGTTTATGCTGACCATGTCATGTTTCGTCTGTCGCAGCTGTTGTGTACGCTCGTGCACCACCCTCGTTCCAAGCCCGTTATTTCTCCTTCAAACCACCACCGCCAACTTCGCCGGTCCCGTATTCGTCTTCCCCGACGGGCACTCTCCCTGCCCAGTCTGCACTCTCCTTAACTCTTGGTGTCGACTTCACCTCACCCTCCCGCTCACCTTCGCCCGCTCCCTACCGATCGACATCCCCTACACCGTCTACCAATAATGGCGCGCTTCTGCGGCTCCCTACCAACATCAACCCGACCCTCTTCTCCAACGAGCTCGAGTATCTCTATACCGGAAAGGGCATCGGGGAGGCCTTTGAGTTCCTCTTTGATTCCGCAGAAAGCATAGAGGAAGGCAACGGCGAGGAGGCTAGGGTAGACAAGCTTCGGAAAGATCTAGTCTTCATGTGGCGTTCCAGGCTATACTCTGATGTTCGCATCGCGCTCACTGGTAACTTCTCCTCCTCAAATCACGAAAGCACTACCGCCGTCTTCTCCTCCCACCGCTTCATTCTCGCCTCCCGGGTCCCATACTTCAATACCCAGCTGCTCCAATGGGGCGTCAAGTCCACTCCTGGAGAGCCTTTGACGCTCACCTTGCCCTCACCTCCGTTCACACCTGCTTCCCTCCATTTCACGCTCGGCTTCATCTACACTGGAACCCTCGTCTTCTCACATCGCACCTATGATCTCGACACTGCTTTCCACATCATGCGCTCCGCCATGTACCTTTCCCTTGACAGCCTCTATGACGAGATCCAGGCACGCATCGTTCAAGAGATGATGCACGGGCTATTCCACGCTTTCCTCGAATTCTCAGAGTACGAGGCCATCACAGGCGGCAAATGGGGTACCGGTGGGTGCCGTTGCCGTCAGTGTGCTCGGCGCGCACCGCGTGTCCTGCAGTTCGCAGTGAGCGACGATGTGAAGAATGCTCATCTAGAACGTGGCGCGCGCCGTGCTCTCGTTGGTCTCTTTGGCGAAGGTTGGTGCACTTCCGAGTTCGCGGCGCTCCCACAGAAGACGCGAGACGCGCTCCTCAAGGGTCTAAGCAAACGCACGACGCCGATGAACGTTCTGGCACTGCTCCAGGCTGCACAGACCGCACTCAAGAAGCTGGACAATACGCTTGACGCGTGGGGCGAGACCGTTCGCGAGATGGTCCTCGCGGCGCGCAAGACTATCGATGACGTAGCGTGCTCGCAGGCAGCAGAGTGCTTCGAGCAGCCGGAATGGTTGGAGATCATGGAGGCTGACGGAGTCCGGTTTGAGGATGGCGAGAAGGTCGAGCTGTTCCTGGATTCTCTGCGCAGAGGTCTCAACGAGAAGAACGCCGCTATGGCGTATCAGGTACGGGTCACTGTGTCTGGAAAGTCTTTCTTATTCACCATTGTGGGTAGGTCCTCGTTGACTCGGTACTTCTGCGCCCACATCCGACCGATCCCGAGGCGGCGATGCTCTCGTCGACTTCGCATGTCCGCGTGCAGGTTGAGCAGGCGCGCACGGACATCATTCGCTATATCCGACGACGCTGGCTCACTATCAAGCAAGACGACGGGTTCGCGGGCCTGGCTCCATGGGCGGCGCAAGAAATTGCGTCAGGTAAGCCTACTGCACCAACTATCGGTACGCTCACTAATCCCTCTTTTACAGAATTAGAGCTCAAGGACGAGTCTGAGCTTTACATGCGGGCAACACCCACGTCGACATCGCGCGGCGGTCGTCTCACTGTCAGAAACGGCCCTGTGTCAAAAGCGGAAGAATCGGATACCGTCAGTGTACATTCAACGCTCAGTGCTGCTCCTAGCCGGCGTCCCGAAGACAAGCCTAAGTCTTCTGCGGCATCCGTTCGCTCCGTTGCGCGCAGCACACACTCAACTGCGACGCGGGTTACGACGACAACGATCTCCCGTCGCGTTCCCCTGTCTCCCGGGAGTCTGCGTCCAGACTCCAAGCTTACCCCTGCCCATTCCACTCCCTCGCCTTCTGTACGCGGATCTGTCGTCGATGGAGAACGTGCGAAATCGCCTTTATCACCGAACGCTAGTTCTGTGCAGAGGAGTAGTATGTCTACCGCCAGTGTGCGCCAGTCCACCACGCCCTCACTGCATTCAAATACCGAGAAGTTCCCAAGACCAAAGTCCGTGGCGGCCTCTGTCAAGTCGACACGCTCGACTACTTCGACTATTCGCAAAACTGCTGCGGGGCCCTCTACCCTTCGACCACCCCCCTCGCCCTCTCGACCTGCATCAACACTCTCCACCTCGTCTACCAGTGAAAACTCCACTGCGTTCGAGACTGCACGTTCTGAGCTCACACCAAGTAGCGTCGGCCGGACGCGTCGCGGATCGGCAGCGTCATCTGTGTCGACGGTCAGCGTGCGAACAACAGGCACGTCGACGCCACGCACACCAAAGAGACCGCCATCAGCCGCATCCAAAACGACATCCTCCGTTAGTCGAAGACCGCCCTCTTCCCCCGCAGACTTGGCGAAAACTACCCCCATGGCGAAGCGGACAGTGTCTACTACCTCTGTGCGCTCAACCATATCGACGAAGTCGACGGCGACGAGGAAGTCGGTCGTGCGGACGCCTTCTGGCACCCCGCCCTCAAAACCGTCGACACCGGCGAAAGTGGGCGCCAAGCCTCTCCCTGCAGCCGAACAAGGGGAGAATGGCGCTGGCGGGACGATCAAAGCGAAGCCAAAGTCGCCTCCATCGAAGACAGCATCTGTCGTGTCGCACGAGAAGCAGTCGAGCGTCGTCTCCTCCGCGAGCACGTCCACGCTCAAACGTAAGAACTCGTCGGACACGATTCGCGAATCCTCGGGCTCGGAGCCGCAGCAGAAGGTGCCTCGTGGCGCAACGCTCGAAATCGGGATCCCCTGCATTATCTCGTCCAAGAAGGCGCGTTTCCGTGCGTACGCGCGGTACATTGGCGAAGTCGAGGGCGAAGTCGGGCCGTGGGTCGGCGTCGAGGTGCCACTGAACGACGCTTGGCCGGGTGACAAGCTCGACGATGGACGCGCATGGCACGATGGCACGTGGGGCGGCATCCGTTACTTTGATATTGGGGCCGCCTCGGAGTGGGAGTTTGGCCAGGACACGACGGCGCGCCGCCGGAGAAACGAGTGGCTGAGCACACTCGGACGAGACCCGAAAGGCAGCCTGAAGCGCGAGGGCGACCAGCTCAGCATCGAGCGCGCGAAGAGGCTACGCAGCGTCTCACCGGCCGTGTCGGACATGTCGACGTCAGAGTCAAGAGGGCTGTTCGTACGCCCGCAGCAGGTGCTGTACGTGGTCGACGCCGTTGGGGCAGACCTGTGAATGCACGAAGCATGGGGGCGGCAGGCGTGGGGAAGTCAAGCTCTGTATATATCTCGCGACCTCTCTCACCTTCCGCTATGTGCATGTCGAACACTCGCTTGTCGATCGGATACCACGGAAATTTTACCCTACGAGCCCTTTTGTTGCGGGTGCACACTCACTATGCCTATGGTCGCGAGTCCTCGCGGTTCTGTTATTATTTTCCACGGCGCTGCTGCGTCTGTGTCTGGCCGGTACATTCGATACACTCCTTTAGTGAATAATCATGTATGCCATATTCCTGTATTCAGTGGATATCCATCTGGCTGCTTATTCGAGCCCTTCCCATGGGTCTGATTATGGAGGAAGAGGCACGTGTAGGTCGCAACTACTCGCAAGTTGGCACAACTGTGGCGGTGGCAGTGCACATCTGACACTTTTGTACTTCGTTACGGTACGTCGGCGCGCGGCAGGCCTGACCTGCCCATGCGATATGCTAGATGGGCTCAAATGGGCTAGAATGACTGTGTCTGCACCCTCAATGCTCAGTAGCGATATCAGAGATGTTTTTAAAGGCCTCAATCGTTAGATTAATGCAGGGCAGAGGTAGCTGTATATATTCTTCCTGATTTAATCCCTTACACCGGCCACCTGGCGAAATGGCATCGCGTCTGACTACGAACAAGTCCCCGAGGGCTGGTATTGATCAGGAGATTGCAGGTTCGACCCCTACGGTGGTCATTTTGGCGTTACTGAGCCATGGCGGATGTCTAGGCATTTTTTCTGGGGCGGAAACAATATATTTCCGGCCCTGGGCCGCTCTGCAGATTAGGCGCCGTCGGACCTTCGGTTTTGGCACGCCACGGCGTCCAATCCCGCCAAGGCTTTCCATGGTGATAGAGTGGAAGCAGGTGGAAGCATAGCGACCTCGGCGAGTTATTTCAAGATATGTTTGAATGCTCAGTCTTGGCCAAATCGCCGTGGACAGTTGGTCAGCCCTGGAGCGACTCAAGCGCCCGACTCTGGTCACAACTTAGCATGTCACACGAGAAGGAGTAGCGAACACAAGCACCAAACAAAGCAGACACCATGCTCAATTCACTACTAGAGCGACATAGAAGTAGAAGTAATACCAAGAGAAAAAGGACAGTAAACGCGACCACTTGAACCGCTCGCCCCTATGCCGCCTCGACGATCTTCTTGCTGGTAGCGCCCTTGAGCCTCAGCTTGCGACGCGAAGAGACAGGCAAGCCAGTCTTCTTGTCGAAGCGAGACTTCTTGATATCGTTGCGGCCTTGGTGGCCGATGCCCTCATCGTACTCTGTCCCCGGCACGACACGCTCAGGGTGCCGGCTGTTCTTGAACGCCTCCTCCGCAGTAATACGCTCAAAGCGGAGGAGCCGCCGCCGCCATCGGCTGTACAGCGTGTCTAGCGCAGGCTTCTTTTGCATGGCTGGATTGGAAAAGCGGACATTGGATGGCCAGCCGACGAGGCGGACGCAGCGGCGCATGTAGAGGTACTGGTACCCGTGCATATCCCACCACATCTTGGCTGTCTGATCCTTTGTAAGGCGAACTGGAAAAGAGAGTAGTTGACGCAGCCATTCGTAGAGACCACCAGGCAAGAACGTACCGAGCGATGCTTTCATGATCTTTCGCAGCTTCGCACCGAGCTGCCTCGCGGTCCCCCCAGCCTTTTTGGATGCCTTCCCCTGCTTGTAACGCCCCATAGGAGAGGTTGTAGATAGCGAGGGGCGCTGCAAAAATGTGAGCCTAACCTGAAGCAAGGAAGGGGAGCATAGCTACAGACCTCGGGCGGAGTGAGGGAGCGAAGGGACGGGTAGTTACTGTGTATCACGGGCAGCATAGTCGGCGTACCCCATGGGATACATTATATATCACGGGCACGCAGGCTCCGCGGATGTTCTGGAGGTGCACCAACGTGCTAGTACACTTGTCCGCTTCTATCCGACTTGTGAAGGGCGACCCTGCTGAGAGAGGAGCGGTCAGGGTTAGAGTCCTACGCGAGAGAACGCCGAACTCCTAGACGGGAGGAGGGCTGTACCTGTCGATGATGTTGCCATAAGAGGATGCTCGCTCGTCCATCGACACGACGGGGCGCGCGGAAACCAAACAGGGTCAACGCGAGGCGGGCTTGATGGTGACCGCCTTCGAGGGCAGTAGTGCCTCGTTGCACGTCCAAACTGAAGGTCGGTAGGGTTCTATGACCATGTTTGAGACGAGGCAGTTTAGGTCTTCACCTAGTTAGGTCCCCGAGGCATGAGCGCTGGTCAAAATTTGACCCCGAATAAGAAGAGGCAAGAGGCCGCCGCGCTTCGCAAGCTCTCCCGATGTTAGGACAGGCCCGCGCACGTCGAGCCTACCCAGGTAGGAATTTCTGCGAACATTTTAGGGCCGGAGAACATGTTTGCGCAGCGAGGTCACCGCTAGAATTTGCGTCCATTACGTGTGGAATAGAGTTGTGCATCCTGACGGTGCTTATGTTGCGTTGACTCATTCACGCGAGCCGACGTCGCTTCCGACGTGCAGCGACCATCTTCAGACCTTTGGGCTTCAGCGTCGAATAACCAGAGTGGCAGACAGTGAGGACAGTATAAGCGCCCACTGCGGAAGCTGCGGCCCGGGCTGATTCCGAGAAACTCGGAGCGTCTGCTCCTGCCAGATGCTCACGACCCAGACCTCCCCATCACACTTTTGTCGCCGATTTGAGGCTGGATTGTAACCGGTTGTAATGTGGTTCCAAGGAGTTACAATCGATGCAATGATTTTATGTTCCTGATTCAATAGTAATGTGACTAAACGGGCGTTGAGCTCCTTGCGAGCGTCTTGCAGGGGCCTTTGAAGGTATGTAAACCTGATCTAGGACCTGACGAAGAAAATAATTAGACTCATAGGATCGAGTACAATCCTTCTACACATTTAGAGACGACTACAACTCTCGGGCAAACGCTGGACATTTGGAACAGATCAAGAAAATATCGCAGTTAAACTGAGCAATATATTTCTGATGACGGAAATACATAAGACATGGGTACTACAGCATGGCATATATATGTATGTACAAGAGGGACATGGGCGTAAGGCCCAAATGTCAATGGTATAATGGCCGGGTATCGGTCGTGTGATGTGGCGCACTAGCTGAACGCGAGGGTAGACAGGTAGTCAGCATGTAGCATCGAGACACCAGGATCGAAGGTGACACATCCCGAGGCCAGTGCACCAGCTAGAGAGTTTGCCTAGGCCCCGGGACTCCGCAGATCAGCCCAAGACCAAGAGATGACCGTAGACGTAGCACCCAGACAGTAGTGAGACTGGCAGATATCCGCAGACAAGACCAAAAGACCCAGCAAAGACGTCGCAGCAAGAAAGGGACCGGAGCCAGAAGTGCCGGAGAATAACTATCTTGATACGGGCCCACGGCTGAGACGATACTAGGTTAGTACACCTCGAAGAGGCGGCACCTAGTAAGTAATGTGGTATGAGTGAAGGGGACTTGGTGATGAGTCCACGTCGCGACATCGCCCACAAATTGTACATTGAAACCCCGACGTGGGCCTGTATAGTACTGTATAGTACCTGTCTAATGAGACAGGCTATCGGCGCAATTAAGTGCGCGTCTTTGTATTGGATTGCAAGTCGTCGTAATGATTGTGAGGGCTTGGAAGCCCTTTGAAAGCTGTTGCGAGGTGTTTATAATCCGGTTGCAAGCAGGTTTCAAGACGCGTCATAGTTAAGTCGGTTTCATCGGTTTGTATTGAGGCAAAATATGATAATCAATTAGAACGCTATAGTAACAGATTACAAGGACACAAATTCTTGCGCGGGCCACAATTTGGACGCCTTTTTCGTGATGCCTGCGTTCACGACCTCGGTAATGACAATCTGCTAAATTACTGCACCATCACTTCGCTTCGCCATCAACCATACGTCCAAGGGGGCTACATCTAAACTCAAATATGATGGACGAATGGTCGAGCGGGAACATCCTCCTCAATGACCCCATGCGCATCTATCGCGCCAAGCGCGACGCAGCACGCAGGCGTGTCACAGACAAGTATGCTATCCTTGGATTCATATCCTCAGGGACATACGGGAGGGTGTACAAGGCTCAGAGCAAGGAAAGCGACGGCCGGATACACGCTATCAAGAAGTTCAAGCCGGACAAAGAGGGCGATGTGGTTACATACACCGGCATCAGTCAAAGTGCCATCCGAGAGATAGCGGTGAGTGTGCCATAGACTTTGTTCTCTGCTACATACTCAGTTAGGTGTATAACAGCTAAACAGGGAGATATCGCATGAGAATATAGTAGCGCTGAAGGAAGTCATCCTGGAAGACAAGTCCATCTACATGGTGTTTGAATACGCGGAACACGATTTTCTAGTAGGTCACAGACCTTATCGACTCAACGTGCTACATTGACCGACGTGTAGCAAGTCATCCACCACCATTCTCAAACGCTTCGCTCGTCGATCACCCAAGCAGTCCTCAAATCACTGACATACCAGCTCATCAATGGGCTCCTCTACCTGCACGAAGCACACATCATCCACCGCGACCTCAAACCCGCAAACATCCTCATTACCTCTTCGGGCGTCGTCAAAATCGGCGATCTAGGGCTGGCGCGACTCACACACCAACCACTCCAACCTCTACACGCGGGAGACAAAGTCGTGGTTACGATATGGTACCGTGCGCCGGAACTGCTACTGGGTGCGAAGCATTACAATAAGTCCGTTGATATATGGGCCGTTGGCTGCGTTATGGCCGAGCTCGCGAGCTTGAGGCCGATATTCAAGGGCGAGGAGGCGAAGCTCGACTCCAAGAAGAACGTTCCTTTCCAGAAGGACCAGCTTCTCAAGATTTTTGAGGTCCTGGGTACGCCATCAGGTACGTAGCCCCGGTGCTGTGTGCACTACAGCAGGAGACTGATGTCCTTGCCTGGTAGAACGCGACTGGCCAAAGATCAAAGAGCTCCCAGAATATCAGAGCATGAAACGTCTGGACCAGTACGTGCAATTACCTGCTGGTTGAGTATACTCCAACGGCACCATCGTGTAGCTATACGAACCGTCTCGCGGAGTGGTGCCAGTCCCGTGTCCGCTCAAACGGCGCAGACCTCCTCGCGCGTCTGTTCGCGTACGATCCCGACAAACGACTCACTGCTGCCGAGGCTTTGCGACACAAGTGGTTCCAAGAGGATCCTCTGCCCACGCGCAAGTGAGTCTCCACCGACGTTCTCCCGATCATGAACAGCTTCTTACCTCGAGCTTGCAACAGCGCGTTCGAATCCCTCCAGCCTCACCAGGTGCCTCCACATCGCAGGATCACACAGGACGACGCGCCGTCGATGATGCCGATGGCGGCCGTGGGCTCGCAAGTTCAGGCGCAGGTATCGCAGGTGCAGGCGACGGCGCAGGCGCATTTGTCCCAGCAGCTCTCGCATTCGCACTCGAACCACTCGAAGGCGGGTAGTGCGGCGAGCTTTGCGAGCCTCAGTGGAGGCGCTGGCGCTGGGACACATACGCGCAAGAAGGCGAGGCTAGGATGATCAAGCAAGAGTGTTTGTATTTTCCCTGGGTCAGCGATTCCTCTGTATGATACATGTGTATTCTATATCCCCATCGCCACATGGCTATGTTTGATACCTCGTTAGCATGCAATTGCGTCACGTCTCAGTGCGCTCGTCTGCAATCAGCCACAGTACACATCTAATGGGCAGCCCACACTCGTACCCTTCACCGACCCCGCCACTCCAGCAATTTGCAGCACGGCATTCGCAATTCCACCCAGCCCTTCTCCTGCGATCATACCCGCCGCGACAGCGTAGCAGTACATGACCGCACCCGCCGGCCAGTATTTCCGCCACGTGAGCGCGATGAGGCTCCCGAAGAGCATCGCCATGGGGTAAGTACACAGCGGCCCGAGGATGAACGCGATGCCGACCGCGTTCCAGTTCGGGAACCACGCGCGCCGCTCGGGGCGGGCGACGAAGCGGTATTTGACGAGTGTGGAGAGGATGGCGAGCGCCCCGAGGCAGAGCGCGGTGATGCCCGAGGAACGCGGTATGGGCAGCGAGGGCGCGGAGACGGCGATGGAGACGGCGCGCCAGGCGCCGACGTCGGGCGCGGGGAAGGCGCAGGTCGTGTTGCTGAGGGTGTTGATGCAGGGATAGGCTTTGACGAAAACGATGTACATGCCCGCGGAGAGGAAGATGGAGACGAGCGCGCCGCAGCATTGGGCGTACAGTTGGGCTCGGGGAGATGCGCCGAGCAAGTGGGTCGTTTTCAAGTCTCCTGCGAGAAGTTACGGTCATGCTTCAGTTTTATACGTGACATACGTGATTGGTGCAAAGGAGCCTTACCGAGCATGTCTGCGACTTGTTCAGAGGCGGCGAGGGTGATCATCCCCGTTAGCCCGTTGTTTAACTGGTTCGCCATAGGAGCCATCCCTGTGCCCTTGGAGATGCCCCCGAAAACGAGCTGCGCAAAGTTACCGAGCGTCGTGACCGGCGTCACCGACACGCGCCCCGTGCACTCCGCATCGACGAGGGAGAACAGGAACGAAAAGAGGATAGCGAGGAGCGTCACCCCGGCGTTCTGGCCGAATTGGTAGCGCATCACGAGCATCGTGAGGACTGAGCCCGCTATGAGTCCGCCGGACCACATCCACCAGGGCGTTTGCTGGTCGAGAGGGATAGGGTCATGGAAGGGGTCGTCCTTCGCGTCGACTGGGGCAATACGGCTGCCCGTGACTCGTCCTCTCAGAACAACCTTGATCTTGGCGACGAGAGGCTCCATGGCGATGGCAAAGCTCCTGACAACTGCGCTTCCATTCCCTACGATTTCGGCCAGGCTAGCGCAGAGCAACACCGCGCATCCGGGCCAGATCATCCAGTACTTTGGTGAAGGAGCGCCGACGGGGTCGTCAAGTACCATGTTCGCGTAGTTGATGTATTCGGGGGACGCGCCAGTAGGTGAGGCAGGGGTGCCGAATGCACGGTTTGTGGCGACGAGAGCGGGCCCGATAATGGCCCATGCGAGCGCGGACCCGCCAACGAAGGATACAGAAGAGTTGATCGGGACGAGGAGACCCACGCCGATGAACGCTGGGGTCCACTCCCATATCCAACCCTGCGGCTCTTGAGTGAACACATCGAACGCCAACTACGGCAAAGGCAAGCGAAACTCACCCAGTTTTCAGCAGCGATGATCCATCTCCAGCCAGCCTTGTAAAACCACCAACCCCAGTGCCAATCCCACATTATGCCGGGGGCATATTCGCTAACCACCCTCCATGCGATCGCGATAGTGAACGAGATGATGAGAGCGAGCGTCTTCTTGCGGGCGTTCGCAGCGGCGTTTCTGCCGACGTGCAGGGAGCGGATCGTATACGCTGCAGCGACGGCGCTCGGGAATGTCAACTTGAGCTTGAGGATGTAGAGTCGGCGCAGCGGCATGGTGAAGAATATGCCGACATAGGCGCAACAGAGGGTGAATGTGATGATGCGCCTGGTGCAACCTAGTAAGCAGGGGCGCGATGCCAGGGATGGTTGTGGTAAGGCTCACCCGAAATCTGACACAGGATCATCGCCGAGGAGACCGAGCTGGTACGCAGCAGGGAATCCCGACGTAAAGAGCAATCCCAACGAACCGGCTGCCTGTGACGATACTGGGTGAGTTTCTGTGCATTTGTGTCACGAAAAAAAATAGGGCCCTCGCAGCTTACCGTAGCAGCACTCTGGCAACAGACGTTCTCTTTAGGGCCGAAGTATCCTCCTCCGAGATGCTCAGGTAGTACCCGAGAGAGAGGCTTAAGGATGGCAAAGCCAAAGATGGATCCAAACAGGGATGCGCCGAACGTCCAACCCGTCTTGAGCCCAAGGTATACACTGTATCGCGACGTGTCAGCGTAGGACTCAACGCCAAAATCATATAATATACCGTACTTGCTGGCAGATATAACAGCACCAAGAGCACATCCAACGAATGCGGCGCGAAACGTAAATTGTTTCTCTTCTCGCGCGTCAGGATCTTCTGGGAAAGGATCGTCCGTACCGAGATCTTGCAAGACGTCGCTGCTACTGTCGCTATACAATGACGCGACCGAAAAGACCTCGTCTATGTTTTCCGGAGGGTGTTTTTCATCCTTCTTGTCTTCCCCGGATCCCAATGGCGAAGGCAGGACAGGCAGTTCTGAGAAGACATTGTCGTGTTCTCCGTGCTCAGGAGAAGGCAGGTGAGACGGACGTGGTCCAGAAGGTGCCTGCTGCATGACGAGCGACCAGTCTTGCAACAAGATATCCAGCGACCACCGCAGAGCAGTTGTCGATGCCGACCTTTATATTATGCTGTAAGGTGATAGCGATAAGGGTATGTGAGAAAGGTGGTGGGAGTGCGGGTCGACCAACCCGCCGCAAAGGTCATAAGACGCATAGGCAGCGAAGAGATAAGGATGTTGTGCCGTGACACATGGCCTTCTCCTGGTCGATGACAGAGGGTTGAGTGCAAGGTATGCGAGGTAGAGTAAAAATACATACCCCCGAAAGGATTGGTACAGTGTAGCGGCCCGACGCTTCCCTTGTGAGCCATGCGAAATCTGAGTGAGCATGAGAGCCACTTGCTGCAGCCTTGAGTACCACACAATAGCATGTATGGTTTTGCATACGTATTGGTGCGACTCTGAGCTTTGTCGCAACGTACGATGAGTGCATTGATATTCGAGCTCAAATGTGCAGTCATGGCAGTATGGTCCGACATACTGCAGCTAACAGATAGCCTGTGCATGAGTTGTCTCTGTAGAAATCGCTTCAGCAGGTTCGGCCTAAGCTTGTCGCGGTCAATGTTACTGTTGCTGCAAGGAAGTTGTAGCGGACGTCTCAGCCACAACGGGCGGAGTGTGTCGGACCTTGAACTTGAGTACGCAGTACTTATTATGACATATCTATTACATAACTATGTTCAGCCACTTAAGCGCCGAAACATACGTTTGAGAAGAGCTGGTGGCAATGGAACGGCTCGAGCTCGCTCCCCTCAAGACTAGATGCTAAACATGCGACGTGCTATCGGTATTTTTGGCATGGCAACATCATAAGACAAAGTTCGCTCCGACAAGCGAGAGCTGAACGTACTGGACGTCTGCGGATGCATTGATATCCAGTCGGATCTCAAATAGGGGATGAGCCTTGTCCCCTACTGTCCATCGACACTGCTGTCATCAGGTGTCGCAGGTCCAGCCATACGAATGTCGATATTAGCATGTGAGTGCCGCGAAGTAGCCCACTTGTAACACATATGCTCATTTCCCAATCCAAGTGGTCGTTCATAAAGCTCGACATGCGCTGCTGGGCTGGATGCCTTCTGTTAACTGACATGGAAGAATCGTCATGCCTATAGGGTCTAAGGGGCAGCTTCATTGCTGCGCTGTGGGTAATTTCCGAAAAAAAACCTACATGCCCCCTCGGATATGGCGTAGAACACGAGGCGGCGTTCAGACCAAGGTACTGACAGTTCTCGACGATTGCCCAGCGCTACCGCAGCAACGCCGCGAGGCCACCGCCCCTTGCTGAGCGTGTGCGGCTCCTTGAAACGTCTGGTATAGACGCATCCAACCGCATATAATCTTCAACGCTTCGCATCTTCCTGCATTCCTGTCCTCTCCCACACCGTTTGCAATGTCTCACCCACTCGTCTGGCCAGGAAAATACTTCTTCTACGCTGTTGGCAATACACCCGCCGTCTGCTTGACTCGAGACCTCCCTCCGGAAGAGACCGCCAACGTCCTTCTCCTGGGTTGCGGTGACCCCCGCCATGTGCTCCAAACTATCTTCTCAGAGCCTTCAAATTGTGAGTCCCACTGGCCTGTTCCGTACGCACATTGTCTCCTCACACTGTCGCATCTATAGCTTCCCGAGTGCTCGATTTCACTTGTTGTGACTTAGAACCGGGGGTTTTGGGTACGCTCCTCTAGTCCATGCGTAGCATGCTATGGCTGGCTCATGGTACTGCTAGCACGCAATGTACTACTCTTCTCTCTGGTTGCCGACGAAGCCCCTCAAGACGCCATCTGGAATATATTCTATCACCTCTATCTGGACGCGGAGACTCTCTCTCTCTTGCGCGCACAGTGCAGGAAGCTCATCGACGCCTCCACGTCAGCCTCGCAGTGGTGCTCAACCCCGTACGGGCCGTACCTCCGCATGGCTACCGACTACACTCTAGCTGAGCTGCGTCGTCACTGGGCTCTCTATGAAGCAATGCAAGACCTGCCCCCTCAACGCCTCACCGCTATTCGCAAAGCTTTCGGAGAAGCGTTCTCGCTATATCGCGATTACAAAGGCACCCTTTTGACCTCTGCCAGGGCGGCCGGCCCCCTTCTCGCTCATTCGGCTGCTGTAGCCACCGATCAAGCCAAAAACTATCTCAAAACGGGGACGACATTCATCAGTCCGAAGCAGATAGCAACTGCGAAGTTCCTGAATCCTACCTGCGCATACTCTTTGGCTGGGGAAGGCTGTGCGGTACACTATGCCACAGATCCTCTCGCATCCTTCCACTCGGCAGCGTTGTTCGGGAACGCAAAGGGCCAAGTCCGCCCCGCTGACGCAGTCCGATCTGCGCAAGCCGAATTCTCCGCATGGTGTTCCGCCTTCCGGCGTTCCTTGACCTCTTCCTCTCCCATTCCACGCATCCGGTTCTGCCTTGCGGAGGCAACTGCGTTTTGCCGAGCTCTGAGAGCGTTTCAAGACTCGGGAAGCCTCTCCATTGGCGTCCCCGTTGCCCAATTCAAGACCCAACTGCTGCGTCTGTCATCCAGAGAATACTTGCAAGAACATGCTCCCGTTGTGTTCAACGTCATTGAGACCTCCAACCTCATCGATCATATAGCGCTCCTGAACATCCTCATTGCTGTCATCCCCATCCTCTCCCCCTCGCCCTCAAGCGTCCTCTACACAGAATCTCTGCTCTTCCGCGATAAAGATGCCACCAAGGAGTTCGCAAACCTCCTCCATGGTGATATCGGGACCGTCGGGCTCATGCTCGATTTGTGCCCGACGGACTACTTGTCCGGTTTTACGTCGCGCTCCAATACCCATGAGCTTATCACCTACAAGCTAATCGGCAAAGGGGACACCTCCCAGTTCCACCAGGTCACAACTTGGAAACGCCCTTCCTCATGCGACAGCGACTTGTCGTTGCATGGTGGCCGCCTCCGTCTTCCCCCTGCGTTTGACAGTCGTCAGTTAGGTACACTTCTGTTCGACATGTATCATGCCATGTTCGAGCAAGAAGACGCCATGACGTTCTTGCGACAGAACCAGGCTAATTTCTTGAAGGCGATCTCTACCTCCAACCTACTCCACTACATGCGAGAGGGGTTCGCTATGCTCCTCAGACTCGTTCGAGAGAGGCTGCGGATTCCCAACACGACTTGGCTCGAGATCATGGATCGCTTTCTGGACCTCGAAGTGGCCGATCGGACGATGCCGATGAACACAGTCAATCGCAACGATCTCTATGCTCACCTATACCGCCAAGGCGTACATGTCATGGATTACTTCAGGTTTGAGCGTGTCCCCACAATCGGAAGGTTCGCCGGATGGGAGGCAGTGCCGCCCGTGGTGCGGGTCGTCCTTTCGGTGCCTCGCGAGAAAATCGACGCTTTCGAAAGAGCCATGCGCGCCGCCAAAGTGGGCACGCCGCCTCTCCACTGCGATATCCGTGGCACCTGGTCGCACAATATCTTCAACGCCGTGCACGTTGCTTTCGGCCGCGTCATCGCCACTGGTACAAAAAGCAACCCTCGCGTGTTGTTCGAAGAGGATCCTGATGGCTGGAAGGGCGATATGCCGCTCGTGGTCTCGTTCTGCTTACCGTCCCTCCTGTTGACCAACATCGAGCCCCCTGAGAAATTGCGGGTCTGCTTCTCGGTCAGGTCTACAACTGGTACTGCGATGCTCGTCTCTGCTCTGGGTTTGGAACTCGGCATTTACAGTGCGAGGTTGATGGATGAAGAGCATGTCTTCGTGGTCCCTGAGCCGTCCTTCCCCTCCCCCGACTTTGAAGAGCCGTCTGGCCCTCTACTCCGCCCCGGCTTTGGCACACTGCTTTGTGAGATCGGTACGCAAGAACTTGTATCTGTCGAGCTTGATGAGCAGTGCGAGCTGGTGCAAAGCCTGGCCAGCAAGGTCAGTATCGAGGATACCCGCGTCAAGAACGACTTCGGGTCCAACGGTGCTATGCCTCATATTTCTCAGCTTTCGCCGTGTATCATGCGTCTTAGTGTCTCCGGCCGCTCCCAGGATGTCGTCTTCCCTTTCCCTGTCGTCGGCTCCCAGAACAAACTACGACTGGCTCGGAAGTCGCTCTACATTGAGGTACGTCGTGGTCTTCGGTGTCTATCGGAAGACCCACGGAGGAGCCATCGCTCATGACTACGCAGGTCGTAATACCCATCTCAGGGCCGTTCCTGAAGCCTGATGGGATGAAGCTGAACCCTTTCCCTGTAGTTGGCTCTGGGCGGGCGCTGCACTCGTGGAACATCCACCGTCTGTCCCTCGCCCAATTACCTGCCTTGGACCCAAAAGCGCCAGACATCGCCAACTGGCTCAACGCACACGTTGGATCGATGCTGTCAACCCGTGAGCGCAGCATGCGCAAGAAGCGCAGGGCAGACGCTCTCATGTTCGTGAAGGACACGATTCACACCATGTTCGTCCGAGCGACGGCTATCCAGGGCGGGCTATCGGCACGTCACGTCATCTCCTTGAGGGACGAGAAGACGAACAACTGCGATACCATCTTCTTCATCTCCGACATTCGTTACGACCTCCAAGCGCATACTATGGTCTGCGATGGCTACGTGCTCCCGCTGACCCACGACATCATGCCCAAGATCACGTCGTTCTTCGGCGAGCTCGTCCTCGGCAATGACATGGCGAGCGTCACCGTCTTCGAGGGGGAGATGCAGGCCTGGAAGCAGCTCATCCCAGCGTTTGTCGAGCGTTGCCGGACATGGGAGCATGGAGAGAACTGCGAGTACTTGACGAGGACGCAGGTGCCGCTGACGCTGGAGATGGAGGCCGACCCTTTGTGCAGCTGCGGGCGAGGGAAGGACGTCGATGGACTTCTGAAGGTCGGCGAGTGGAAGAGATATGCGCCGTACGTCACTCGCATCGCGATCTCGCCGCTCTTTGCGGTGTCGTATCTCGAGACCGTCGGCCGTGTTCCTGAGGCGCATAAGTGCTCGGTCTGCAGAGGGCGTGGGCAGCCGAAGTTGAAGGCGTGCTCCGGTTGCACGAAGGTACGGTATTGCTCACAGGCATGTCAGAAGAAGGATTGGCCTCGTCATAAACCGCAGTGTAAGGCATGACCCTGCGTGTCTCGTACGATCACATGTCTGGCAGCTTTTCACGACTTGACTGCATCGCCCTCCTGTGATTCTAGCATGTACAACATCGTCCTGAAACGACCAGTAGCGCCGCACCCGATTCTTCTGCTGTGTAGCCGCTCGACCAGTTCAAGAATCCAGGTCGCATTCCCCTGGACGAAGAGCGCACCACTTTGGTTGAAGCGCGATTGCGTTCACGCCGCGATCGACAAACCGGTAACGCAGCTCGTTCAAACGAGCCAGTGCGCGAGTTCCGCTTGTCTCGTTCGGATCTGGCAACAGAGCATAAATATCAGTACCACGAAACCCGAGCATGCGCGGTTCGTCATACTCAGACGAGATGAGCCGTCAGGGAGGGAGGCTCCCGTCCAGAATACCTCGGCGCCCGCTGCGAGACGAGGCCAGACGATGGGGTCGAGGTTCTCGGGGGAAGATTGCTCGCTCCAGATCGGCATTTGGCCTGCACGACGCGATAGGAGTCAGACTAAGCTGAAAGCCGTATGCGAGCAAAATTTTGATAGCGTGACTGACCGCCGAGAACGAGTCCATGTTGAGCAGCGGTCAAATTGGCGTAGGGATCGAAAGAATACGCCTGTGCGAGCGCGGTTCGGCATCATATGGAGGGACAGATTCCGCGAGAGTATAACAAACCCTTTGCCATGTCTTGAAGGGATCGCACCAGCTGTTCCTGCAGAAATGAAGCACCGAGGTGTCAGTCAGAACTCATTGGTATGGCCTCAACGATTCTTGCCCCAATATGTTGTCACCCAGCCAATCTCCCGCTCCGCAATCCTACATGGCTATCAGAACAATGGTGCCGGGAGAAAAGGGCATGGACTTACCAAGTAGAAGTAGTTGGAGGGCTGATGGATGAACCGCAGGCCTCGCTCGGCTACGGCGGCAGCATCCTCGGAAGTTTGCCAGACACTAGATGAGAATCAGCTGCGGCATTCATATACACAAGGTTATCCGGCCCTTTACACGACGACAGTGTCGTTGACAACAGGGACGTTATGTGTCAACACCATATCTGCACCGGAACGTCAACGCATTGCATGAGGTGTTTCCTGAGCGAGAATCTGACCACTCTTGATGAAGGGGACCTTTCCGTGGTCCGTGATCACGCCCTGGACAGTCTGTACGAATTCATTCAGCGCGTCGGCGATGCTGATGTTCCGCGCAGCGAGGTCAGCCATCGTCTGCTCGTCCTCCTCCCAGCATGGCAAATTGACTTCGTCGCCGCCTGAGCTCATCATCGTCCCTGGGAGCGTTGCCGCGACCGAGTCAAACATAGCCCGAGCGAAGGAGAGCGTAGATGGAGACGCGATGCGGAGTTGGCCTGCTGGTGGCTCGGATGCGTACTTCGACCATGGAGACTTGGCGGCGCAGGCGATGTGCTCCGGATGGGCGGCGGATATGGCGGTGGTATGCCCAGGCGAGTCCATTTCCTGGTAAATGAGATGAGTTAGGAACTGCGGCGGCGTCATAGAGAATGTCAATTATACCATAACGACATCAATGCCTCGCTATGTATTTCCGGGCACCAATTGCTATCAGCTCGTTGAACGTGCGGATACATTGGTCGCAACTCGCCTCATTCGCGTATTGTATGATCTGCTTGATGTCCTCGCGCGTGTATACCTCATCGGTGGAGTAGGCACCTTTCTCCGCTAGTTCCGGGAACGCTTCCACATCCAAAGGGAAGCTTTGGCTGTCGATGATGTGCCAGTAGAGGATGCTCAACTAGGTCTCGCGTCAAGCCACGTCCAAGAGAGCACATAAGGGTGACAAACCTTGACCCATGACATCGCGTCTAGAGTACGAAGGACGTCCGACACGGGATAACTGCATCGTAGTCATCAGGTTGACGTCGACGTGGCACGAAGGTATAGCTCTGACAAATTACGAGAAGTGTCAAAAGAAAACCCGCGGTACGGCTATGAGAGCGATATAGTCAGTAAAGGCTTCATTGCTATCGCATGAGCCCTACAAATGCGGGATTGTCCGTGATCTGCACCGGGCCGTTGAGCATGTATTTCGTTCCCTTGTAATCATACCACAGCTGCTCGAACGTGGTCAGACCGCGTAATAGGCCCAGTGTTGAATTGGCAGTGAGCGTCGCAACAGCTAGATCGTTCGGCACCGAGAGTTCGTAGGACTCGCTCTTCGTGTCGATTGCTCGAGTGCTCTCCTCTGCGATACTGCGAATCGGCGAGCCGGGCAGTAGGGCCAGGTTAAGTGATGTCAGGACATGCGCGCTCTGGATTGCCTGCGCGTCGGTAGCTCCGCGACCTATTACGAGCCTCTCGAACCTGTCAGAGCTCAGTCGAGAGCGAGCACGGGATATCGCGGATAGCAGGTCAGAAGGAGGGTCAGAGAACTCAGCCTGGAGGTGGATGGTGAATGCGGAGGAAAGCTTGAGAGGTACAGTCCCGGTAGAAATTGATCTCGGGATGGGCCACAGCGCGACAACATAGTTAGCAAAAGTACCCAGAAACATGGCGAGAAGGTGATATTTGTGGGCCATAGTGATTCACGCAGGCGACACCAGCAGAACCTGGGAGGGTTTCTCCAGACGTAGAGCAGGGTCGATCGGTGAATAGGCAGATAAGTAGTCCTCCAGAGAGCCATGATTCAGCTGCCTAAGCTGGCACATGAGCGTGATAGAATATGAGAAGCAGCCCGAGATGCAGGTGTAGGCCTTTCCAACGAGGGTCATGAGGTTGGCGCTATCGCGGCAAGGCGGACAGATTGCTGGCCGGCCATAGGCCGCATGGACGCATGCTACGGCCGGTATCTATACGATGGAGTCAGTAGACCCCAGGCAGAGAACGATATGCAGTCGTATCACTGCACTCGCGATTCAGAATGCCTTACGTGAAGAGTGTATGCACTACTGCACTCACCTGCGTACACGCTTTCTGCAACTTCCACCTGACTGCCCACCGAGTGACATACTGATGATATTTATTGGCTATCCTAAAAATTACGCGATGCGAGAGGAATGTGCTCATCAATCCAACTACCGATTGGAACTCGGCGGGGATTCGCGTTCAAAGAATGTCATGATGAGAGTAAATCTTTGCCCCGTTTCCCCTAGCCATCAACCACGGAAGAAGGATGATGTAGTGAATATGAGGCAGTCCACGCACGCCCTCCAAACTGAGGAAACAGAGTCTTAGACCTTACCACACCAGCACATAGGCGACGGACCCAACGATCATAGTCATGTTGGTGACACGACGGAGGCATAAAAGTACATGATACAAAAATTACGCGCGAAGCTGAGCCCGGAGGTTCGCCTCGAGGTTGCCCTTGGGGCGGATGTACTGAACGTAGGCACCATCCCTGAAAATGACCGTCAGTCTCGACGACGTCGGGCGGAACAATGGTGATACGTACTGCAACACACGCTTGTCCTCCTTGAGCTTGACGTAGTCCTCACGGTTGACGTTGGTGAAACCCCACTTGCGGGAGACAATGATCTTCTGGCGACCAGGGAACTTGTACCGGGCACGACGGAGCGCTTCCTGGACGACCGCGGCGTTCTGGTCCTTGCAACGGATGGAGAGGATGATCTGGCCAATGTTGACACGGGCGACGGTGCCGTAGGGCTTGCCCCACGCGCCACGCATACCGGTCTGAAGACTGCACCCGCATTCCAGGTTACATCCTGGACATTACTAGACGGATTTCTGTCACGTACCGATCGGCACCAGCGCAAGACAACATCTTGTTGATACGGAGGACGTGGAAGGGGTGGACGCGGACCCTCAAGTGGAAGGAATCCTTGCCAGAGGTCTTGGTGACGTATTTGTTGGCGCAAATACGAGCGGCTTCGAGAGCCTCGCTGGAGAGCTGCTCGTACTCATCGGAGACAAGGTGGCAGCAGAAGGGGAACTCGTCCACGGAGGCACGCTTGCGGCCAAGATCGAAGATACGGATCTGTGCATCCCACAAGTTCAGCAACCCATATCCCTGGACCACTGTTTCTGCGCAAAGCTGACCTTGGGGTCGGGAACACCACGGTTGTAGCGGGACTTGGGGTAGGGCTTGTTCTTGCAGTAGCGGTAGCAGCGAGCGGGACGGCGACCCATGGTGACTAGTCTGAGGAGAGGCGAAGTTTGTCAGATCTGGGCGTCATCCGGAAGTTCAGAGTCGCATCCATCGCTTTCTGCACGGTTTCTGGTCGCAAAACGGCTAGAAACGACGAGAGGGATGCGTAGGAGCAGCATGACGGGATACTTACGGTGGTTAGTGGACGAGGGAAAGTGGGGAGTGCGCACCTTGATCTCCTCTTTTTGAGTGGGCCTGCGGGCGATGACAAACAGCACCGCTGAGTAACCCAACTCGGCGCTTATGGCCACGCGAGCATGTCCCAATCTGTCAGCACGATGGGCTAAGCCTTCCTCTTTTGGCAGTATCCACCAGACTGGACGGGAGTCTGGTGCGCCGAGCACTGCATTTGGCACCGCTGTGCTTGCGACTCTACGACGACAACGCCCATGTCGGCGACATTCTGCCTCTTGGCCGGAGAACATGTAACGGTCTGCTGACAGATGGAGGGCTCACCGAGGACACCAACGCGGAACAGGTCCAAGAGGAAGAATATCGAGTCCCGATACTTTTCGAGCACGACTCCAAAACGCCAGCGCACGACGACAACGGAGGCATTCCAGGAGCGAGAGACGGGACTCATCTCCAGCCCATCATGGCGAACAAAGTCCAAATTCTTCCCTGCATCAACGGAAGACCCACAACGCTTGCTAGCCAACCCAGTGTTTCTCTGCTTCTATGAAGATTGTGTGCATGCTATGTGTGAACTGTACCAAGCCAAACCGATTCTTATCCAAGGTCTGCGGCAGGAATATTAATAATTCATTGCGCCAGCTTCAACTCATCTCTTTCCAATTGTTCAGAGCACGTTGCTGAGGATCCTTGGAAAGTTTTGGTGGCGGTTACGTTGCTGAATAAGACCGCAGGCAATAAGTCCATTCCCGTTTTCTTCGAGATCATGGACCAATGGCCGACACCGGCCACGCTTGCTGAGGGTTAGTCATTTACAGAGTGTTCCATGCAACCCGCATCTTAGTCACAATATCGCAGCTCCAACTTCTCTACTTCACGAGATGCTGAAGGACCTCGGCCTTGGTGAAGTGCGGTCTTCACGACTCGTCGCGCTTTCTCAGACCTATCTCTCCGATCCTCCGGTCGTAGGCCATCTGCGCTCTTCGCGCGGGAAGATGACGGTGCCTCCGTCTTCTGCTGCCGCCGAAGGGAAGGTGGAAGTGCCGTACCCTCCTACACCCATCTCTCATTTGCCCGGATGCGGACCCTATGCGCTGGATTCGTATAGGATCTTCTGCGAGGACGGTGATGAGTGGAAGGCCGTACGTCCGCGGGACAAGGAGCTTATCAAATACCTGGTAAGAGGGTGCGGCTACATCCAAAGCCTTTGTTAATGCTATTGTACGATAGCAATGGAAATGGGCCGTCGTGGATTACCGACAATGGGATCCCCTCTATGGCCCAGGCGACACTATCGACCTCGACTATGTCCGAGGATTGACTTATGCCTTGATGCGGAATCCTAAATCTCACTAATGCTAGCACATTAACGCGTATCAACAAAACATAGTACGTTGCAAGCATCGCGGTCTCATGCACGTATCGTCTCGTGCACTACCATTCACTCTGCAGTGGTCGGGACAAAGGACATACTGAGAACCATTCTAGTGATAAACATCGGTGAGACCTGACTCTACGAGCATGTTGTACCCTATTGATTTCGCATGTCTTTTGAGGTAATAGGCCATATCGTAACCGTATCACAGATCGACTGTAAAAAAAGCGTCGTTTTCTCCGCAATCTCCTATCCTTATCTAAATGAAAGGAAGTCTACTGGGGATTACCCGCCAGCGTCTGATTGTTCTGACTGCACTCGCTGTTTGTCGTCATAGATGTACAGTGAGTGAAATCTCCGGCATTCAACAGAGCTCTCGTAAAGTGTGTTAAAATGACCGCTACTATGAATGTATGCACTGCACGTCCACGTCAACCCGGGGATGGATGCCAGCGATATGTGGACTGTATGGTACGTATATCGCAATGCACTCTGATTCAGCACTCTCACGCACCTTTAATTTCAGAGGCTTCCTTCCTGATCACACCGTAGATGTCGTGCTCGATCCCTTTTGAATGTCCGGCGGACTGCCGGGCATGCAGTTATACCTGCGGAGATGAACGCAGGCGCCACACGATGCAGGACCGTGCCAATCTCAGCCGCTGCCGTTTCTGATCACCCACACTTTGACAGGAAGCAAAACCTCCCTCTTATCTCTGAACTCTGCTTCACTGCACACTTCGACGGCAAACATGGGCTCTAGCGGACGCTTGGCGGTGCCCTCTGCCCATTGGCACCGAGTCGCGCTCAGCGCATACTACTGCAGGGCGTCTGTACTGCGACGCGAAATCTTCCCATTAGGCGTGCTGAAACGGCTCCTCTCCATTGGGCTCCATCTCGACGCCGGGTTGCGCGTACCCATGGCCCACCCACGTGTTTTCATTCCGCGCCCGCTTTGTGCGCGCAAGGGTCCCACTTGCCACTTTGCGCTCAGCCACTTTTTTCCACGCATGCAGCGTGGGTTTCATATAATGCTTCCTATGTCCCCTCGCGAACGCTTCCGACCAGGACCGGCCCAGATGTGCGAGCGATGATCCATTTTGGCCGGGATAGGCGTCGTTAGAAATACCGACGCGGCTGAGTGCTGCTGCGCGCCCTATCCTTCCCCCCGACTCTCCATCTTTGCCCGCCCCTGTGTTCAGCAGCTTCACCGACGCGCCGCTACCACCCGATGTATTACGCCCCGCAGCGTCCGATGACGGCGGCTTACTGGCCGTCGAGAATGTCCCCACCCCTCAGCCCAGTGCGGTACAGCCCGGGGAGCTATTCCGGAAGCTACTACGATTGTGCGTCGATCGCCATCTCCACCTCGTTTAGGACCAGGGCGCGTTCTGACACACGAGCTCCCCGGCTTCTTCTCTCTGGGCATTATTCTATCTAGCTCCCGAGATGCGCATGGTGCCGATGTACCCCCAGTATGCCCAGCCGATGGCGCAGCCGCCGATGATCTATCGCAATCCGCCGATGTACTACCACCGGCTCGTGCGCAGACCGGGAGACACGATGTGCTGTAGACCGGGACCGCCGGGTGAGCAGGGGTGTTGCAGCTGTAGGGACTTGTGTTGCGAGACTTGCTGCGACGAGTGTTGTGGGTGCGTGAGCTTTATCTTATCTCTTCGTCGGCCCCAATGTTGATATTCGACGAAGACCACAACCATGTTGTTGCTGTTGAGTGTTCCAAAGATGGAGCGCTATATCTGGGCTATCTATGTTTGCAGGAAACCAAAGAAGATTGTACTACTACGACGGTCCTCGAAGTGATTGCGTCGATACCCGTCCATGTCTATTAGTCTACTCGGCCATTCGCGCCTATAGACGATCGCAGATTATTGGGTTTTCACTCTTTCAGACGAGCGGTAGCTCCCTCCGGACGATTCGTGTCCCTCGCATGCCAAGGAAAGACAATGCTATTTGGAAACAATGATTGTGTCGTGAGTTGTGCTACATTACTTAGGATAACATAGACGATTGAGGATGGAACAACAGACAACATGACTATAGATCACATATGCACAGTACCGCGAGCCGTGTCCGACCGTAAGGTTCAAAACTCCCCATGCAATCTGTCCCGGAACAAACCTAAACCGCACATCCAGACAGCAGCGCCTGCATGTTTTCCGCTACTTTCATTGGGTCTATAGCTAGCAGCGCCCCGCCGTCCCCAGCGGTCCCGTCGGAAGGATCATCATTCCCCGCAGGAGCCTTCCCCTTCCCGACGTCAGCCCCGGACACCGACTCTCCACCTTGCGGGTCCACGGTGGAACCGAAGAGGTCGGCGGGCATCGGCACGACGCTCTCGCTCATCACGGGCTTCATGAACTCCCAGAACTCGCTGAAGTCCATCTCGCCGGGCTCCGCGCTGGGCTGCGCGAGGTCGCCGCCGGCGTCCGTTGGCCCGTAGCCGTAGAGTTCCGGGTTGGCGAAGAGCGCGGCTTCGAGCTCCGGATCCATGACCATGGACGCCGAGGAGAGGGGGTCATCGCTCACTGTTGAGGGGACTGGGTATGAGCTGGGACCCGCAGCGGGGCTGTCCGTCGAGGGTACGAAGGAGGTGGCGGAGAAGAAGTCCGTGAAAGTGGTATCGAGTGAACCCATATCGACGCCCAATCTCGCGCCGTCACCTTGGGCGACGATGTTGTCTAGAGACGCATCCGAGAACATCTCGGTCTCTTGTGAGAGCATCGCGAGGATAGCTTCGGAGTCATGGCTGCTTGGATTCGAGAGCGTGTCTGGTGGGGCGTCCCTGTGGAACTGCAGCTGCGGCAGGCAGATTGTTGCGTCCGGGTCCACAGGCCTCTCATCCTGTTCTTGTTCTAGCTGCGCTTCCCAGTCACTGCCATCCGCGGGAGAGAGGATGGGACTCGAGGGTGGCAGCGGCGAAGACGGAGGCAGACCGACAGACCACCGCTTGGACGTGGCAAAATCGCCGCCCTCTGAGGGACCATCTTTGAGGCCGAGATCGAACTCTCCGTCGCTACTAGCAATCGGGATGGAGTCCAGGGGGACGTCGTCCGGGTCGTCTGACGGAGGCTCCGCCGGCTCTGAGGACTCTTCAGGCCTGGATCCGCGCGCGGGGGCATCTGGCAGGGAGCCCGCGCTACGGGAGCTACTTGGATGGCTTGAGTGGCCACCGGAGACGGTGCGTGTGCGCATACGCTTACGGGCCGAGCGGGTGGGAGAAAGGATCGATGACATGCCGCTGAACAGGCTGGGCAGTTTGCGCGGACTACGTGCACTGCGCGAAGGCCGCTCTGGTGTGAAGAGAGACCCGAGGCTGTCGTCCTCGGGCGTAGACGTGGTGCTTACATCCCCAGGTCTTCGTCGTTCAGGGGTGGTAGGTGGTTGGGCATGCTGAGAGTTAGAAGACGAGAGCACGTTGTGCGAGGACGAGGGCGCGAGGGGCATTGCGAAAATTGGAGCTTGGGATGCGGTCGCGATCACTGGTCGTGGCGGGTCGGGCTGAGTTACATTGGCATTGGTATTGGTTACGCTGGCCCTGGAGCTGGAGCCCGATGCACGGGGGACTGGCGGCGAAAGTGTGACGGGGCCATGGAACTCGCGCCCATCAAGCTCTTCCTTGACCGGTTTGCTTCCTGAGGACCTCTTCCGCACCTTGGCTTCGTGGTGCCTCTTCGTGGATCGCTTCCGCTTCAGAGGTTCAGACGGTTGCATGTCGTCTGTGAGATACGTGCCGTCCGCTGTTCGCGGTAGTGTCGCCGTATTGGTGCGTGCCCATTCAGGCACTACGTATGGCTTGCGGAGAGATGAGTGGGAGTTCGTGTGGGAACGTCGAGGTGGAGACGTAGATGGCCCAGATGCTGCTCCAGAGCGGTGGGATGAGTCGTTCTCCCAGCCAGGATCAGACGCAACAGTCTGTGATAGATCAGTGTTCGTCCCAAATGAGGAGAGAACAGAGTTCATGCTCGGTCTAGAAGACAATATTCGTGACGAAGAGCTAGCTGCCCGCTTACGCGACTCTTCTCGTTCACGGTCTCGTTCATCTAAAATGTCGCTCAGCGTCCGCTTGCGACTGCTGGATGTGGCAACGCTGGAACTTCGCCCGTGGTTAGTGGCCGCATTCGCCTGTGGTCGTGCCCGAGGCGTCTGCCCAGGGCTGGTAGCGTGATGCGGCCCGCCATGCTGGACTTGCTGTGGTGGACGCGCGATATCCTTCCCTTTCTCCTTTTCGGGCCCTTTCCGACGGAAAGCTGCTGGGTTTACGTTCTCTTTGTCCAGCACTACAATTTCATCGTCTTCACCTGCGGTATCGGTGGTTGGTGGTGTTGAGGGCACAGGAGCATCGCTAGGTGGGGAGCGAGAAGCTGACGTCGACGAGGTGACGGAAGGAGTAGACGAGCTTGAGGCAGAAAGAAAAGTGAAAGGTGCCGTACTGGGTGGAACAATGGTTGCAGGCGCTGAAATAGGAGCAGGAGCAGAAGTAGCGGGCAGCTGAGATGACGATGTTGATGCAGCCGAGGAGAACATTCTGCCTAGGGCTTGGACGAGGTCCGGGTTTGGAGTGGCGGTCGACGAGGCATCGATTGAAGATAGGAATGATAACAATTGTTGATTCTGTTGAGAACTGGCAAGGGCAATCAAAAGCGTGTGCAAGGCGACCTGAGCAGAGTCCGTAGCAGAGGCGGAGGGATAAGTGGCAGCGGGGGTGGGCACATCAGCGGAGACAGTTGGCGCAGGATGAACACTAGCAGAATTCGGAGCTGGCGTAGTAGCTGGGTGCCTGCTCTGTAGCGAAGTATTTGTCAGAGGCGAATGTGCAGGGGCCGATACGGTGGGCGCGGGCGAAGGTTGTGGTGGGTACGGAGAGCCAGAGCCAGAGCCCTCTCTCTCGTCCTTCGGCCAAGGTAGAGGGTCTTTAGTGAAGAGTGCACCAGAAGCGCGCTTGATCGGTTTCTTCTCAGTCGTAGCCGCTGGAGCAGACCAGGTGTTGGCGCGAGGGAGAGGCACTCGGGTGCCCTGGCGCAACGCGTCAATAAACAAACGGTACATTATGAGGGGAAAACAAACCTCGCGCAAGGAGAATATGACCTCAAGGCTGTCATCACGGATGCCATCGGACATCAAAGTACCAAACACAGAGGGAGGGTCTGCGCTACGAAGGGCATCAGAGAGCCAACCAAGGCCAACGGCAACGCCTGGTGTGGAGCTAGAGCATCCCCTTTGCTCTTATGACGATTGGTGAGTCAGCCATAGGAATGGACGAGCAAACGGCGGGGACTGACGAGACTCGAGAGGGTCAATTGCGTACACAGACCAATCTCTGCAGCCTGAAGGAGCAAGCTCGGGGCTTTTGACGCGTTACATTGGAATGAAAGGCGATGGGAAGTAATTCTTGAGCTCACCTAGCTTGGCATATCGCGTCTAGACATGGGCGAAGGGAGACCTTTCCATATACGACTTCGGGCCCAGCCCCTGACGCAAGATGAGACGGTATAATAGCAACCTCAACCTTGGTTGTCGAACGTGCGAGCATATAAGGGTATTGGCCATTGATAGAATATAGGGCACGAACTGGCCGAGACACGACTGAATACGCTGCGATGGAGCACGAAATTCGTGACTTACTAGATATCATACGCTTCTCCATATTATACCATAGCACATCCACTAAAAAGTAGCCTGCTGAGAGATATGAGCCACAGAGAGACCGAAGACGACGCGAACGGGGTGAGAGGGACGAGCTCGAGACGGGGAGGGAGACGAAGACGGAAGAGAACAGAGCGTGTCAGTAGACGCCCAATAGCCTCATCTCAACGCGTCTGATCACGTGCTCGCGTCCCGTCGCGCGTTCGTCGCGCCCTAAGTCCGTCTACTGTCTACCACGACAACGACCTAAGGGCCACTTCGATCCCTCTTTGCTGAGCTGGAAAACCGTACTATCTACCGTGCCTTGCAGGACTCAATGTCCTTGATCACGCTCTAGTACCGGAAGTAAGTACTTTGTTACTTGCTTGCTTTGGCGTTGTTTCCGCGCTTTCAAGTTGACGCCCGGACTCCACTTGTCACCGTCTGATAGACGGGAAGTTCCAACCGGGATACCGAAGTCCCTCGCCTGCGGGCTATAGATGTTTTCCAAGTCATAACCATAGCCAGCACCGGCCTTTGCGCGTTATGGTATATACCACAGGCAGACAGCTTCATAGAACACGCTACAAGCCAGAACTGACATGCACTCGACAGCTGAGGCCTGAGGAGCCGGCGAGGTGGGCATGAATCAACTCTGCTCGACAGCGTTGTGAAGTGTCAGATCCATCCGAGCTGAGAGTGTGCTTATAACCTATCGACCCGTCATAGGACACACGGCATCCACGCAACCAGTCGATACGTGCGAAGACTAAGGTGCCCAATGTATATAGCCTATGGGTTCTGCTCAGTCGGGCCCTACCACCCATATATGACCACCTAGCAGTCACCAAGTCGGAGAGCTAGAAGGATCTGCCGTATCATTTGTGGACGTGACGGCCGCAGAAAACAAAGAGCGAGAGGTTTAAGAAGCAAGCAGGAGCCCATCTTTCCGATCTTCCAATGTGGGCGCGTGTGGGCGCTAGCGCCCGAGACCGGGGCCATCGTCGCACAATGAAACCGACGATATGTTCGCGCCCTCTTCGTCAATGTCTCTGCGCTACGCTGGTTACTAGGTAATGGCCGGCGGTATGCGTGGATTGTGATGCACTTCTCGTGAAACCGTAGTAAGTACCTCTGCTACACGGTTCGTCATGAGTTGAACACTCACTGGGGCATGTCGGACTCAGCCAGCACGCACGCTGCACAAGTAGGGCACTCGGCAACCGGAAAATTGTCTCGGGGCACATGTGAGTGGTGGTGATTAAGAGGTGCACGCCTATGACACTTCTTTTGTTCAGCTGGGGAACGAAGCTGAACATGCACTGCTATTCGGACTTGTCTCCGGCGGCGAGAAAGAGGCTGGCATTGGTGCCCTTTGGACGCCAGTGCGAAAATTGTCTAGCCTCTGTATTGAAATGCACGCTCTTCACCTGTCGGCTAAGAACAATATGCACTGAGGCTGGCCTGGCCTACCGCCGACCACTGAAGGCTGCCGCTGCCGGTACGCTCCCGCACGAGCGTCCGGACGCTATTCAAGCACGGGCCCCAAGTTAGCAGTGAGCACGCGCCGCCATCACCCATGCCTCGCGTCATAGTAAGGTTTGTCACAGTAAATCCTCAACAACCCGAGCACAATCGTGAGGGTATACTTTGATCCTGCAAAAACATCTTCTAGCCTGCGTACTGAATGAATGTTTCTTCATCTTCAGAATCGCCGTCAACCACGGAGAACAACATGTACGTACCTCTGACGTACCTCTGAACGCTTTCCCCGCGGGTGCTTACATTAACGCACACCGATTCGGGTGCTATTCTAGCGTGGCGCGTGGTTCGAGGTTGGCCGGTCAGTGTCGGTTTGGATATTGCTCGCGTATGCATTGTGGCATGCAAGCTGAACGCCTCGTCACGCTAGCTGTGAATGACTCGGGAGGTACAGTCGACGCCCTCTTAACCCATACCTCGCTTAGCACACAGATCCGCAAATCGCTGAGGAATGAAGCCACTTTTCCTTCTCGGATGTGGATGGCTATATAGCCTTGATGTAAGCGCATCTACTGGTATACTTTCCAGGCGAAATTGTGCAGACGAGGGAGCTCTGGAGCCCTGCCGAGAAGTATGGGTTAAGAGGGTGTCGACTGTAGTCAATGGACGACAGCCATCAAGGATTCCCGCTTACTGGCTTGGCATCCAATGCGATGCAACACATTGCAGTACCGCCGGCTAGGAGCTAGCCGAACGCGCCATGCGTTCAGTATTCGCTTGAGCTTGTTCAAGTTGATGCCAATGCATGGTGCTTACGGGTTGATTGAATGGCAGGCTGCTTGCTGCTTGTTTCCGAAGGCGCCACCACCACCGGCGGATACACAATAGGCGATGTTGACAACGAAGTAGGAGGTCGATAATGTGACCCCTGGAAACAAATACATCTACACACCGTTTCATGTGTCGCACAAGTCTACATACTGTGCACCCGTAAATGCTGCAGTACGCCAAGAGAGCACTCGGCCCACGTCTACATCGCCATGCTGGATGACTCAGTAAGTGCCCCGTCCCATATTAGCACGGCGCGCAGAACTGCAATACACACATATAGACTAGCAGTGCCGCCGGTGCGCCCCGCGTACTGCGACCGAGCTCTGCCGCCCGTACATATGCCAGGTATAGGCACACCCATGGCTAACGCCGCTTTGGACCCGCAGATCGACGTGTCCCGACGGAAGTTCAGGTTCAGGTTCGGAGTTCTCATGCCTCAGACTCAGCATTTATGCCCTGGGATATGTTCGGGACCCACTGGCGACCTCAGCCTTAGGACCAAAGCCCGAGTTCGCGGCGAGGACCCGGTGATCTGGCCCGAGGGGCGCGGTGGTTGAGGTACAGAGTCTCGACTGATCGTGTCCTGGATGAAGTAGGAACCAGGGAAGAGTGGCAGGAAGGAGGACTTTGACTCAAGGACGTGGCAGAGAACTGTGTTTGGACGCTCGGGGAGGCGAGCTACGTTCATGTATTCAAATAGAGATGCGTCTTGCTGATGAACTTGTGTGCGATGCGGTGGAAAGTGGCGTAGGGCGCGCAGGTCAGTATGCGTACCCCCGTCCGTGCGCAGTTGAGGCCCCGGGCTGTCGATGTTGACATGATGGTGGGCGGGCGTCACGGTACATTACCCGAGCGTTGGTGGTGTAAGTGTACGCATGGTGTGTTGTGTACCGGCCCCGCACGCTGCGTCTGTAGATGGATCGCAGTCGGTATTCTAATGTGTTGCAATGACACATGTGGTGCACGCGCGCAAGCACCAACGCGGAGGCGGACGCTACCAATCCCGTATACCTATGGTGTGATCCCGGCCGGACTGTGACAGCTATACGAGGTATCTGGCAGGATACTAGGTCACTGCACGTCCCACGGAGACCATGGAAGTCAGCAGGGAATTCGACGTGAATCGAGCGCGCGACTCGGATAGGGACTCGGAGAGGCGCAACGGCCCCACGGTCCACCTTGCGGCAGCCACGCAGTGCGCTGTTTGTGCGCAATGCCGTTTCGCAGTTGGCCAGCTCGCTACGGCGTTATGACCAGCTGCGCCGCTACGCACATTGACATGCGCGTATGAATAAGTGCGCGTGCACAAAGGATCTCGGGACTGGCGAGGGCGGCGACGCGACGTCCAGGCCAGACCGGTGGAGCCGCGGGAGCTTGAGCCTAAGCTTGGACTTGAAGCAGCAAAGTACGTTACGCCGCAGCCGTAGTACGTATAACGTGCTTACCGCTTCCGACCGAGCGTGAGCAGCGCATTGAAGGCCCTCGGAGCGTGACACGAGACATGGGAAATGGAACATAGGACGACGATCGCCCTCCTGCGCGCTCTGCGGCGATCGCATCGACAGTCTCTGCACTGTATGCGTACAGTATATGCGCCATGGCGCGTCCTGTTACAAGGTTGTTCCTGAGGCGCGAGCGCGGAGGGGAAGAGGAAGGCTCGGTCGGCCTAGGCTGCTTCGAATTCTCCCGCTGCGAGGTGCGTTGTCGCCCCCCGTGTTCCGTTGGCACATCACGAGAGTGAAGTATAACGCCGCGGCGGATTGGGATAGTGCGGACCTGAGCACTCACTTCCGACGCTGGGGAACGCGCGGGACCTCGTGGCTGCCACATCTGATGAGCCGAGCGTAAGGGGTGAGGCAGGCGACGATGGAGTAGGTAGGGGAGAAATGGAAAGGCTAGTGATGTATTCGACAGTACACGTAGTAGGGATACAACGCTGTTTTCTGCTCTTCTCTTCTGTGCTTCTGCTACATCGGCTTCCGCGCGTCCGGCCTGGTGCTACACTTTGATGACTTCCGCTTCGTTTCGCAGTGGTCGCCGCGCGTGCCCTCAAGCTCGGACACGCGTCGCGATCGTCCCCCGTTCAGGGTCGAGTCTACAAGCGGTCTATAGGAAAGATGCAGTGTCAGCGAGTGCGCGGATCGACGCGAAGACGAGAAGGGAAGCGCAGAGGCGCGATCGAGTGGTATGGGTATACGTACTGGTGTTGCCGAGATCGGCGCAGGCCTCCTTGACTCGCTCAACGAGCGTCTTCTCGCCCTCACGCACCCACACACGCGGGTCGTAGTACTGATCGCAGAAGGCGTGAGTTTGGTGGCTGGTTAGATCGTGCACGAGGAGAGAACTCACCTTCTTGTTGGGCTTATCGGCACCCTCGGGGTTGCCAACCTGGGTCTGGAGGTAGCCAGACTTGTTCTGGATGAAGTCCTGTGGAAATTGTCACGCGTGAGCATGCTGCACCGTGAGCGACTGCCGTACGCGGTACGTACGCGGATACCGCAGAGGTAGGCCCACTGGGTGTCGGTGTCGACGTTCATCTTGACGACGCCGTTCTGGACGGCGGTCTTGATCTCGTCCTTGGTAGAGCCGGAACCGCCGTGGAAGACGAGGAAGAGGGGCTTCTTCTGCTTGCTACCGAGCTTCTCCTCGGCGTAGATCTGGTGCTTGTTGAGGAGCTCGGGGTGGAGACGGACATTACCGGGCTTGTAGACGCCGTGGACGTTACCGAACGCGGCGGCGATAGAGAAGTTGGGGGAGATCTGGGAGAGCGCGGAGTAGACATCCCAGATGTCCTCGGGCTGGGTGTAGAGGCGGGAGTTGTCTACGCCGGTGTTGTCAACGCCGTCCTCCTCACCGCCGGTGATACCGATTTCCATCTCGAGCCAGAGGCCAAGGGGAGCCATGCGCTTGAAGTACTTGACGCAGGTGGCGATGTTGTCCTCCTTGGACTCTTCGGAAAGGTCGAGCATGTGGGAGGAGAAGAGGGGCTCCTGGTGCTGAGCAAAGTACTCCTCATCGGCCTTGAGCATGCCATCGAACCAGGGAAGGAGCTTCTTGGCGCAGTGGTCGGAGTGGAGGACGACGGGGCTGTGGGTGGACGTGAGCGTGAGCGTGTGAGTGCGAGTGTGGGGAAGGAAGTTGGGGGAGGGTCGGAAAGGGAGCGGGAAGCATGTGATTTGGGAGGATGTGGGGAAAGGGAGGAAGGGGACGGGGACGTACACTCCGTACTCCTTTGCGACGGTGCGGACGTGGTGGGCAGCGGCGATGGCACCTGCGATGGAAGCCTGCTGCTTGTCGTTGGGGAGGCCCTTTCCGGCGAAGAAGGCGGCGCCTCCCTGGGAGACCTGAAAGATGATGGGGGCCTTGATGTCGCTGGAGTAGGGTATGAGGGCAGAGAAGAGCTGGGACTGTGATCGTGGACGTACCGAGCGGCCTCGAGAACGGAGTTGGCGACGGAGGAAGAGGTGACGTTCTGGGGGTGGATAGATGAGAAGAGGGAAGACGAGGAGGACGGAGATGGGAACCTACGATGGCCTGGATGGATGGATGAGACGGCGGCGTTCAGAAGATGCTAGGCATGGTTTGGCAAAGGACTTACGGGGATAGCGAACTGAAAATCGACGCGTTAGCGTGTAGGCTGAGGCGGAGAAGAGGGGGGAGGGCGTACCTGGTGCTCCTTTGCGTACTCGAAGAGCTTGCGAACGTTGTCACCGGTGAGAACACCAGCCTGGAAGACGAGTGGGTGAGTGTGTGTCGCTGCTGGACGGGGTGAGGACGTACGGGAACGATGTCGAGGACGCCCATGGTTGCTGCAGTGGAGGATGGAGAGAGATGGAGAGAAGGAGGAGGAGGAGGAAGAGGCGGAAGGGAGAGAAAAGGGCGGGGCTGGTATCGATGACGCGCGCCAGATCGGGAAATCCCATCGTCCCACCCGCCATTCCTGCATTATTCCCGTCTATTAGATATTATTTCTTTCTCTCTGCCGTTGTGTCTTGCGTCTCCCCGTCTCTTCCTCTTCCCCCGCCTGAATCTCTCTGCAGACATACCGAGGCCGGGCCGGGGAGGACCGGGGAGCGATGACGTCGACGGACGGCGGAAGTCCGGCGGGGAAATGCGTCACGTCCGGCGAGAATAAACGACATTAACGAGAAATAAATTGTAGGTGACGGCAGCTGTCAGTCTGTGCGAAAAACGCGGACAACGGGTTCTCGACGCTGATTGGCTCCCGTCCATCGTCTAGTGTCCCTTCTTACCGGATTAGGGAATGTGGAATGACAGAAGAGTGAAGCGCATACACTCTCTCGCCTCCTCCTTCTCTCTCTCCTCCATCTCCTCCCCCCTCGTCCTCGTCCTCGCCCTCGTCGTCGCCGCCGTCCGCGGCTCCCTCCCCAATGCCTTTCTCCCGTTACCTCGGCGACGACCACAGCGACCACGACGACCACATTCGCGACCACGACCAGGACTGCCTCGATCACAACGTTACCTTTTCCACAAACGTCCAGTTCCAGCTTCCTCAGCTCATCCTCAACGCTCCTGCTGTTCCGCCCGGAGGTGGTGCAGAGGCTCTCCCAGCCGGTTTCTACCCGCCCTCTTCCTCCTTCTCCTGGTTCGCCTCTCCTCAGGGTTACTCAAACAACTTGTGCGTCCTCTCCTTCTGTGCCCGCTTCGCCCTGACACTCCCCGCCCTCAAGCTCCCTCCAGTCCGCGACATCTTCCACCTCTTACCCTATTGCACAACCACCTCCACCAGCCTCCTCCGCGTACTCGTATTCTCACACAAACACCCCTCCATACTCTCATCCTCACTCCCACCATGCGTCCGAACTAACCGCCCACCACCCTTATCCTTCCCACCTTCCCCTCTCCATCCCCTCCGCCCTCGGTCTTCCCGTCTACTCCGCCTCTGGGTTTGATCTCCTCTCTATCCTCGCTCGCGTCGTAAACCGCCCTTTCCCCAAGATATATCTCGGTCCAGTAGACCTCTCTTGCTCATTCGTAGTCACAGACACACGCCGCTTCGACTCCCCTATAGGTACCCATCTCTCTCATTTTTCCGACCGGTCGCTCATCGTCTCTCCTCGCAGTCTATGCATCCCCCACTTTTTACAAACTCACAGGCTACGACGAGCACGAGGTCGTCGGCCGCAACTGTCGCTTCCTCCAAGCCCCCGGTGGTCACGTTCAACGCGGACAGGACCGCCTCCACACCGCTCAAGACGCCGTCGCGCATCTTCGCAAGAATATCATCGCCGACAAGGAATGCCAAGTCAGCATCATAAATTATCGCAAAGATGGCTCTGCCTTCATCAACATGGTATCTGTCATCCCCATCCGTGGTGGCGTTCACAACTCTCCAGAAGAGGCAGACGACATCGTCTATCACGTCGGCTTCCAGGTCGACCTTTCCGAGCAGCCAAAGGCTATCCTTAGCAAACTTAAAGATGGCACTTATCTCGTCAACTATTCAGACAAGTCCATCGCCCCTCCTGTCCCTACCGGCCCCCGGGACTGGCGCACGTCCTCCATGACCATGCGCGGCATGTCTAAAGAGCTCCGCGCTCTCCTCGCTGAGCCTGCCTTCGCCAACTCCTTCCAGCTCTCCACCTCCACCCACGCTTCCACCGCCATCGCCCTCTCCACCCATCCATCGGAACCCATCTCGCTCGATCCCTACGATGGTAATAAGCCCATCCACATGTTCCTCCTCGACCGCTCCCCAGATTTTATCCACGTCGTCTCTCTCAAGGGCGCCTTCCTCTACGCTGCGCCTGCCGTCCGTAGCGTGCTCGGCTACGACCCCGATGAGCTTGTCGGACGTTCCCTCACCGATTTTTGTCATCCCGCAGATTGTGTACCGCTCATGCGTGAACTCAAAGAAGCCTCGGCCACCCCGGGCCCCGGCCTTCATCCCTCTGGCGCTCCCGTCTCTTCGTCCTCCGCCTCGGCGGGAGTCAGTCCTACCGCCGAGACCGCGTCTGCCGCCTCCGCCGTTCAGGCCTTGGCTTCCGGTGCCGCGCCGCGTCCCGTCGATTTGCTCTTCCGCATGCAGGCCAAAGGCCGAGGGTACGTATGGATCGAGTGCCGTGGCCGCCTGCACGTCGAGCCAGGTAAAGGACGCAAGGCGATCATCCTCAGCGGCCGCCTGAGAAACCTCCCCCATCTGGATTGGGGACCTATCTCCCGTGCCGGCGGCTTGGTGTCCCCGCTCTACAAACCACTACCGCCGCCCATACACAACTCCCTTGATGGCCCGCAGGAACTGTCGAATAACAGCCCGCCTAGCGAGCGCGAATTCTGGGGCATGCTAAGTCCGAACGCGACGTTCCTCTACGCGGGTGCCGCCGTCCGGGACGTGCTCGGCTGGGGCGCAGGTGAGATCATTGGAAAGCCGTTGGCGGATCTGGTGAGCGGAGCATCGCCGCAAGACGTGCGCACAGCGGTCCAGGTCGAGATGAACAAGGTACTGGCAACTGCAGGCGTCGAGAGTGCCGGCCTCGCGTGCGATGTCCATACCAAGGAGCGAGGTACCGTTTCCGTTCATATCGTCCTCTACCGATCCTGTGCACCACCGAGTCAGCAGCAGCAGGGTCCGGAGGGCGTAACGGACGAGCCGGCAGGGAACGGCGGGGACGCCGCGGCGCAGGCACCGGTGGTCTGCCAAGTGAAGTTGTGCCAAGGAGCAGCGGGCACGCCGCCCGCGACGTTGCCGCTCGTACACGCCCCGGAGGAGAGCGTGTTCGAAGAGACGGACTTGGACAGGGGAAGCAGTTGGCAGTATGAACTCCAGCAGCTGAAGTACCGGAACCAGCGCTTGGTGGAAGAAGTCGTCGCGCTCGAGGCGGCGATTACGAAGAAGATGCGGAGGAAGCAGTCGCTGGGCGCGTTGGCCGCTGCTTCGACGTCCTCTTCCACTTCCTCTGCTGCTTCCGCGGCGGTGACAGGAGCGACAGGGCCAACGATGACGGGCGTGGCAGGACTGGGGATCAGCGCGACCGCGAGGACATCAGCCGCCGTCGGGGGACTGGCTGTTGCATACCGGCATCCTGCGTCGGGCATGCAGCAACCTCCGCAGTCACAATCCTCACAGCAGCCGCTGAACGTACGGTTCGTGTCGGGCACCCAGGGCGTACCTCTCGCGTCCGCGTCGTCGGCGGCAGCGTCGTCAATGTCGGCCCCTGTTCGTGCGCGTACGATGTCGAACGCAGGGCAGGTGGCTTCGTCTGGACAGGCGTACGTGTCGCCTACTCAACCACAGCTACAACATCAACAGCCGGTGTCGGCGACGTACACACCGCATGGGAGACACGCCCATGCGTTCGAGTCGGCGCTGCAGGGGTGGAGCCAGTACGCATATGATCAGCTGGAGCATTCGCCGAGCAGCGAGAGCGGGAATGGGTTGGCGAGTCGGACGGCCAGCGCGGGGTATGGCGGCGTACCGATGAAGCGGCCGTGGGATGCGTCCATGCGAGACCCGGGAGGCGGCGGTGGCGGTGGCGGGGGAGGCGCGTGAGTCTGAGAGGGAGCGTGTGTGCATTGGGTCCGCCCGTTGGACAGTTTGGACGGGACGGTTCGGATGGCTGGATGGGCACAGTCAGCGTGCTCATGGTGGGGACATTTATTCTGGGTTTTCGTGCACTGCTCCTCGTCATCATCATACGTGTATATCTTGGCAATTCTTTCGTCTCGTTATCGTCGTCGTCGCACTGCAGCGTATCTTAGTACCGCGCAGATACAGTATATCACGCGTCTGTCTCATACTTGTATGCATCCACATCCGTCGTCGTGCTTTGTGGTACCTATAGTCCAAGTACAGCATTCGTCTCTCTGAGATATCTCGCATTTCATGCATGCATCCGAGTCGTCATGTTCAGTAGTATCATGCGAATACGGATACAGTCACAGGCACGGGATACAGTTTCGTTCGTTGGTGCGGTGGCTGGGCGGCAGAATTCGAAGGAGACACCGGGCCCGGGGAGATGTGAGTGAGAGCGTTTCGGGGTTTGGAACACCCGGCCTGTCTTGTAAGATACCACCGTATATTCCCTGTACATGTCGTCTGGTATTACACACGTACATGCATGCATTGCGATTGTATCGTTCCGGGGAGCATCACCTAGGCCTCCTGACGCGCGCGCGAGGACGATGACATGTATGGCAGATCGAATGCTTTGGGAGTGGTTGGCAGTAGCCGCTATATGTGCACAGACATACACATACACAGACATACACAGGCGCACATAACTCGACCGACCCCGGTCTCACCACGCTCGCCGCCGCGTCGGGAAGAAGTGGGAACGCGGTGATACTCACGCATTTGAGTTTAGGAAATCTCCCGGGACCTTCTGCGCGCGCCTTGGTCTGTGATTTCGGAGAGCTCGTGTCGTCGCGGCGTGAATATATTCGTACATATAGCACAGGGATCCTCCCAATTCAACTCTGTGTCGAGCCCTCTCGCATGCGATGGTTATACTATAGTACAGTAGAACGCCCCCCACAACCCTTCTGCTTTCCCCCAACATGGTATGTGTGTGCAAAGCTCCAACTCGCTCAATCCGACGCGACAAGGTCACGGGAGAGGCTC
Source organism: Cubamyces lactineus (assembly GCA_022376465.1). Classification (NCBI taxonomy): domain Eukaryota; kingdom Fungi; phylum Basidiomycota; class Agaricomycetes; order Polyporales; family Polyporaceae; genus Cubamyces; species Cubamyces lactineus. The sequence continues at coordinate 48,622 of JACDTU010000025.1, read as the reverse complement.
GCGGCTGGACGACAGCCGGTTGAGGTGGATGTAGACGTCCGTCCCGAAACCGTCCATGGAAATCAAGCGGAGGTCCCCGCCAAAGTATCGTGCGTACTACAGATAGACAGGAGAATGTGAGCGAGCAAAAGCGGTGCGCGCGTGAGACACGACTGACCAGTCTGGAGAGCGGAAGGCCGTAGCCGAAGCCGGCCATGGGCGCGCGGAAGTCCGAGTCGGCAAAGTCCTGGTCGATGTTCTGGCCCTCCATGGTGGTGTACATGTACGTCCAGATGAGCGGGATGGCGGAGCGCGGGATGCCGCCGCCCTCGTCAGAGATCTTGATGGTGATGTCCTCCTTGCCCTCGACGACGACGACCTTGATCGGCGGGAACGACTCGGACTCGGGCCCGAAGCGCTCGACGACGGCGCGCAGAGAGTTCTTAAGCAACTCAAAGCAGATGTGTGAAAGATGGCCGGGGACGTAGGCGAAGTGTAGGTCTTTGGGGCAGATGAGCTGCACCGGAGGACCTTTGAACATCGAGTAATGCTCTTCGCACACAAATCTGGATGGAGGTGGTGGTGGCGCGCGTCGGATGATTGAGTTCCGGGGGTGCGGGACGGAACATAATGCGCGCGAAGACTTACCGTGCGTTCTCGATGGCTTCTTGGACGATGTCATGGACGTTCTGGGCATGCGCGCAGTGGCGTTAGCGCGGTCACGCGATCAAGGGGTTGCGCGGGCAGAAGGGAAGGACGACTTACGGCGCGCGTGCAGATGATACCGACGTAGTCTGGATGGGGCTGCAACGTGTTGAGCGCGATGTCTGTGTAGACTGATGTGAGAACGAGGCGTGTCCTCTCAGATGCGGGAGAGGGGAAGGGAGGCAGAGACGCACGTTGGCCGATGAGGAACCGGATACCGATCCGGGACATGTAGAAGCGGTCGAGCCAGTGCTGAACGTCGAGGTTGATGTTGCGCGCGTTGCGAGAGCGTTTCCACTCGAGCACGCCCTGGGCGACGGTCGTCACCGTCGGGTCGTGCCGCTTCTTGATTGCCTCGAGCGTCTTGGTGAAGGTGCGGTTGTACTCGCGCACCTCGGGTGGCCACTCCTTGACGTGCGACATGTTCGCGTAGTATCTGAAGAAGGGAACAGGATGGTCAGATTAGACGAGGACACGCGCGGACGGGTCGGTAAGACGAAGCTCACCTGCGCTCCATAGGGATGCGCATCTTTTGACCGCCGCCGTTGCCGTTACCATTGCCGTTCCCGTTCCCGTTCTTGCCGTTTTTGCCGTTCTTGGGTGTGGAGACGATGCCAAGAGGTGACTGGGGAGGGGTGCCGTAGTCGTCCGAGTAGTACTGGTAGCTAAGGGACGGATTGGGAAAGGATTCGGGGAGAGAGACGGGGTCAGTGGGAGGGTTGAGGAGGGCGGCGCGGATGTCTGGAGGAAGGCGTATTGGCGGGAAGCTGATGAGCTCCTAGAGGGCAGGAGGGGACGTGAGAGAAGCGGAAGAGGGGCGGGAGGAAATGACTCGCCTCGAATGACTGGGCGTACCAGTCCTTGACCTTGTTGATGGAGGGCATGTCGCTGAGGTTGTGTGGCAGCTGGTCGAGCTCCTTGACTCTGTGCGCGAGGCGGACGGGGAGTTCCTCTGCCGTGCGGAGTGTGTGAGAGCGCGGATGCACACGCAGTGAGGATAGACGTACCGAGCAGGAACTGGCTGCCTCTTAGGAGAGTACCCTGGCTGGGGTTCTGGCCGAAGAGGACCATCTGCTGGAGCGAGACTGTCGGGCGAACCGGTGAGCTCGTTGGTGATGCTGCAGAATGCGGGGAGAGTGTGGGGTGACTCACCGCCTGTCTGGGGAAAGGACGCATAGTGGTGTATTCTCTCCCAGAGGCTCGAGGAGATGCGGAACATGGTTGATGTCTGGAGGGCGAGTTCGTCGTCTGCGTCGTCGTCGGTGGGTTGAGGCTGTCGGGGGAAGCTGGCATGTATGTGGGATGGAGGCGGGGTACGGGTGTGGCTGGAGGAGAGGAGGAGAGGAGAGGATATGTTTATGTTCTCTCCGGCCTCTTTCCGAGCTGCCCTCGAATAGGCGCCCGTCGCATGCGCCACCCCCGCCTTCCAATATTCCTTCGTATTTCCCCCTTTTTCACGTGTTTATTCCGCCTTCAGATCACCCGCAGCCCATCCGTGTGCAGCTTGCTCCGGAAAACATACTCGAAACATACAAGTACAGCAGACAAACGACGCAGACAATACGGAGAGCGCATACCTGGCCCGCTCTAGCCCCATCCCGCTCCTCTCTTCCGAGTCCCGAGTCCCGAGCCCAGTCCCAGCTACAGCCTACCATCCCCTCCAGCGGCCTCTGGCCTACGCCGGCTTCCACTCGTAGTGATGCTTGCCTGCCACCCACGCCTGTGTCAGTCTCCCGTCGCCATGCACACACACACCCACCCACCTTTCTTCACTTCGCCGTCTCCCTCCGACTTCAGGTCGTAGCTGTGTGCTCCAAAGTAGTCCAGCTCCGCCTCCATGAACTGGCTCGGTAGGTGCTTTCCTCCGCAATACTTCAAGTATTCCACACTCGCGCTCAGCGTCGGTCTGCATCCGGTCGGCAACTCAGCATCCGCATCCGCCATCCGCTCCGACTCACACTCACATGTGAGCGTTCCAATCCAGACCGTGTTTGACAACCTTCACCAGGCTCGGTATCGTCCTCTTGATCTCATCCGCAACGGGCTGCAACGTTAGCGTGTTCAGCACCCCCGCTTCCTTTTCGTACAGCGGCTGCAGCAGGTCTGCAATGTACTCGGACCGGATGATGCACCCCTCTCGCCATATCTGGATGCACTCCGCCAGGTTCACTCCCCATCCCTCGTCTTTGCTCGCCCGCGCGATCAGGTTCATCCCTTGCGCAAACGACGCCAAGCACGCGCAGTACGCCGCGAGGCGCAGATCCTCAATGAACTCCGTCCGGAACGCTTCGTCCACATGCTGCTTCCGCGCCGCTCCAATTCCCTCCCCGAGCGCGTGCACGACTTGCATGCGCTGCGCTCGGTCCGCGGACGCGATCCGGAAGAAGTGCGCGCTCGAGATCGTCGGCGCGGAAACGTGTCGCTTTGCCGCCTCCATCACCGTCCAAAACCCAGTCCCTGTTGATTGGTATGAGAAAGGGGTAGGTTCAACTTACGTCGTGCCATGCGCACCTTCGGTGTCGTCGGCATCCTGCACGACCTTGTCTTGCACCTCGTTCACAATGTGCCCCGGCTTCCCGTCCTCCTTGTGCCGGCGGCAGATGTCTGCGCCGATACCGAACAGAAAGTTGCGTTTCTGCGCGCAGAGATCAGCCACGATCGCTATAGACCCTGTCGAGGTACGTACCAGCTCGCCCTCGTCTGACCACTGCTTGTAAATGCTCGAGATGGTGTCGAGGTCGGTGTGCAGGCACTTGTACAGGATCTCCCACGTCTCGCAGACGACGCCCAGGATACCCTGCTCGATGCCGTTGTGCACCATCTTCACGTAGTGCCCGCACGGCCCCGGCCCTAGGTTCGCGACGCACGCCTTGCCCGTCTTTGGGTCCTTGGCCGCGAATCGCTGCAGAAGAGGCAGGACGCGCTCGACCGCGGCGCGGTCCCCGCTTGGCGAGATCGACGGCCCACGACGCGCAGACTGGTACCCACCTGAGACGCCCATTGATATGTAGGATATCCCGTCCGGCTGCAGCGCGTCTTGGCGGCGGCGCGCGTTCTCATAGTACTCGTTGCCGCCGTCGAGGATGATGTCCCCGCGCGAGAGATGGGGTCGAATCTGCTCGAGGACCTTGTCCGCCGCGGAGCCGTGCGGGATGCTGAAGACGAGGAGCTTGTCGGCGGAGGTGCCTCCCAAGCTGTCCATGAACTGATTCAGGTCCTTGTATCCGGTCACATTTTGGTGGAGCGACGGCGCGAGGCCTGTTTGGAGGATGCGCTGGAGGTTGTCGATATTCTCGGGCGAAATATCGTACGCGGAGACGTCGAGCCCGTTCTCGGCGAAGAGCATGGCCATGCCGGAGCCCATGGACCCTGCGCCGACGACGCCGATCTGTGAGGGGGTGAGTGTTACACAGCTCGCGATGTTGAGGGAGCCGCTCACCTTTGTGAATGTGTCCGTGCTCATCGTGTGGGGGAGTGAAGAGAAGAGGGTGGGTGGTCGACGTTGTTCGTCGAGCGATGTTATATGGAGAGAGAGCGCACCTTCACCGTGACGGAGGACGATGGGCAGGGCATGACGTCACGCGGGGGTTGGGGGAGAAGGACGAGAATATTATACTTGATACATATACAGACGATGATATCAATCCGCCGTTTGCTTGACCGCGTCGCATTCCAATTCAATACATGCATGCGCCAATTCACTTTGCTCACAAACGAACACAAATCAAAGGGCCGGTCTGCGCTGGAGTAGTCAAACGCCCTGGGGTATATCCACCGCACCTCGTCCACCAAAGCCGTGTCGTGATCCTGTCGTCGTCTCCTCGAGTCCCTGCCCCCTGCGTCGTTACTGAGCCGCCTGCGCGGGAGGGGGAGGCCGAGGCTTCGTTACTTCTTCGTATATCATAACTGCGCCCGTGAGACGTAAGACCGCGTGGCCAGCTCTCCCGAATCAGCCGGCCACCCACCTTTCAGTTGCTCCTTGTTCAGAGGATCGCCATTGTCAAAGTCAAAGAAACTGGGGTCCAGCGGTTCCGCGGTAGGCTCGTCCTGAGGATCGTGGTAGGCCTATGCAGGTTGCTGATAAATACATGGATCGCTAGATGCCTGGCCTGAGAATTTAAACGAACCTCGAGATAGGGGTGCTTCAGTGCATCTTCAACCTCGATGCGCCGTTTTGGGCTGAACGTAAGGCACTTCTCCATCAAGTCGATCGCCTGTGAATGCACGGCACGCGACGTGGCGACCATGCCGCAGCGATATCCACGGTCCCCATCAAGAACAGTTGACACAGCACAGCAAACTCAAAACGTACCAGCGGATTGGCATTCGGGAACAGCGAACTGAACGGCTTCTTCTTTCGAAACGGCAGCGCACGTATGTATTCCCGCGATCTCTGTGAGGTGATCGCGTAAAAATCGTCCAGCGAGGGCGTGCCAAGGATGTCGAGGATGATAGATAGTTGGTGGTGGTCTGTACCGGGCGATGTGTTAGTACAAACGGACGAAGTGCGCACGAGGGCAGTGACAGACAATCTCTGCCGGGAAAGAGCGGCTTTCCGCTCAGCATTTCTGCAAGCACACAACCCACGCTCCAGATATCGATAGCGCGCGTGTATTCCTTGAACGTGAGCATAACTTCGGGTGCACGATACCATCTGCGGGGCGTTGTTCCGGTGCGGGAATAGCAGGCGCGTGACGAGTGCACGGGTCAGCAGATGAGTCGATAGCGGGCGAAGCAAGTCCACGCTACGTACCTCGTAGCCACATATTCTGTCATGAACGTACTGCTATCGTTCGCGACGTTGGGTGGCGGTCGAGCAGATCGGGCCAGGCCAAAATCGCATAGCTGCGAGACGAGCAGATAAGTGTAAGACAACGAAGAAGCATGATAAAGTAGCGAGCCTTGAGATCACAGTTGGCATTGAGCAAGAGATTGGACGGTTTGAGGTCGCGATGAAGCACGTCGGCAGAATGAAGGGCTTTGAGCGCGCGGAGGGTCTAGATCGGGGGACGAGGCGAGACCGGTGTGAGGACCAGGTGTGCACGTAAGGGTAGAGTTCGATCGCGTGCGCCGGTCAGCGTGCGGTGGTAAGAGGAGGATAGGACCGAGGAGAGACGTACCTGGTATATGAAGTACTGGCAGTGATCGTCGCTGAGCTGCTGGGTACGAATGACGCGATGAAGATCGGTCTCCATGAGCTCCTGGACGAGGTAGACCTCTTTGAAGTCGTCCAGGCTGGGGGGTCGGAGGATGTCGAGTATTGAGATGATGTTCTCGTGGTGGAAGTGGCGGAGGAGCTTGATTTCGCGGAGGGTGCGGAGACAGAACATGGAATGGTCGAAGGGGGTGATACGCTTGATGGCTACCTTGCGTTGGGAGGGGACATGGACGGCGGAGCTGAGGGGCGGCGCGAGAGGTGAGCGGAGGACGTGCATACGACGGTAGAGGACGGGACACGGGACGAAGGGCGGGGACGGTGAGCGGACGACAGAGTGGATACGCACCAGACGATGCCGTAGGCTCCTTCGCCAATGACATCGAGGACCTGGTAGTTGCTGCCGACGACGAAGGAGGACATGCGGTCGTCCATGGCGAGGCGGGAGACGACGAGCGGACGGGGCGGGACGATGGCGGTCGGATTCAAGCTCTCTCTAGCGCAGACAATAAGTAAGTAACGATTATAACAATTTACTTACTTCCAGAGTGCAGCCACGTGACCGCCTAGCGATGCGCCTGTCCAAAAAAGGAAATCTCAGCCTCGCACTGTGCGCGACTCGGGACTCGATTTCTGTTTCTCCGCCGCCGCCTCCGCCCTCCTCCTCGCCGTCGTCCTCGTCGGCTTCCCTCTCTGCCCCCATCGCACTCGGCGTCTTCGTTGCTTTCTGCACTCTTGCATTGCTTTATATCTCTGCTCTCTGCTGCCGCTGAAATTTGTTCCAGATGCCTGCTGCCGACGCAAAGCAAAATGAGCCTGAGCCCGCCCTCGACTCGGGTGAGCGTGACAGGGAGCGCGAGTCCAAGGACAAGGGCCAAAAGCACAAGTCGTCGGCGACAAAGAGTACGTCTCTTTTCCCGCCCATCCCGCCCATCGCCCCCACCTCTTAGTCCACGCACAGCCAAGGACCTCTCCCATGTCCCCTGCAAATTTTTCAAGGTCGGATCCTGCACCGCAGGCTCTTCCTGCCCTTTCTCCCACCAGGTCCTCGAGCCTGGCCAGCCAAAAGAAGTATGCGCCTGGTTCGTAAAGGGCAACTGCAAGTTTGGCCACAAATGCGCCCTCGCCCACGTTCTCCCCGGTCAGAGCATGTCTATGGACCGCAAGAACAAGAAGGCTGCCCAGCTCGCCGCTAACGCTGCTGGCGGCGGCGGGAAAGACGGGTCCAAGTCTTCCAGAGGCCACAAGGCTTCGCACCACGGCGGAAGCGGCGGTGGTTCACAATCACGTAATGCCCTCCTCTCGGGCTCAACTGCCCCAACTCGTTCCGTCGCCGCCAACTCGCGCAACCCCATGCCGGTTCCTCTCAAGGCCACTCTCTCTCCGTCTGCTCCTGCGCCGCCCGTCAAGGACACCGACTTCGCCTCGTTTGGTCTTCCCGACGAGTCCAACAAGCTCCCAAGCGCCCCCGCTCAGGGCAAACCTTCGTCCTCCGCCGATGGCTCCTCCTCGGACAAAGACCAGACCGCTAATCCCGACTCGTCGTCCAATCAACAAGGTCAGGACCAGCCCGCAGCTCACAAGACTTCTCCATCGCCTCTGCCTACGAGCAACCCGTCGGCTGCACGCCGTATCAGCGACGCTTCTACCGCAGTCGACCTCGGCCCCATCGGCTCCCCTCCTCGCGCATCTTCTTCCTCCAGCAGACCTGCTCGTGTCAATGGCTTCTCTCCAGGCACTTCCCCTCAGGGCCCCGGCATCTCCAGCTCTCCCTTCTCGGCCCCAGGGACCCAGACGGTGTTTGCCGTGCCTCAACGGGAAGACATCTCGTCTGACTTTAAGACTAGGTCTGGTCTTTCAGCCTCCCTTGGCGCCGTCATGACCTGGAGCTCCGAGCGTATCACCACGAGAAGGATGGCTGTTACTGCCGAAGAGGCTGTCGTCGAGGATGAAGATCTCGAGGATTTCCTGCCTAGTTCGTTGACTGACCTCCTCACGCCCGAGGAGCGCTCCCGGAGGATGTCACGTACCAATGCGCCACGACCCAATGTCGCCGGTCTCGATCGCGAGCCTAGCCAACAGCGATTGGGCACTGAGGCTCACCATCGCTACTCGCGTTCGGTACCTGCACCTTCTCTCTTGCAGGACATCAAGTCCATCTGGTCCGACGCGACTCCTGGTGCTGTCGGATCCCCAGATGCGGCAGCGATGGGTACAAGTCACCTCGCCGGTGGCCTCGGAAACGGTACACCAAGCTCTTTCACATCCAACTCTGGTCTCGGCTCGCGCGTTGAAGATATGTTGTCCCCTTCAAACGCATCCGCAGCCTTCCTCCCAGGGTTGCACCACTACATCAACGCGAAGAACCAACGTCCAGCGGTGACCTCGGGTCTTTCCTCCATGTACTCGGGCGGCGGAAGCAATTTGCCCACTCTCTCGTCTAGCGCTAGCGCCTATGGCCATGACCTGAACGGAACAGCCATGTCGCCTCCTCGCACTAGCGCCTTCGGCAGCCGTCCAGCGTTCGACCAAGTCCCCAGTGATAGTTACCTGCAGCATCCTGGGCTTCGTCCCGGTGCACGGCCCATCCCCGGAGGCGACATGTATAGTCCAGGTCTCGACGATCATCGCAGCGCACTCTCTCCGTCTGCCCGGGCTTTGCAGGCGCATGCTCCAGGGCAGAGCTTGCCGCAAGGTTTGGCAGCTGGGTATTCACGTATCCATGCACTCCCTCCGCCGGTTATTCCTTCTCCCTCCACGTCGAGCGTCCTCAGCAGGACTCCCATGGGTGGATTCTCACCAGGAACGAAGACGTTCGGGCATGCGCACACCACATCGAGCGACTGGGCAAGCATGTCACCCACCGCAAGCAGCCTCCTCGATCAGATCAACAATGGCCCTTCGCAGCCGGTTGCGCGTGGCCCCGGGACACCGGGAGCATCCTTAGGAGGCCTGGAGACCATGTTCTCGCGTTCATCGTATTCTGCCGCCGCATCTCGTACGTCGCTTCTGATTTCCCTGTTGGTAACTCCCACTGACCATGCCTTCTACAGGTGCTGGGCCTGGTGCAGGTTCGGTGGCCCCGTCCGGGTTGGGCGGACGGATACCGAGCGGTAGAGGGCACCCTCAGGGATCACTGAGCCCTCTGAGCGGACCCGTAGTGACGGGCGAAGATGACGATCTGTTCTCGATGGAATGAGAGACTATCTCGTGAATCTGTACAATTACTGGTAGCAGCGCTACGCAAAGTATATTAGATCTTCTCTCTTTCTTATCCTCTCATCCCCCTCTATCTCGCACTCTCACTCTGTATTTTCCTTCCGTTGTTGTTTGTAGGTTGACTTTGGTCGTCGTTGCCTCGGCATCCGATACGACGGAGAAAATTAATGTGTAATGAAACTGCACATTTTCTATGATTCAGACCGATGAGAGAGACTGGCTTGATTGTACAGGACGTCAGAAGGAGGAAGACTGAGCAAGGACCATAGATTTACTCGAGTCAATTGGAAGCGATTTCATTTAATATCATACTGAACACCTTACCTGCATTGTTCTATATCCACAGGATGGTTTGTGAGTGTAGCCTATTGCAGTGACTTACAACACTATTGCCATGTTTCATGTCTTTGTAATGAGGAGGCTGTAACCACTTGTTACACTTTCAAGTGTGACTCTCTCATACTATCAAGCCTTAAGACATCAATGGATAGAGAGCTTGTATCTATCCAGTTACTAGCCTTAGCTTATTGAAGATAAGCACATAGTAATTTGTTTAGTTGAAAGCGAGTGAACGAGCATCCAAGATCCTAATTTGCAAAGAGACTGAAAGCTGAGGGTTGCTTTATGGTGTCACTTCTTATGTATATATACAGACAACTGGAGAGAAATGTTCTAGCACGAATAGGGACTTTCTGATATGTCATAGTCAGCACTAGTTGTGTTACGCTTTTGAGCGTGACTCTTAAACTATCAAGCCTTGAGACTTCAATGAATAGAGAGCTTGTATCTATTTGATTACTAGCCCTAGCTTGTCGAAGATAAGCGTGTAGTAATTTGTTCAGTGAAAGCGAGTTAACAAGCAATCCAAGTTCGTAATTCGCTGTTGAACTAGATGCGCATTAGGCGCTGACTAATAGCAGGCTAGTAAGCGGGAATGGACACGAGGCTACCAGTCTCCTGGAGAAAGTTCCGGATACTGTGGCTGAGGTACTACGTAGTATGACATCGTACTATACAGTATTACATCATAGCCTCCGTGTACATGTATATAAGGCTGCTCTGTAGGAGCAGTACAACAAGTTGCTCTTAACCTTCAATCCCTACGTGTGCCTCTATTCAGAGCTCTACAGGTAAGTGAGCTAGTGGGGCTTTCCACTGCGTAACAAGCCCTGCTCAACAGGTTATGAGCCCTGGTTGATGCTTGGATCTGCGCCTGGCAAGGCTGCGATCCTGATGCTCCCAGCTCAGCTCAGCTGGTTGATGCCAAAGCTTGTGCCTGGCAAGGCCTTGCTTTTGTGCGCCCAGCAATACCTGGACGTCGCCCTAGTGGGGCTAGACGTTGCGGCCCTTAGTGTGTGCCATGTAGGCTGCACCTATGCCGCTAGAGCTTAGGGAGTGTTCAGCATTGCTGCCCTTGGCGCCGTCATGGCTGCCTTGTTGTGCGCATGGACAAATGCTGACATTCTGTCTCTACAGACTCCCTTAACGCCACCATGTCCAACTCGCTCACTCAGCTCGTTCCTGTCCTTGACGGTTCAAACTACCCTCAGTGGGTTGACCTGATGAAGGCTTACCTTCAGCAGCAGGAGGTTTGGCTCGTCGTTGAGCCTCCTGAGGGCATCGCTGCCCCTACCCTCGAGGAAGACGGCAAAAACCAGAGTGAAGTTGTCGCCTGGAATCAGATGATGATGAAGGCGATGGGCTGTATCCGCCTCCAGCTCAGCCCCGAGGTGAGTAGCCTTGTGAAAGACAAGGCGACTCCCAAGGAGCTGTGGAGCACCCTTAAGAGCCTCTACAGGACTACCTCGTCGATGGGTGCCTATAGTTTCTATAAGGCCGCCACCAGTGTGCACATCGCGTCGAATGAGCATCCCGGCCCTGTGATCGCTAAGATCCAAGGGAACCTTGACCAACTGAGCGGTGCGGGGATTAACATCCCTATGAACCTGCGTGCCTTGATGATCTTGGATGCAGCGCCGCCGCGGTATGAGACCGCAATTCAGCTCTGTCTTAACGACAATGAGCTAGCGGACCTGACCACTTCTGATGCTCGGGAAGCACTTGTGGCTTCCTGGGAAGCGTCGGTGACAAAGGGTAACCGCAAAGTTGGTGAGGCAAAGAAGCTCAGCGCTGTCAAGCGCAAGGGCAAAGATCCTGCCTTCAAGCAGCAGCAGCAGCAACACTGCAACGGTGACTTGCAGCAGCAGCAGCAGAAGGGCAAGGGCAAAGCTCGGCGAGGGAAGCGTAAGGGTCAGAAGTCTTCAGACCATGACCACGCCCACCTTGCTTCCACCGCGGCCATCTCTGATGGTCCTACCACAACTGTCGATCCGCGTGCGCTTCTGCGCAAGCCTGTCCGGGTTAACGGCCCTGAGGGTGAGTCGAAGTATCCTACCCTCAAGCGTGCCTTCAACCTTGCTCGCGACCTCGACATCACGCCCAGTCCTGAGCGCATTCGCACTTTGGAAAGCGTAATTAAGGTCAGCGACAAGGGGGAGGGTTCTAGCCAGATCGTCGAGATCGACTCGGACAGCGCGGACAGTCACTCGTCAAAGCGGACTCGCCTTACCTTGGCTGAGCGCATCGACTGGACTGAAAGGGATGACAATGCGGAATCCACTGTCTCCTTCGGCTACGAAGATGACGACGTGGACATGGAGATCGCCAATGCGGCTGGTCTCTATGAGCAGTATGACGAGCAAGTGCGGTCAGTACTTCTCACTCTGCCCTACAGACAACACGCTGATGCGCTTCTTCCAGCAGCAACATGTAACAGCGTGGATGGATCTGCGGTAGTTAGTTTGCGGAATCCTGTCTGTATTTCATTTGAACAATGTAGTCATTCTGTTTCATTCGCAGAATGTGCTCGTTGCAAGGGCAAGAGTAAGGCTGACCAAAATCCTCAATGGATGCTTGACTCGGGCGCGTCTCTCCATTTCACCAATGATATGGATGATTACATTGAGTATGCACCGCTAAGTGAAGACATTGTCGTTCATACTGTGAATGGTGTTGCCTTTGTCAAGGGATCTGGGACTGTTCTTCTGAACTTTCCGTTACCATCTGGCGGTCACACGACAGTGCGCATCGCACCTATCTACTTTATGCCAGATTTATCTATCCGCCTTCTTTCTATGGGAGAATTCCTTCAGAAAGGAATGCGAGTGAGCAGAAATGCTGAGAGAATCAGCATCTTGCAAAGATCAGGAAAGCCATTCCTGGTTTTTCATCCATGCACTCCCAATGACACTGTCTACTGTGTCGAGTTGCTTCACGCGAGGGATGCATTGTATATCTTTCCAACGGTCTGTAACCTTGATTACCAGACCATGCACCGTCACTTGGGACATCCTTCCAAGGATGTACTAAGGCATGCAAGGGAACACACTGCAGATTTCCCTACCATTGAGTTCCCTAAGGAGGAACCTCTATGCCGCGGATGCGCAGAAGGGAAGATGCCCTTACGGTCCTTCCCGCCATCCGTTCGACGCGCTTCTTGTCCTTTTGAGCTTATCCACTCGGACTTGAAGTCATTCCCCGTCGACTCCTACCACAAATACAAGTATGCGATCATGTTTCTCGATGATCATACATCATATGCTTGGGCTGTGTGTCTGCGCTCCAAGGATGCTGCGCTCACAGCGACAAAACACTTCCTTACCAACGTTGAGAATTAATTCAAGACGAAGGTACAGAAGTGGATGTCTGATGGTGGAGGAGAGTACAAGTCCAAAGCATTTGATGCATTGCTTAAGGACAAAGGCATAGAGATACTCCAGAGTGTTCCGCACCAGCCTTAGCAGAATGGCTGTGCTGAACCACTCATGCGAACTCTTTCAGACAAGGCTGAAGCTATGCACTTTGACGCCTGTCTACCACAATCATGGTGGGAATTTGCAATTGAGCACGCTGTTCATGTGTATAACCGCACGCCTTTACGCCGCTTGAAGTGGCGAACCCCCTATGAGGCGTTGAATGGTGAAGCTCCATCTATCAAACACTTACGTGTGTTTGGGTGTGGTGCCTATGTGCACTTACCGCCTGCAGTACGAACCAATAAGCTCTCGCCTAAGTCAGAACTTATGGTGTACATTGGGGTTGCCCCCGGTGGTCATGGCTTTAGGTTCATGCGGTCACCCAACAACGTTATATTCACGTCAGCACATGCATTGTTTGACGAGAATATGTTCCCTAAATGTCCCACCAACCAGTGACGTCGTACCTCTCGGATTGATGATCCAGAGGATGAAAACCCATCTGACCATGAACCAACTGTTCCTTCGGGCCCTGATGATGACGATGAGCCACGTCATCCTCCCCACCAACCTCTTGAAAGGAGACAGGAGCAGGAGCATGACAATGCACCTGAGATGCCACCCCGTGTGCGCACTCCTAGTCCGCTGCCCCGTGTGCTGGAATTGCCGCCTACACCTCAGAAGCCTAGGCATGCAACACGTGAGCGGAGAGTACCAGTTCTCCCAGGCAATGTGTACGGAGAGTCACGGCATCTCGTACAACAGTTCAAGGAGATTGAGAAGCAGGGGGAGTGGAAAAAGATTGTTGGTGAGCAGTTGGGTTGCTCCCGCGCCACTGGCAAGTCTCAGTCAGAATCTGTTCCCGGCAGTAGTTCTGCACCACCCGCTCCAAGCAACATACCTGCTCCATCCGCCTCGGGAGAAGCGTCTGGCAGCGCACCTGATAATGGCTCGGGTCAATCTTCAGACGAGGTCGAAGATGCCCTGCGCGCCATGCATGATGAACTGGTCCTGGCACAACTATGCCGGGAAGGGGGAGTAGGACTTATCAACTATCTGCTCATGAAAGCAGTGCCACCAGTTGATGAGAATCTGCCCGATACGTCCAACGTTAGAGAGTGGACTTACCGTGACATCGCTCGCCTACCACCGGCTGAGCAGAAGGAATGGAAGGCTGCTTGCCGTGAGGAGCTAGAGGCACTCCAACGGCGAAAAGTCTTTGAGTTGGTTGATTGCCCTAAAGGGCGCAAGGTCATAAAGAACCGATGGGTATTTGACGTCAAATCTGACGGTCGAAAGAAGGCCAGGCTTGTAGCCAAGGGTTTCTCCCAGGTCGAAGGTGTCGACTACGACCAGATCTTCTCACCAGTTGTTTGCTTCGAGACTGTGCGGCTTTTGCTTGCACTCTCAGCACTTGAAGACTAGTACATCACTGGACTCGACGTCCGTAATGCTTACCTTTACGGAAAGCTTGACGAGGAGATCTACATGGAACAACCCGAAGGCTTTGCAGCCAAAGGCCAGGAGCACAAAGTCCTCCAACTACTACGTGCTCTATATGGACTTAAGCAAGCAGGTCTTGCATGGTGACGCACCCTGAATGAGTCCATGAAAGAGCTAGGCTTCAAACACTTAGTCTCTGATGCCGGTATCTTTGTCTTTAGGGACGAGAACGGCGGCATGGTCATCGTCATTGTGTATGTCGATGACACCCTCTTCTGTGGACGGAACAAGGCACTCGTCAATAAGATGAAGGCCAAGTTCATGGAGAAGTGGGAATGCAGAGACCTTGGCGAAGTCAAGGAATTTCTGCGTATGCGCATCCAGCGTAGAGGTCGAACGATCCGTATTGATCAGTGCGCCTATCTGGAGAAAGTGCTTCTGCAATGCGGTATGCAGAACGCGAAGCCTGCGCCTACTCCACTGCCGGCAGGGTATCACCCAGAGCCAAATAGTCAATCAGTGGATCCCATTCTCCGCTCCAGGTTCCAAACCGTCATCGGGTCCTTGCTGTACATCATGCTAGGCACTCGACCTGACATCGCTTTTGCCGTGACCAAACTATCACAGTTTGCTGCGAATCCTTCGCAAGAGCACCTCACTAAAGCGCTGTATATCTGTCGCTATCTTCTCGGGATCAGGTCTTACTCTTTGGTCTACAATGGTGCTAGCGGTCTCGGCCTGTGCGCATGTACAGACTCTGATTGGGGATCTGACCCATACACTCGACGGTCACAAACAGGATATTTCCTGAAGTTGGCTGGAGGGATTTTCAGCTGGCAATCTCGTGCTCAGAAGACAGTTGCACACTCGTCAACTGAAGCCGAGTACATGGCAATCAGCGATTGTTCTCGCCAAGTAGTCTGGATCCGCAACCTTATGAGCGAGATCGGCTACGAGCTAGCTCCCATCCCAATTGTGGGAGACAGCCAGGGATCTCTCTTTATGAGCTCGAACCCTGTGACTGAGAGCCGGTCGAAACACATCGATATTCGCTACCATGCTATTCGAGAGTACATTGAGAATAAGCAGGTCGAAGTGTTCTTTGTTGACGGCTCGGATAATCCAGCTGACCTCTTCACCAAGAACCTGGGACATGTCAAGTTCACCAAGTTCAGAGGGCAACTTGGCCTTGAGTTCTATGACTCAGCCTAAATCCGCTACATTCAGCCTGCGCGCTCGCGCACACTACTGTGGTGCTTAGCGAGGGGGAGTGTTGAACTAGATGCGCATTAGGCACTGACTAATAGCAGGCTAGTAAGCGGGAATGGACACGAGGCTACCAGTCTCCTAGAGAAAGTTCCGGATACTGTGGCTGAGGTACTACGTAGTATGACATCGTACTATACAGTATTACATCATAGCCTCTGTGTATGTTAGGACCGTGCTGTCCGGGGTTACAACTCTGGTGGTCGGGACTTGGATGGAGTTTGGGGTCGGAGTACGACCGGAGGTCGGACTAGCACTGGGGTGAGGACTTTCGCGAAACTATTAGTAACGCACTGGTTCCGACTCGGTGTCCTCTATTTGCGGACTACGGAGTACGGACTTGACGGGACGGAGGTCAGACTTGGGAACGGGGTTAGGTCGAAGGGGGTGGTAGGAAGGGAACGAAGGATGGTCGGACTAGGGGGTCGGGGTTGAGTGTCGGACTACGAGTTGAACCAGTATAACGAGGTTAATGAGGGATAACGAGATTTCCGAACTGAGTAGCTACTACATTGAAGGGCAGTATTTATACTAAGTCAGAAACCCGATAGAAACAATAAGAGATGTACATGATAGGAAAGAGGAGAACGAAAGTACGAAGTAACTTGCCAAGGGTAAGATAACACAGATAGCTCTGTAAGCAAAAGCCTCATGTAGGTAGCGTCATGAGGGGTTATCTGAGACATGTAAGTCATGGGGTCAGGGGAAGTCCGAAGTACGGAGTACAAAGTGTGGAGTACAGAGAACGGAGTCGGGGGTACGGGGTACGAAAGAGCGGAGTACGGAGGAACGGAGTACGTAACGGAGTAAGGAGCGGAGTACAGGGGTTCGGGGATCGGACTTTGGGGTTACAGCACGGAGCGTAACAGTGCCTCCCCCCTAGGCCTGAACCCTTGAGGGCCTATGGTGAAAGGAAATAGAAGTCTGTCCAAAAAAGGTAATCTGATAAGTCCAGGGAACGGAGATGAAGAATCGGGGCAGGGTCAGAATCGATGAGGAAAGGTGTATATAAGACGGGGGTGACTTAGCCAGTTCTTCCTCACTCTCTGTCTCCCACCACTACCACCACCACCACCAGCAATGTCCAGTACCCTCGACAACATCCAAGCCTTGGAGGCGCACTTGGCGCAACTCCGGATGAAGGCGGCGGCGGAGGAGGCCGCAGCAGCCGAGGCGTAAGTACCGCAGTTGTCGGAGTTCGGGGTATGGACTAACGGTGGTTTGTAGGGCGCAAAGGGCGGAGGAGGAGCGAGCGCGGGAGGAGGAGTGAGCGCGGGAGGAGGAGCGAGCACGGGAGGAGGAGCGAGCGCGGGAGGAGGAGCGAGCGTGGGAGGAGAAGGAGCGCGCAGAGTACGAGGCCGCGCAAAAGGCAGCGGCGCTGATCCACCAGGCTGCCCTCGCGAAGGCCGGGACTTCCGCATGGGGAAGCAAGTGTCCCGCGGAGGACGAGGAGCCGGAGTCGGAGGAGGAGGAGGATGACGCGGAGTTGCTCGTCCCGTGGTAAGTCCGGTCGGGGTACGGAGTACGGGGTTCGGACTAACACTGAGTTTACAGGACGAAGTGCGATCAGTGCGTGGCCAAGCAGATCGCATGCCGGTTCCGCGCTGGCAAGCGGACGTCAAGCTGCGTCCAGTGCCAGAAGGCCCGGTCGCGCGCGTGCGTCGGGGCTCGCAGGTTGCCCGTGGACATCCAGGCCCGAATCGCGTGCAAAGAGGAGGCCCCAAGCCCGCAGCACAAGAAGGTCAAGTCCGCCCCCATTGTTGACGACGACGACGGGTTTGAGGCCCCCGTGCCCTCTGGAGTACGGAGTTCGGAGAAGGTGTGGGCGGAGAAGGGCAAGGGGAAGGAGAAGGAGAAGGAGAAGGAGAAGGAGAAGGCGGCGGAGAAGGCGGCGGAGAAGCCGCTCCAACCAGGTGAGGTCCAGTGGACTTTTGTCGCACCGCCCGGAGTTAACCCACCAGCATGCATGGTCGTAGCCCGAGGCCCGAGCATTGCGGGCTCGTCAACAGGCCCCCGGATGTCCGCAAGCTCCGGACTTCCGGAGGTTGGGAAGTCCGACCTCCGGTGGTCCGACGACCTGGAGAAACTCTCCGACCGGGAGCTCCTCGAGCGCCTGCTTGTCGCAGTGCAGCACAACCGGCGCACTGCGGGGCGGGTCATCAACCTGCTGGTCGACGAGGAGGAGCAGCGGGAGGAGATGATGCGGGAGGAGGTCCGGGGTCTTGGCGATGCCATCGCCAAGATCGTGCGGAAGGAGTTGAAGGCCGTGATCGGTGAGGCCGTCCGCGAGGCAGTGAAGTCCGAACTTGCGACAGAGTTCGGGACTATGCTGCGGGAGATCCTCGAGATCACCTCGCAGGACAAGGAGGACGCGATCACGGACACACTGGAGCGGGCAGGGGTAGCTGGGTCGGACTGGGAGGAGGAGGAAAATGGGTCGGGGTTGGACAAGTCCGCGCGGGGCAAGTCCGGTGAGGTGGAGGAGGAGCAGGGCGAGGGTGCGAAGGAGGGGAAAGGTCTGGAGGGACCTGCGGACATGGACACTGCGGAGTAGTGCGGGAGTACGGACTTCGGACTTCGGACATCTTAGCTAGTATCTTGTAGTCTGAGCGCGGGGTTGAATGAAAACGGTGGAGGTGAGAAATACCGGTGTGAACTCTCAAGACAACTTAGCTAGAGGTCCGGGTTTGTCGGGGTAAGCGGAGTGGAAGTCCGAGACTAACTCCTGGGCATGTCCGAGCTCCGTGGCTAAGATCCACGAAGTTTCTTTGTCCGTACCCTCGTAGCCTGCCCATCGGACTAGGTACAGGAGTTGACAACTCCGACGCCGGCGGTCAATCTTGGAGTCGAGGATCTCCGAAATCTCGTACTCCGGTTCTCCGTCCACCACTGTCCACCAGGATCGGAGGTGGCAGAGTTTGGATGCGGCCAGGGATAGTGTTCGGAGTTGCAGGCTCGAGTTGCGAGACATGGAAAACAGGGTGTACCGCGTGCATAGAGTCCGGTAGTCGGAGGGTGAAGGAGTGAGTTCCGACCTGTGCGATGATAGTGAACGGACCTAAGAACTTCTCGGACAACTTTTTGGAGGGACGTGTAGTCCGGATGTGCTGAGCTCGGACATAGACCTGATCTCCGACCTTGAAGTCCGGCGCCGGTAGACGGTGCTTGTCCGCCTGCACTTGGTATCGGGCCTGGGCTTCGGAGATCTGCTGTCGGAGTTGGGTGTGAAGTTCGTCGAGGTCGACAGCGTAGTCGCGAGCTTGAGTGGAGGTGAGGTCCCGCTCGGGGTAGACGGAGATGGTGGGGTTGTAGCCCTTGTTCGCGAAGAACGGTGATATACTGGTAGTTGCGGACGGGGCATTGTTGTACGTGAACTCCGCCAAGGGAAGGAGTTGGGACCAGTTGTCCTGCTGGTAGTTCGAGTAGATCCGGAGGTACTGCTCAAGGGTCTGGTTAACCCGCTCAGTTTGACCGTCGCCTTCCGGGTGGTAACCGGAGGTGAAGTGAAGGCGCATGTCGAGGGCCTTGCCGAGGGAGCGGAAGAAGTGTGAGATGAACTCCAAGCCCCGGTCGGAGGTAACGTGCGAGGGAACTCCGTGCTTGGAGAACACATGGAGTACGAACAAGTCCGCTAGCTCCGAGGCTGTAAGCGTGTCGTGGGTAGGGATGAATATACCTTGCTTAGTGAGCCTGTCGACTACCACCAGGATCGTGGTGTAGCCGGCGGAGTTCGGGAGTTGCTCGATGAGGTCCATGGAGATGGAGTTCCAGGGTCGCTCGGGGATCGGGAGTTGCTTCAAAGTACCGTAGGGGAGATGCCGGGGGACTTTAGCTCGCGCACAGGTAGTACAGGACTTATAGTAGTCCCGGACAAAGAGTCGGAGTCTGGGCCAGGCGTAGTCCCGCAGGACCAGGGCTTGCGTCTTGTTCTGTCCCCAGTGTCCGGCAG
Source organism: Cubamyces lactineus (assembly GCA_022376465.1). NCBI lineage: Eukaryota > Fungi > Basidiomycota > Agaricomycetes > Polyporales > Polyporaceae > Cubamyces > Cubamyces lactineus. Next base: position 29,151 of record JACDTU010000025.1, on the reverse strand, counting down.
TAGGATGATCGTGACAAGCTCGGAGTACATGGAGGCGGAGGTCGCCGGAGTTCGGGACATAGACTCGACCTGAGAGTCGGAGTAGCCCGTCTTCATCGCGGGACCATCGGGAGTTGCCTCCGGAGGTGAGCTTGAGTGCGGCAGATAGTTCGGGGTCAGGAGTCGGGGTTGCTTGGGCGGACTTGATGTCCGAGAGGAGTTGTTCAGCGTCGAGGACGAAGGAAGCTCGGAGTACGGGGGGTCAGAGGTAGGAAGCCCGGAGTACGGGGGGTCAGAGGTAGGAAGCCCGGAGGGATGTGGCGAGCTGCTCCTGGGTGAAGACCGGTCGGTAGTTGTGCGGGTTGACGACGGAGTAGTCACTGCCCCCCTCTTTTGGGTAGACGTCCCAACGGCGTGTCAGTGCGTCGGGCTTCGCTCCAAGCTTACCTGGCCAAAACCGGACTACGAGGTTGAACTGCGAGAGGAACTCCGACCATCGGGCTTGGCGGCGAGTTAGTAACTTCGTAGTCGCAAAGTATACCAAGTTCTTGTGGTCCGTGACAACATCGATCGGAGTTGCCGAACCTTCGAGGTAGTGCCGCCAGGTCTTGAAGCATTCAAAGATCGCGAGGAGTTCCTTGTCGTGAGTGTCGTAGTTCAACTCCGCGCCGGTCAAGGTGCGGGAGTGGAAAGCGATGGGGTGGAGTTCACCGGACTCAGTGGTAAGGGAGAGAATGCCGGCAATGACATAGTCTGAGGCGTCGGTTTCGACAGTGAGGGGTCGGTCGGGCATCCAGTGGTGTAGTACCGGAGCTGTCGTGAACGCCTTCTTGAGAGCGTTAAACGAACTCCAACATTCCTTGGAGAAGTGCCAGGGCACGGACTTGCGGGTCAAGCGGGTCAGCGGTAGTACGATCTCGGAGTAGTTTGGAATAAACCGTCGATAGAAGTTTGCGAACCCCAGGAACGACTGTATGTCGCAGACCTTCCAGGGTTCGGGCCAGTCCGAGATCGCCTTAACCTTCGACTCCGCCATGGTAAGTCCGGTGGGAGAGAGAATGTACCCGAGGTACTCGACAGAGTCGGTGTGGAACTTGCATTTGTCAGCACGGGCATAAAGCCGGTGCTTGCGGAGTCGCCGGAGTACCTCTTTGATGTGCTTGCGGTGTTGCTCGGGGTTGTCGGAGTAGATGAGGATGTCGTCGAGGTAGACAATGATGCACACATCGAGCATGTCCGCGAAGATGTCATTGACAAACCGTTGGAAGGCAGCGGGCGCGTTAGAAAGTCCGAACGGCATGACTAACCATTTGAAAGACCCGTAGCGGGTTCGAAACGCGGTCTTCCACTCATCTCCAGGAGCTATGCGGACTAGGTTGTAGGCATGGTGGAGGTCGATTTTGGTATAGATTCGGGCCTTCCGAGGCGCGTCCAGCAAGTCCGAGACGAGAGGAAGGGGGTAGCTGTCCTTCTGGGTGATCTTATTCAAGCCCCGGTAGTCCACGCAAAGGCGAAGAGATCCGTCCTTCTTCTTGACGAAGAGGACGGGAGCTCTGCAGGGAGAATTGGACGGACGTATGAACCCCAATCAGAGGTTCTCGTTGATGTACTCCCGAAGTATGTTGAGCTCGAGTTTTGAGAGGGAATAGATAGGTCCGAGTGGCGGAGTAGCCCCTTCTTCCAGATCGATCTTTAGGTCGTATGGGCGGTGCTCCGGTAGGATGTCGGCCTTGGTCTTGCTGAAGACATCTGCAAACTCGTGGTACTCCTCCGGAACTCTGGTGAGGTCCAGGGGAGAGTCGGAGATGGATGAACTCCGTGCAGTAGCCAAGTCCGGAGTAGACAGATTCAGGGTATAACTCGCGTACCCCGGGAGTTTGCAAGCTCAAGCGAAAGCAGCAGCGTTCACCAGAGAGATCCGGGGTACAGAGGTCGGAGTAGGGGAAGTCGGTAGTTCCGGAGTAGCCGGAGTAGACGGAGTACGCTTAGCCGGAGCTGGCAGGGGTACCATGGTGTCAGAAACAGAACGTGGTGGGGGTGCGGAACGGAATTGGATGCTGCGCTTCTTCCAGTCAATCAACGGATTGTAGGCGGAGAGCCAGCTGTATCCCAGAACGGCAGACACGGACTTGTCGAGCAGAGTAACATAGAAATCTATATTGAGAACTTCTCCAGACGGAAAATGTATGGGCAGGGTGGTAAACGAAGTAATCAGGTGGTTAGAAGTACTGTCAAAAAGCTGTAGACGGAGCGGGGTTACGGCGGTGGTTGGGAGTTGATACGTAGTCGCGAAATCGGAGTTGATGAAACAATGGGAGGAACCGGAGTCGATAAGGGTGCGGAACGGAGTTGGGATAGGATCGGAGTACAAGTCGAGGAGGAGTGCATGGGGGTCGGAAGGAGCGGACACATTGAGCCCGAGAATCTCCGTAACAGAGGAGTCAACGCAGTCCTCATGGGGTACGGAGTTTGGAGGACCGCGGACTAATTTTTTGTCTCCTTCGGAGCTGCGGCCGGAGCAGGCGCAGCAGGAGCGGGGTTGGCTTGAGCAGCACGACCCTTAGTTGCGGACGAGGTCTTCTTCGGACAAGCACTCGCAGTGTGACCAGCTCCGCCGCAGAAGAGACAGAGATTATTGGCGAAACGGCGCTGACACTCCTCGGGGGTGAGCTTTCCATCCTTACCAAGCTTGTCGGCGTACGTCTTGGCCGGGGTCTTCGGAGTCTTAGGAGACTTCGACGAAGTACTGGAATTGCCAGATTTGGACGGGTTAGATGAGGAGGCCTGTCCGGAGTTGCTACCTCCGGACTTGTTGCCGGAGTTGGAGGACTTGGAGTCGGAGGCCGACTTGCTGCCGGACTTGGAAGGTCCGGACTCGCGCGAGACCTTGGCCTTGCGCTCCCAGTAGCGGTTGTCAATCGACTGCGCGAGGTCGCGGAGGGCCACCAGGGTCTCGGGTTTGCTGACCTCGGAGATGCGGTCCTTGAGACGGTTCGGAAGTCCGTCGTACAACTGGTATCGGAGCGGAGCATTACCCCAGCGGACTTAAGTAGCGAGGCGGGTGAACTGGGTGATGTACTTAGCTATCCGCTGGTTGTCGCCCATCCAGAGGTTCATTAGCTCATGCTCCGCAGCTCCTGAGGCATCGTAGGGGCCGAAGTTCACACAGAGTTCCTCCTGGAAGTGGTCGTAGGATGTGAGGAAGATGGGGGGGTTGTCCGAGTCACCTTTGAGGAGGTAGGGCTCGAACCATTGTAGCGCGGTGCCCTTGAGGAAAGAGATGGCGTAGGTCACCTTCTTCTCATCGGAGTCGAATGTTCGGGGTCGGGCCTTGAAGACAAGTTCCAACTGCGTAAAGAAAGACCGGAGTTTGTTGGGGTCGGACCCGTCGAACTGGTCCGGCTCGCGGACATTGTGCCGCTCGCTGTTCGAAGGTTGGGTAACGGCCAGAGTTGGAGTGGTAGTACGTTTGAGGGTACGCGCGATGAGAGAGATCGCGGTCGCTAGTTGCGACTGAACTCAGTCTTCGGAGTTGGAGGAGTCCGAGCTTGAGCTAGTGTCGTCGTCTCCCGGTCCTTGTGGGTCGTTCTCCGGAGGACCTGGCGGTCCTGGAGGGCCCGGCAGACCTGGAGGACTAGGCGGACCTGGAGGCCCGCGGCTCGGACCTGAAGGCTGACCCTCGGAGAACGGATTCCCCGGAGATGGCTCTCGGGGTACCTGTGAGGCAGTCGCAGTAGAGATGACCAAAGGCTGAGGCGGGTCACCTTCGTCATCCCCATCGGAGGACACTTCAACGATTGTTCGAGCGAACTGCCCACGGTGGCTCGGAGTAGCTTCTTCTTGCATCGCTGAGTCGCCTCGGCGAGCTGTCCAGCCACTCCAGTTCTCGGCAGGGTCTTCTTGCTCTAAGGCACGAGATTGAGTCTGAGTGCGGACTACGGTTCGAGTGGACATGTTGAGTGAAACCCGGTCAGTTCGGAAATACTGTTAGGACCGTGCCGTCCAGAGTACAACTCCGGTGGTCGGGACTTGGACGGAGTTCGGGGTCGGAGTACGACCAGAGGTCGGACTAGCACTGGGGTGAGGACTTTCGCGAAACTATTAGTAACGCACGGGTTCCGACTCGGTGTCCTCTATTTGCGGACTACGGAGTACGGACTTGACGGGACGGAGGTCAGACTTGGGAACGGGGTTAGGTCGAAGGGGGTGGTAGGAAGGGAACGAAGGATGGTCGGACTAGGGGGTCGGGGTTGAGTGTCGGACTACGAGTTGAACCAGTATAACGAGGTTAATGAGGGATAACGAGATTTCCGAACTGAGTAGCTACTACATTGAAGGGCAGTATTTATACTAAGTCAGAAACCCGATAGAAACAATAAGAGATGTACATGATAGGAAAGAGGAGAACGAAAGTACAAAGTAACTTGCCAAGGGTAAGATAACACAGATAGCTCTGTAAGCAAAAGCCTCATGTAGGTAGCGCCATGAGGGGTTATCTGAGACATGTAAGTCATGGGGTCAGGGGAAGTCCGAAGTACGGAGTACAAAGTGTGGAGTACAGAGAACGGAGTCGGGGGTACGGGGTACGAAAGAGCGGAGTACGGAGGAACGGAGTACGTAACGGAGTAAGGAGCGGAGTACAGGGGTTCGGGGTTCGGACTTCGGGGTTACAGCACGGAGCGTAGCAGTGTACATGTATATAAGGCTGCTCTGTAGGAGCAGTACAACAAGTCGCTCTTAACCTTCAATCCCTACGTGTGCCTCTATTCAGAGCTCTACAGGTAAGTGAGCTAGTGGGGCTTTTCACTGCGTAACAAGCCCTGCTCAACATTGGCGAAGAGACTGAAAGCTGAGGGTCGCTCTGTGGTGTCGCCTCTTATATACATGTACAGAGACCAAAGAGAGGAATGTTCTAGCGTATTCAAGGACTTTCTGGTACGTCGTAGTCAGCGCTAGTTGAACCTAGTACCACTGTGGCAGTGCTGCTGTGCACTGTGGGCGGCTGCGCAGAAGTGACTGTGCACCCCTATATGGTGTATATAGTAAGTGCTAGAAAGTCCTAGCTGAGACGAGAACGTTCCTGTCCTAAAGAACCGTAGCTACAGTCCTAGAGTCCACCATATTTGTATCATACAGGAAACATAGCACAAGTACATAACCAATCATAAAGTTTGTAAACAACCTATCGTACATTCATAACATTGACGAACTTCTGAACCTAGAAGGCTGGGAGCGACCTGTAAGCGACACAAAGAAGTCTTCAGTGTGTGAGCGAACGACTATATTGCATAGTATAAGTACCTGTAAGCGACATAAAGAAGCTACAAGTACTCAGTAAGTAACTGCATATAAACCATAGGTAATAAGGAAACTTACTCTTCAGTCTGTGAGCGAACGACTGAAGAGCAGGGGCGAAGAATGTCCTCCATATACTGAGAGAGGAGTGCCATGAGTAAGCGAAGAAAGGAGGCATGTGATCCCTATGTATGATGAGTAAGTGCTGAGCATATCCTGAGTAAGACGATGGTGCGAGTATCGCGACATATGGTATCATAGATAGAGAACCCTCTGGAAGGATCCGTAGCAGTGTAGAACACAACGGAAAGATGGAGGGAATGTCCAAATGTCCAACTACAGTACGTATGCTAAGCAGTCCATAAAAGGAACAAAGTCCATGCTGTGTGCGTTGTAGGCGCCACAGCCACAGGGTCCACATTCCCGGTCCAGCACAGCCGATAACCTGGAAGTTCAACAAACATCAGCTCCCCCTCCGCTGAAGGTCGTTCTCGACCTTAGAGATCCAATATAGCGTTAGGGTTTCTCTCAACAACCTCTGGGTGATAAACGTCCAAAGAGATGTTAATGAGATCAGCTTTGTTACCCACTACCTGAATACGGTCCCACAGCATACACTCCGTTGTCGACATACCTATAGCTTGGCGGTAAGTCGTCGGAATGTGTTCTGCTTTGACCTTGAAAGCAGGAAAATTCCCCCTTCGAGCAATGATGTCGTCAATGAGAAGGGAAGCTGCCTTGGTAGTCCTAACTGAAGCCTCCGGCCACCGCAAATGGTAGAAAGCCATGATTTGGGTGACTGAAGTGCCGAAGTATCCGTTAGGGACTATGAAGATGTCGCCATTGTAGTTGATGTAACCAAGTTGATCTCCTCCGGTTCCTCAAAAGAAACCGCATCATCCACAAGGGTCCTCGACATTCTTGAGAAGAGTTGTCGGAGGAGGGGGAGGAGGAGAGGGAGCCCTAACAGCGACCTTGAGGGCATCGTGGAACTCCTCTTCCGAAAGTTCATCGACGGTGCTGAGCTCAAGATGATTGAGCTCTGGGAGTAAGTCGAAAGACTCGACCTCAGAGCAAGGCGAGTCGGAACGAGAAGAGACGAGGGAGGGAGTGGACTCCTTGACCGAAGTCAGACCCCACTTGATAGCCTCCTCCTCAGGGTCAGGGGTGGAGACCTTCCAAGGGTCTGTCGAGGGAGTAGACCATCCTCCAGAGTGCTCCTCGTCCTTGTCTTCATCCTCTCCGAGGAATCCGCTCTGAAAGGCTTCTGGTAGTAGTCGAGACGTGTAGGCCAAAAAACATGTCCCCAGTTCTGGGTACTATGCTGGTTGCGAAGTGGCATGAGATCCGAGAGAACCCCCGCGACCTGGGGGTTAGCGAGCATAGATATGACTTTCTCTGCCACATGGATCACTGCTTGGTAGGCCTCACTCACAACCTGAACCACCTTCTTCTTCTCCGACTTGGGTGCCAGTGTTCTCTTGTTGTACTTGAGGAGAATGGTGTATGAGGAAGTGGCCCTAGCCAGAGCACGGTAGACATCAATAAGGTCCCTGACCTCGGGGAGATGGGAGACCCTAGCCTCAACATGGCTGTAGAGGTTGGGATGGACGATAACCCAGCCAATACGATCGGCAAGGGTACCTTTGTCATGGATAGAAACTGTTAAGACCGTGCCGTCCGGGGGTACAACTCCGGTGGTCGGGACTTGGACGGAGTTCGGGGTCGGAGTACGACCGGAGGTCGGACTAGCACTGGGGTGAGGACTTTCGCGAAACTATTAGTAACGCACGGGTTCCGACTCGATGTCCTCTATTTACGGACTACGGAGTACGGACTTGACGGGACGAAGGTCAGACTTGGGGACGGGGTTGGGTCGAAGGGGTTGGTAGCAAGGGAACGAAGGTTGGTCGGACTAGGGAGTCGGGGTTGAGTGTCGGAGTACGGACTAGAAGTCCAGTAAGACGAGTGTACAAGGTTAACGAGTATAACGAGATTTCCGAACTGAGTAGCTACTACATTCCGGGGCAGTATTTATACTAAGTCAGAAACCTGGTAGAAACAAAAGAGATGTACGTGATAGGAAAGAGGAGAACGAAAGTACGAAGTAACTTGCCAAGGGTAAGATAACGTAGATAGCTCAGTAAGCAAAAGCCTCATGTAGGTAGCGCCATGAGGGGTTATCTGAGACATGTAAGTCATGGGGTCGGGGGGAAGTCCGAAGTACGGAGTACGAAGTGCGGAGTACGGAGAACGGAGCCAGGGGTACGGGGTACGGAAGAGCGGAGTACGGGGAAGCGGAGTACGTAGTGCGGGGTAAGGAGCGGAGTACGGGGGTTCGGGGATCGGACTTCGGGGTTACAGCACGGAGCGTAACAGAAACCGTGTGTCAGGGAAGATGATTGTAGAACACTGTTCGCCATTCACGAATGAAGTTGGGAGGGCGAGGGATATGACGTCTTGAGCTCTTAGTGAAGCAACGTTCTGTGAGACGAGTACAAGTGTAGACCATTGTGAAGTTATGAAAATTGTTGAGGAAATTCAAAGAAATATTGCGTTGACTTTTTCACTGCAACTTGTGCCTCTTCTTATAGTTGCGCAGGACCGTCTGCGCATTCTTGAGATGTTTTTTGGTTCCCAAGAATTTTCTGACACGGGCCAACCCTTCCAAGCCACGAGATACTGCTTTTGGGTACCTCTAGTGCAGTGACTTAGGATCGCCTCTACCTCCCAATTCTCCCCTTCAGTCGACTCTGGGGTTGGAACTGGTGGAGGTCGGATGTAGTCTGGACCGTGCTCCTTTGTTGTGTGGTACGGAGTGAGTAGCACTGCGTGGAAGACGGGGTGTCTCTTCCATGTCTCCAGAAGTTTTAATTTGAATGTGACCGGTCCCAAGACCTTGACAATTGTGAATGGTCCCACTCGTTTTGGAATTAACTTCCTGGAGGCATATGGGAGCCTGAGGTTCTTTGTGTTGAGAAGAACCTTGTCTCCTTGCTTCAGCAGTACTTGAGCAGCAGGGAGCCTTTTTGACATCGCTGCAGCCGCTTGAGCATGTGCAGCGATTGTATTCTCTCTGGCTTCCTGAAGACTTTGAAGCCTCTGCTTCGTACTTGGATGCTTTGGGGTTGTTCTGACCATCCCAATGGCCTCTGGCTGAAATCCATAGAGGAGTTCAAAAGAGGATTTTCCTGTGACAGAGTGTGTCCGCTGATTATACGCAAATCTGAATTGAGGCAGCAGTTTGGCCCAGGTATCTGGATTGTTAGCACAGTAGAGTTGAAGTGCTAAATCGAGTTCTTGATTGACTTGTTCTGTTCCCCCATCCATTTGCAGATGATAGGCTGTACTGAGCGCAGTTTTGATTCCTAGGCTGTTGTGTAATTCTTTGAATGCCTTGGAGATGAATTGCGGTCCTCGATCCGAAATAATCTTTGCGGGTAATCCAAACCTGTGATATACATCTCTTTGCAGAATATCCATGGCTCCTTCAGCTGTAATATTCTTTGTGCAGGGAGAGAATACCGCTGCCTTGGATACATCATGGTCGACTACCACTTGGATGGCATTGAACCCATCCAACTCTGGTAAATCGGTGATATAATCCATGGTGATCGTTTGGAAAGGCCTAGTATCCCCACTGTGTTGCATGGGAATTAAACCTGGTTTGAGGGGATGTGTATTGACCTTGCATGTTTGACAAGCCGCACAACCCTTGATATATTGCGTGATGAATTTTTGCATGCCTGGCCACATATATTCCCGTTTAACCAAGTTGTAGGTCTTCTGGACTCCTGGGTGTCCCATAATCAGCGCATCATGATACAACTTGACTATATCATGGTACAACTGATTATCTGGTGGAACATATACTCTGTTCTTGTACAGAAGTATTCCATCATCGTCGGACCAGTCTTCTGGTTTGCCAAACTCCGGGTGTTTGGTAGCCTTTCCTTTTAGAGTAATGTACTCCACTACCGAGGTATCCTGTAGTTTGCTGTCCCTAATGCGCTCTTGAAGCTCGACATTGATAGCCTTGACAAATAATTCTGATCCTAGGACAATGACGTCCTTGTTGTCATTTTCCCCCCCATCATGCCCTGATCTCCGAGAAAGGGTGTCTGCTTGGGTGAGGGATTTTCCAGGTTGATGCTTGATTGCAATGTTGAATTCTGAGAAGAATAAATGCCATTGAGCCTGTCTACAATTCAACTTCTGCGCCATACGGAAGTACGTCAGATTTCTGTGATCTGAGAGAATTTCCACAGAATGAGGGGATCCCTGTAGAAAATGTCGCCATGTTTTGAGAGCTTGAACAATGGCTAACAATTCTCTATCATAAATCTGATAGTTCCATTCTGCAGGAGTGAAAGATTTGGACAAATAGGCACATGAATGCCATTGTCCATCTTCTCCTTGCTGTTGTAGTACAGCACCTGTTGCGACCTTATGCATCACACTCTATTTGAAACGGTTTCTCCGGATCCGGGATTTGCAGGATCGGTTCTTCGTAAATTGTTTCTTGAGTGTCTCAAATGCTTCTTGACAATCTTGAGACCACACAAAGGGCTTGTCCTTCTTTGTTAATTCTGTGAGGGGTTGAACTATCTTGGAATAATCCTGAATGAATTGTCGGTAAAAATTCCCGAACCCTAAGAATGCTTGGACTTGCTTGACTGTCTTTGGTGGCTCCCACTCAACAATTGCCTTGTGTTAGGACCGTGCCGTCCGGGGGTACAACTTTGGTGGTTGGGACTTGGACAGAGTTCGGGGTCGGAGTACGACTGGAGGTCGGACTAGCACTGTTGTGAGGACTTTCGCGAAACTATTAGTAATGCACAGGTTCCGACTCGGTGTCCTCTATTTGCGGATTACAGAGTACGGACTTGACGGGCGGAGGTCGGACTTGGGAACGGGGTCGGGTCGGAGGGGAAGATAGGAAGGGAACAAAGGTTGGTCGGACTAGGGGGTCAGGGTTGAGTGTCGGCCTACGAGATGAACCAGTATAGCGAGGTTAACGAGATTTCCGAACTGAGTAGCTACTACATTCCGGGGCAGTATTTATACTAAGTCAGAAACCTGATAGAAACAATAAGAGATGTACGTGATAGGAAGGAGAAGAATGAAGGTACAAAGTAACTTGCCAAGGGTAAGATAACGCAGATAGCTCAGTAAGCAAAAGCCTCATGTAGGCAGTGCCATGAGGGGTTATCTGAGACATGTAAGTCATGGGATCAGGGGAAGTCCGAAGTACGGAGTACAAAGTGCGGAGTACAGAGAACGGAGTCGGGGGTACGGGGTATGAAAGAGCGGAGTACGGAGGAACGGAGTACGTGATGTGGAGTAAGGAGCGGAGTACAGAGGTTCGGGGCTTGGACTTTGGGGTTACAGCACGGAGCATAACACCTTGAGTTTAATGGGATCCATAGCGACAACTCCTGGCCAGATAATTGATCCTAAGAATTTGACTTCTTGCCTATTGAACTCGCATTTTTCCGCCTTGAGGAATAAATCGCTGTCTTGGAGCCATTGTAAGGCTCTTTGTGTCCTCTCGTGATGTTCTTCAACATTGTTCAAAAATATTAGGTTGTCATCCATGTAAATGACCATCCATCCCTCCCAGAGCACGTCTTGAAGGATATAGTTCATTATATTTTGGAATGTGGCTGGTACATTGCACAATCCAAAACACATGATCGTTGGTTTAAACAATCCACCTGGTGTGATAAACACAGCTTTGCATTCATCACCTTCCTTGATGCAAACATTATTGTATCCTGCTTGCACATTAAGTTTGGTGGATATTGTGGCCCCTTTCAGCTGGTCAATAATGTTGCTAATGAGTGGCAAAGGGTATGCGTTTTGTGCTGTCCCCTTATTAAGAGCCCCACAATCTTGAACTGGTTGAAGACTCCCATCTTTCTTGGTGACAAAAAAAATGGCAAGGCTAGAGGAGGCTTGAATTTTCAAATGTATCCCTTCTCGAGACTCTCTGCAATAAACTGGTCGAGTTCTGCGCATTCCGTGTAAGTCAGCGGACAAATCTTCCTCCATGACCCTTTGGTGTTATAAACGAAATCCTTCTTGAATTTGATTGCATGGTCCCATGGTCTCGAGGGTGGAAATCTACTTTCTGCCTTCTTCTCAAAGACCTGTCGATAGTTCTTTTATATATCATTCAAAAGCTTACATCAAGAAGAATGCAATGATGCAATCAATGAAGGCCAATATTCAGTTCTATAATAGCTGCAGTCTCTACAAATTTAGGATCCAATCTTCTGTGGCAGAAGCCTGGAAGATAATTAAGTTGCCATGTCTTTTTTGTTACTATGGCTACAGGCTTCAAAGTGGTATCCTATAAAAGCTCTATTCCCAATGAATCAATTGAACATATTTCATCAGTAGCACAAATAGGCAGTCTCTAAACAACTGACATAATACCAGTTTCACATCAATTAGTCAGCATATAATGCTTCTTGCTGGGAACACCATGGCATGGGTATACAAGCACTACTATATGAGCATATGGTGCTAATTCATATCTATCCAATGAACCTACTTGATGCTCTGATATGCAGAAAGCATTTGATGTTCTATGCCTTTTTAGCCACCCAGACAACACTGGCCAGCATTGTCATGCCAAGTTGTTATGCTGTGTTTGGTTTCAGTAGTTATCTGATGTTATATACCGTTCAAGAGCTCTTATTGAGGAGACTTCAATGGTGCTATCCTTAGGATACTATATACAGTTGTGAATGCTCTACAGGCATAGAAGCTTGATGGATGAAGATTGCTCTAAATCTGTTTTATGTGCAAATAGCAAATATGATATGACTGATTGGTAGCTATAGATGCTACAGACAGAACAAAGTGATTTCATTAATACATAAACTAGGTAGTACTTTGGCAAGTCACAAGATACTCCTTTATTATTGAATCTCCTACCCTTTGTCAATGTATCAAAGTAGATCATGTACTAAGCAATATATTGTATACTACAAAGGTTTGTTTATACTCAATGTGCACTCTTATGATGACTGATCATTTTTAATTACTGGGTATACAGTAGAGCTAATAGAACTACTGTGTAACTTGAGATCCTATAGACACAAATAACTTATTATATTAATACATCAGATTGATAGTTGATTTATAAGTCACCAAATACTACTGGGTACAAAAAGAGGTCAAGAGATAGATAACATTATGATAGGTGCTTGTAACAGTAAATGCTATGCCACAGCTTTAGGGTTAAGTTGCTAGTAAGACCACAGGTAATAGTAATGTAAGTCAAAAGTAAGCTTTGGGATACTTACTGTGATTAGGGCCAACCCTAAGCTGTGCTATTGAAAGTGGATCCTAACCCTAGGGTTTTTAGTCTGAGTGGCTGTGTGAAATACTTACTTTTCCCTTTCTGAGTCTGAAAATCTGTTCTCACAGGGTCGGATGCATGTCACAAGATTTGACAGAAAGCCCACCCCACAAAACAATTAATTTGTTCCTCATCAATCATAAACCTTGCTTGCTATTGCCATCCTACTGTTTCTCTGCTTATTGTGATTCTTTGAACTTATTAGTGAATTGTTTCAAGGTGCATTGGATGGGCCATCCGCCATCAAAGCGCTTGAACTCTGAATATTGTTATCTAATCAGGCATTTTAGAGCAATAAACATTCAGAGATGTGAAGATACGATGTGGTAATATTGTTTCTACAATAGCTTGCACAGTTTTGAGGTTTCACTAGTGTATGCAACAAACACCTTTAGGCAAACCTTGGTGAGAGCCGGGACATTGTCCTATAACCAGGATCCTCTTTTACAGGCCAACAGACATAAGAAGATAAGTCTTACAATGATCTTAATACAGTAATGGCCATAATTATCCTGCCACCCCCCTTCGGGCGCTTAGATATTTACATTGTGCAAAATCTCCGAAATCTATGAGACATATTTGTGTCTGTATTGAAAGCGTACTGTCTATAGTATATAGTGCATTAAGCCATATCTTGAAACTCTGGATTGTTTGTGAGATTTTTGGAGATTTTCTGAAGATGAACCAGGAACTATCAGTCCCTGAACCCACTGAGTATATATAGGGCCCCTTCCATAGAATTATTCACAGACTATACAATTAATGGCAGCTTGAGCATTCTCTCAAAATAAGTACTACATTGCACTCAAGTCTGGCCCAAGACATATTTTTTGGGCATTTTCTCTGGCACCACTGGCTCTCTCCTTTACTGAAATGCATATACATTAATGTCAGACAGTAGTAGACATCATCATAGACAAATGGAGCAACTCAATTTTTGTGTTCACAATAACAGTGCCCAATTTTCAATGTTGGAAGAAATGAGGTAATTACATGCGCATAGGAGGAGTTCCTCAAAGGAGGGCTGCACTAATAAAGAGTCAAATATTTGGACGGTATTGAGATTGTTCCTGTAGATGGCTACATGTGCAGGTATGGAGTGGATCTTGTCATGTACCCATTTGAGGGCTGTGAGGACAATAAGTACCTTATACCAGAAGATGTTGTCTATGAGGCCAGGAGACGGAACAGTGGCGCCCAGGAAGCCATCCCTGAAAGACATGTGTCGCAGAAGATGGAGAGGTCAGCAGTGTCTGGCACCATGGTGTTCAAAGACAGAGGCAATGAAAAGGAGATCTTGCTTGACATAAGCATTTATATAGATTGGTGCATGAGGGATTTGCATCCCTGCAATCTTCACATAAGAGGACTGCAGGGGAGGACAGAGGAGTGGTTGGACATTCAGACCCCAGTTAATCCAGCCAAAAAATTGCTGCTGTTCACAAAGAGGCTGTCGTCAATATGGGGCATGATCGAGCAATGAACAGATAGTGGCAACAAGCTGCATGCAAGATTGTGTCAGGAAGGACAATGGTCATCTCGCTGGAATCAACATAGAAGCCAGTGAATGTGAGTGAGCGTCCAAATAGTTGTTTCTGAGCCGCATGAGGTACTCCGGCCTCGTCCCACAGCTGTAAGAGTTCAGCTTGGGAAAGTGAGAGGGTTGCAGGAGTGGAATAGTCGAGATAATGGACCAGAGGAGAGACAACATCAAAAGCAAAATTGTCATCCTTGTATGCAAGGAGGCAGGAACAGATTGGGTGATCCTCTCAAAGATTCCCGAAACAGCAACAGCAATCAATGTAATGAACACTGTTGATAGAAACAATTCCGTGAGTTGCCAGAGGGGATGCATGGGGAGAAGGCGATATGCGTTGGCAATGTCAATATGAAGAGCCAAATGGGTGTGTCACCTCTATTCTCATGGAACTGCAAGAGGTTGTGGGCAAGATCTTGGACATTGTCCGGTCGTATGCCAATGGCATGCTTGTTGATCATGCTGTTGAGTGAGAATGACCCCATGGAGTGATTGTTGATAAAACAAAATTTATCTGAATGGGGCTTGGGGACAGACAGCATGGCTTGGCATTGAAAACATTTCAGGGAGATCTCCAGAGAAAGGCGATGAGTAGCCCCAAGCTGCTTCTTCATCTTTGACCTAGTGTGTCACAAAATACAAAGCCACATCATCTGACACACTGGATGGTTCACAAGACATAGGGAAGGCAGTGGAGTCAACATCAGTGAAGGGCCAGAAACCTTCTCCAAATCCGCGACAAACCGAAGCAACGAGTGACCTATTGGGGTGGGATTGAAGGAGACGCTCAAAAACATCAACCTTCAGCAGCATCACCACACAGAACATGTTCGCGTGCAGATGCAGAGTTTCTTGAGCGGGTTTGTTGTCAAGTTTGGATTGCGAAGGGAGGGGCAATGGAATCATTGATTCGGAGAATGTCGCTAGGGGAGTGATGGGGTCATTAGAACGGTCTTCCCACCAGAAGCCTCAAGAATGGTGAGGCCTCTGATTTGCAACAATCAGTGCTGCTTTCTCCCAGGTAGAGCAGGACCTCCGACAATGGTAGGTGAACCTTTATCACCTCGGCCAAAATTTGGGTGAAAGTGTCCGCGGTTTTTTGGCCATTTTCGCCTCAAATTGTCCGAAAAAAATCTAGGTTCGGCCGCCTCAGGCAGCAATTTGTCCGGAGATTTGTACTTTATTGGATGTAGGTCCTGTAGTCGCCACAAAACGTCCGAACAGCGCGAAGTAGGTTGTATATCTCACACAATTTGTCCGGAAAATGCATGTAGGTTGTGTACATCCCTACGTTTACGCCTATTTTTTTTCTGTATGTGGTACACATTCACCGTCTGCCTAGGGGAGACAAGTTTACGCTGGGAACAGCCAGAATATATATACATGATCGTACGCTCACGCGCCGTCCTCAGAGCCCGAGTCCTCACCATCCCCCGTCTCGTTTCTACGGTTGCGATTCTTCCGGCGATGGCTCCTGAGGGCTTTGTGCAAGAAGCTCAGTATCTTCAAGTAGAATAATGATGTCCATAGTTCTAGTGTCCAGATGTCGCCATTGTTGTTGTTGCCAAGATCATGCACGTCTGAGCACAGTCAGAAAACCACTTGCTAGCTCTGTAAGCTTACACATCATTATAGATCTATTCACGAACTCTATGCAGTAAGCGTAAGCATTCTATAGACTAACAATTTTATTTACACTGGTTGAATGACACTAGGACACGCCTTAAACTAGAGCATATCTCCGACAGCCTCCGCTCTACCGATACAACTGGTAGTCTCATGGCTGGGCGCCAGGGTTGACCGGGCCGTGAATCTGTCCGGACGGCATAGAACGTGATGTAGGTTCGGCCCAAGCCAGGTTAATTTGTCCAGGTTTTCGATGTGGGTTGGGGGTCCGATTTGGCCACTTTTGTCCGGAAAAGATGTAGCATGACCCCCCTCTGGAGGCCTACTTTTGTCCGGAATCCGATAAGGCTGGCCCTACTATAGTCGAGGGTCCTGGTAGAGCAGATGTGAGGGTATCAACAATTGCGTGAAGTACAGCGGCCCTTGTTCAATCGGATACAGGCCTTGTCGGATGATCCGGGTCATCACACCATCTTTCCTCCAGGGGCACACAGTGAAGTAGAAGAGTTCTGAGCTTCTGCTCCTGCTCCGACAATGTGCATCATGTAGAGGTGGTTAAAATGGGAGAAAGCAGAGAGGAAGAGTGTATTGGATCAGCTGACTTTGCCTCTAATGGCACTGTCGAGATTGATGAGTCTGAATACCTCAACGTCTGAGACGGCAGTGAAGAAACCATTGATCTATTTGAAGTAAGCACAAAGTTTACGTAGACGAAGAGAATGGCACACTGGTACAATGCCCAGGTGACAGTCCAGTGACTGTGTCTTCCAATACATGTGTCTCTCAATACAATGTCTTGGTCTCAATGGGAGATCAGTAAGTTTGAAGTTGCCAGGCCTGACACTGTTCTTGCTATCTCCAGCCACACAGTAGACAGCCAAAAAGACACGATCAAGGGCGATGTATTGGTTTGCGAGGACATCAGTCCAGATTGCGTCCAGGATTGGCGGGCATGATGGACTGCAGACAACTTGGAGAATATAAGGTCCCTGGTATAGTTCTCCCTGAGAACAAGGATTCGTTGGAGGTCCTTGACAGCCTTGACAGTACACTTGACTTGTCCTCGCTTCCCGCCCAAAGTAACTTCATCACCAGAGTTGTTGCTTCGAAAACTGTTCTGTCATACTTCAACAGAGTTGGTTCCGAAAGCCATTTCAGGAGGTCTTGTGGCCCATTATCTTCCACTTGTTCTCTGATGGGTTCTCTGCTTGCTCTGAGCTCCTCTCAAGCACAGGTGTGAGGCTCATTGTCGTGTTGGTCCGACTGGGTTCAAGTGGAGTCTGCACTAGATCCTCAGGTTCCTGCAGCAAGGAGTTCGCAATCAATGTCTTCAAGCAAGTCAAAGTAGGCTCGTTCAGCGATTTCATTCCCCTCCACCATTTCATTGACTTAACAGTGCGGAAGAGCTTTGTGGCGGCATCAGATTTTCCGATCTCTTTGCAGCGGAAACTCTCAATAACAGCTTCATAGGCTTAAATGATGTTTACCCTGAATCTTGTGGTATTGGGATTTGGGTCTGTTCCTTGGAACACTCCGGAGGGAGCTCTGTAGACATCGGACATGAACATTGACTCGAGAGATGGGAAATGCTTGATGAGAAGAGAAAACACAGAAGCATCTGGTTCCAAAGTGGCACTGATCCTGTGGGGAGCGGAGTGGGAGCGGTTGAGTGACAACACCGGGAAACACGGTTCCAATGATGGATGCACCTGTGAGGAGCAAATGGGAGCAATTGAGAAGCTCACTGTCATTGTATCTGGGATACTTAAGAATGTCTCTTGTGTTCACGGATTCAACACCTGCGAGACTAATCAGCTCAGTCCTCAGCATCTTGCAGACAATGCTCATCATGCTGCATTCCAAGCACATTGTCGGCTGGACCCATTTTAACATGGCAAGGGCCAAGCCCCACAGTAGACATTGTAGCACATGTAAGTGCCGGTAGGCTAATCAAGTGACCAAGACAGGTGTTTGCGCATCACCCCGACCCAAGCTTGTGCAGAATGTTTTGATCAACACGAGGTAGATGTCTGCCTCGCGGATGGATGAAAGGTGCTCCAAGGGGGCGTTGTAACTCATACAGTCCCAGAGAGTCTCTTCGCAGTTGTCAATGAATCTGCCATGTCTTGCATACCCATAGGAATAGCCACTGCTAAGCAATCAATCAGTACAAAGTGTTGTCCATCAACACACATATACGACCTACCAGATTCTGTTAGAGAGCTGACCAAACATGTCAGCACGGAACTGCGAGTACATAGCTGCACAACGCACTCTCTCGGTGCCATGTTTGATGTGATTGTGGTCATCCCCCGACTGTACTAGAGATGGGCCGCTGCGGGTGCGAAAGGCGCTGGCGGGAGGAAGTGTATACAGACAGGCCTGGCCATGGTGAGGATCACTGGCGTGCAATGCATGCAGCCAACCATTGCCCCAGCAAGGATCGTCAGCAAAGGGTGCCGACCACAGCCTTATAACTTCAAGTATCCTCCGCCGCTATGTCACTGCAGGAGGAACTTGGGTACAGTTGTATGTGGGTCCTCAGGCCAACCAAAGTTTGTACCATAGGTAGCCACCACAAAGTACTACTAGAGGTTAATGTCCTACCTGAAATGCTCTCTGCCTTTTGGACCCCGCTGTGGCACCATCACCTGGTGCCACGCGTCTGAGCACTTACATACAACTTGCCACAGTTGATGTTACCCAAAGCTGGACCTGGCAAAGCTGAACCTGGCAAGATGCCGTCTCCTGCTTTCTGGACCGCCACTCTTGAGCCACTGTATGTTCACAACTCTCAATTCAGAGTTGTGATGTTGTTCCCATGTTGAACACCTCAGGAGTATCTGTGGCTAGGTCATTTGCTCCTGGCTCCCAGGTCTCCTTGGGTAGATGATCTCTAGACACGTTCAGGACGCTATGAGGTGTCTCCTTGGGATCTTGACAAAAACTCACAATCCCACCCAAGAGTTCTGATAGGGCGACAGCAGATAGAAACCAATTGATTTTCAGGCTAGGGACGGCTAATGCAGAACAGGGTACATCAGTCTGAGCACTGTAAAACAAAGCTTTGTAGCTAATGGAGAGACCGGACAGCTGAAGCCCACACAGCTCGCCACTGCGCACCATTGGGGGAATCCCAAGCTTTGTACCTTACGCCTCAAATATTTGAAGGTACGCTCAAAGTGTTCCTTTCCAAGCTGCTTCCACCACCTCACTAATGTAAGTAAGATAACTACACCCTTAGGTTGGAAGGGTTGTGCTAGAAATGATGGGGAGGGATTGGGCTGGTGGTTCTGGTGTCAATGTCCACGTGCCGTCTGCAGCGGTGGGCGAGCATTAATTCCAGAAGCATCCGGCGGGATAGAGCGGTGGCGGGACTGTAAGATGGAAATTCAAAGATGGGCACAGGAATAAAGCCCTTTCTTTCTCTTCTTTGCCTGCGGGCATGGGCGCCTAATAACAAAGGCCCTCACTCAGCATCGTGGATGATGGGCACCTCCCACAGTGCGGCATTGTGTGAGAGCATTGGATAATATTCCTCAAGATACAGGACTGGCACACCCACGGTGTAATGATGCTTGAGCCACTCTGCTTAACAACAATCTTGCACACATTGGCCGCCATGGCCTTGCAAGCTCAACTGTCCAAAGATCTCACACAAACAAGAACTAAAGACGATGTGTGCGTTCATTGAGAACTAGGGATACAACATGACAACGGTAAAAGTACACTTCGGCATATCCATCCTGCTCCTGCCTCAAATTCAAATGATGTCAAGAGTCAGACTCCAAGACAGACACACTCCTAGGCTGATTGGAGGTTGACCTGGATGTCCTTGATGACGGTGTAGCTGTGTCCCATATATCAGCATCCATTTCACCAACACAAGCAGAGGCAGAGAAATCTGGGGTAGAAACTCATTGTCCAGCGCATACTCACTGAACTCGCAGCCACACTAGGCTGTGTGTAGCCGCCGAAGGGCGCTTGGGGTATAGCGTGTTCACCGCGTTGACCTTGATTAAAGTACATAACTGGCTCACAACATGTACACACCCAGACGGCCCCAGCACAGATCTTGTGCATGCATCTTCTGCAAGTACGTGGATGTGGTGACGCCGTAGATGGTGTTGTTTGCCTGTGCGATAATGGTGACCTTGCCCTTGAACTGGAGCATGATGCACGGGCCCGGAGATCATCAGCTCAATGTAGTAGCCCTCCTGGCCCATGCGCACTGGCTGCTAACCGCAATCATCACATTGTCCTTCACTCTGGACTTGATGTAGCCCACGATGCGCTAGGGGGTGCGAGCTGAAAATCAGAACTACTGAATGGACATGCTGCCAAGAGTGAGGTATGTACATTGTTGCGAGGCCTGGGGGCCCTGGAAGACTTCTGGGTCGAAGGGGTCACCGATCTTGAGGTTCTTTGTGTGCTTACATTTTCTCATGTACATAGATACATGAACCCACGCAACAGCGCAGGCTGCAGTTGCATTTGTGTTCATAGGTGAGCACATGTGGTATGTCCGCTCAGTGTGCCAACAACTTACTAGATGCTGAAAGCTGTCCACTGGACAGCCTTCTTTGAAGTCCGCATTAGAACCCTAAATGATACTTTCACAGATGACACTCTGTGACCACTGACAAAATGACACTGTGATTACCACCATTATCAATGTACACATTGTGCTACATACAGTGACGGCCATGACTATCCTGCCACCCTTACTACCAGCGCTTATTTTGTGTATATATCGAGAGCCCCTCTACTGATTAGCCCCATATTATACATACACGTTCACTACAGTACTAGCTATATGTTTGCAGAGTTCTTTGAGAATATCTCCAATGGCTGCGAAGATATTCAAGTGACTTTGCAAGCAGTAATGGTAATGGGTGCTCAGGTTTATTTTCAAAAGATGTGACTATAATGTGGGATACAAAAAGCATATGTGATCTAGTAAGGAGTGTGAGAGCCCTTGGCATCCTTCAAGGCTTTAACACGCCTAGGAAGGGAGTCGTACAGGGACTGGATAAATGAAGGGCTAAGTCCATACCACTCCTCCTGCAATGCAGTCCATAGCTCTTGACAGTTGCGGGCAAGGGGATTGCGAGCACGCACACAGTGCTTTAGCTCACCCCAGACGTGTTCAATGATGTTCATGTCGGAAGAGGATGAGGGCCAGGGGAGAACTGTGATGTGGATGGTCTTCGAACCAGCGTTGGGTGAGCTTGGATGTGTGCTTTCGGTCATTGTCTTGCTGGAAGATAATGGCGGAAGGGCTGAGATGATGATCATGAAGGGTAACCCAGAAGGGACTGCTCAAGAATAATGCAGTACTTCTTTGCATCCATGATCCCATTGATCCGGTGGAGTCGCCCAACTCTGTTCGCAGTGATGCATCCCCAGACCATGATACTTCCTCCCCCGCCCTGAACCTTCTTCTTCACGTTCCGGTCCAGGAACTCCTCCCCAACCCTTCTTTGGACTGATTGCCTCCCATATGAGCCAAAGAGATTGAACTTAGACTCATCTGAGAAGACACTTCCACTGCTCAACCCCCCAATTTCCAACATCCTCCGCCCACATGCCCACATTCGTCGTTGCTTCATGTTGAGAGGACTGAAATATGGCTTCTCCCGTCGCACACGTCCAGGGAGACCAGCCTCAGAAAGCCATCTACGCACTGTCTGATGCGCTGTCAAGCGCTAGAATAAGCGACCACGTTTCGTGCGCCCTCAAGCCCTAGAGGGTTCAGAGCATTTGCGCCCTCAAGCCCTAGAGGGTTCAGAGCATTTACAGTAAAAAGCACTTGTTGTGTGCTATATAATGATTATATATTTGTGTCTGAATGCTGCTTAATATCTATTGAAGTTGTGAACTTGGGGGGTGGCAGTATAATTATGGCCATCACTGTACTACTACGTATTGAATCCTAGCGCTACTACCACCTTGAGCGCATCTCTCCTACCGTACTCTTGGTCAATATTCATGCACCACTGCTCTTCTACAATATATCATACATACACGCTGTTTGGAAAGTACCTGTGTGTGAAGAAACTTGAATGGCTTCATGAACTTCTCAACTCAGGGAAGTGATGTGCTGGCAGTGGGATGTCAAGTAGCTCCCACCTCCCCCCCGGGCGATCATTCCTTCGTTAGAGGCACCATCTATCCTCTCAATTCATTCAATGGATGACACTGTCAAAACAAAGGACAAGTCCTCGTGCTGTTATCATGATTGTGTTCAGTATCACTCAGTCAGCATCCCCCCATATACCAGAAGCTCTTGTGAGGGAATGTCTCAATTTCACGTTGCTATGCCAGCCATGTGTTGGTCTGTGCACTGCCCAAAACTGGGAACAACTTGCAAGCACCTCCATCCCTAGGACCCATGCCTAATCTATGGAGGTCTTTCGGGATTTTGCTAGCTGAAGCCCCTTCCTCCTCTTCCGTTGTTCCCTTTGTACTAGAGCTTAGTTCTGTCAGCTCTGCTATCTTCTCTTCTCTACTTCTTTAACCCCAGCTTACTGTCCACAAATCTCATACAACATGCCAAAGGAACAAGTTTGTCTGTGGTGCGATCTCACTTACAAGAGTGCACCAACTATGCACAATAGATCATGCAAACGGTATCTCTTCGACGTCTTCCTCACAATCCCTGCAGAGAGGAAGGGGGAGGGACCTAAAGCAGCTGTTGAACGGGACCACACAGGAAGGCTTATCTGCCTCTGCTATGATCCACAAACTAAATTACGGTGCCAGAAAAGGGCCCCGGCTCCAGCAGCACTTCAGAAACATCTCAAAGATGGGTTCAAGAACTGGTTGGTGGGTGCAGGAGTCACAGTTATCGGATCCACTCATTTCTACAGGGAGCATGCAATTATAGCCTTTCTCCCATCCTGATGGAGGGTTGGAAGCCACCCAGGACTCATCTTTGCCTGCTGACATGGAAAATGAAAATGAGGACATGGGAACCTTGTCCGGGGTTTGAGGTAGGATCCTAGTTATCATGACAGGGAGCTTGCCTACTACAATGTTCCCAATCTCCATCATCAACATATGTGGTGATTTATCATTGTATATTCATGTGACCACTGGTTCCACAATGGTTTTCCCACAGTTGTGGGCAGTTTTCAATAAAAAATGGTGACCACTAGTGCTAGTTTCTGAAGTGAAGCTCAAATCATTA
Organism: Cubamyces lactineus; assembly: GCA_022376465.1. Classification (NCBI taxonomy): domain Eukaryota; kingdom Fungi; phylum Basidiomycota; class Agaricomycetes; order Polyporales; family Polyporaceae; genus Cubamyces; species Cubamyces lactineus. The sequence continues at coordinate 6,150 of JACDTU010000025.1, read as the reverse complement.
CCAGCCTATAATTCCATCAACACAAGTTAGGGAACCAAGTGCAGCAGCTGCTATGGCTGCAGTAACCTACTTCAAGCATACCAGCCTAGTCAGCCATCTGTTGGCTACCATGTTCCAAGCTGCCTTCCCAGAGCGGTATACCAAGTATGCTGCAGCAGCCTTTGCTGCTGGAGTTTGGATCCCAGAGGACCCTTGGCTCAGTAGGGTCATTGTTTACAAGCTGGACTCAGAGCTCCACTACAACCAGGGAGATGGTAGCCCCACTGCCATTTTCCCTGTGGGCCAATACCGTGGGGGGACTCTTGCTATTCCACAGCTTAGGGCTAGGCTAGAGTAAGTGGCTGATTTGCTGCCTGGGCTTAACTATGCTAATCAAACATAGATATAGCCCAGGAACAGTGTTCATTGCTTGCGCTGAGGTTCTGGCGCACATTGTAGAACCTTTTTTCACAGCAGTGGAGGGTCCTCCCAATGGATGCACACCAGGTCGAATTGGGAACATGTTCTTCTCCAGGGCCAACATCCTTCAGATGCTTGAGGGGAAGCCACCAGGTTGGGGCCCTCATACAGCTTACAGTGCCAACCTTGTCCCTACCCCCCCCCCCCCCCCCAACATGAGCTACTATAGAGTGATTAACATAGTCTCTATTCTCAGGACTGTGAATACAAGTCACTGTATTAGGGACTGAGGTGATGGGACAACACACGCTAGAACAAGACTCATCATAAACAGAAGAAATGATACCAGACTGACCCCTATGGCCTGTACAAGGACATGCAAGAAAACAAGAAACAAAATGTTCACTCATGGGCCTCAATGCCCACACGCCCTCCGCCACAGCGCCACACTGCTTGTCTGTGGCCCCACGCTCACAGTGACCATTCCCTCCAATAGCTACATTGGGTTTTCAACTGTTGAAGGGGGTACCAAGTCCACAGGCAGTCAACATTGTTGGGATATCTAGCTTGAATTTCCCTGAACAGTGGCAACAAGCGGTAGGTTCCCAACTGCACATACAACTCTATGGTGGAGACATTCTGCTGATGTGCTTGCATTGCAGCCCAGCGACTTCCAGAGTCTTGCAAATGCCATCCAGGCTGCAGAGGATTAGGCATGTTTGCCGGAATGTCCTCAGAGTGAATAGACAGATTAAGGGCCTGTTCTGCTGTGATTGCATACTATGCAATGTGTTAATATACTATCTCAAACACTTTGACTTTAACACGCACCTCCTCCTCATTGCTGGGAACTACATTCTTGACCTCCATTTCCCCAGCAGGTGGAACTTCCTCTCCTTTCTCTGCTTCTTCTTCTATTAGAAAATGCATGATTAGCTTCAAGTATTGCAAAGAGTGTATCAAAATATCACACACCATTCTCCACAGGTGTTGTGGGCACTGGTGACAAGGGTTTCACCGGCTGCACTGGCTGCTTGTCTCCACTAGTGCTGACAACAGACTTGCTGCGCACTGCCTTTTGCTTGCCTTTGCCCTTGTGGAAAGCCCAATCTGGCTGGCGCTTAGGTGCAGCTTTGCGCCTGGTGTGATGCCACTTTGACACCCCAACAAGCTCATCAGGCTCTGATGTGACTGACAGGTTCTCCTCATCTTCATCTGAGGAGTGGTTGCTCTCAACCTCGAATTCCGAGTTGGATGGTTCACTGTCCTCAAGCTGCAAGTCTTGAGTGTGTTCACCGCCATCTGTACCACTGCTCATCTAAGTCATCTGAGCTTGATGAAGTGCTGTGGTCGTCAAGCCCACCATGGATGGGCACTTCCCTGGCCTTGGACAAATTGATGTTAATGCTTTGTGGCTGCACATCAACATCTTCCATTTCTTCCGGCTCTGCATTGCCCTCCTTGTCTTCATCTGGTGAGTTGAGAACTTGCATCACACCCCTGGCTCGCCTTGCACAAACACCATGACGAGGCTGAATGAGAAGGTCTGAAGGGAGGGCAGCTGAAGACTGAGCATGCTGGTTTAGTGCAGCAATGAGTTGTTGTGCCATGACATTCTGCTCATCCTGAACCTCATCCTGCTCCAAGTCTGCATGGCAAGCCTTCGGGCCAACGAGGATTTGGGGCTTTGGTGTAAACCGCAGCCATTTCCTGGTTGAACCACTGATGGACTTGCCCAATTCTCAAGTGCTCCAAGACCTTCTGCCAAAGCTGGTGCTGGATGACATTGGCTGGACCATTTTTGAAGGCTTGGATGTGGTGTGCGTAGGATTCCTGAGTGTGCTGCCCATACGTTACAACAGTATGATTGTCATGTTGCTGAACCACTTGGTCTTTTTAGGGACAGGGGTAAGCTTCAACTGAGGGGAGATGACACCACCAAAGGTGACTGTGTCCATTCCGTCTGGCAGGAACTTGGTTTTTGCATCACAGTGGTGGTTGAGGGGCTCATCCGGGTGGGCATCACCATTTACCAAAGCCTAAGGGAAATGATCAAGCCATTCTGTCACATTGCAAAGTAAAATGCTAGTGTTCTGTACATCACCAAGTCAGCAACAATATCCAGCATCCAAAGCCAAATTGCCTAACCCTAAGTGCCTGCAGATATTTCTGGGATGCTTCCTCATAGAGCTGCACCACTGTGGTATTGAGGTTTTCATTACCAGCCAAACCGAGCCTCAAGTGGATGAGATGGGACAAAATGACTCCATCACCAGACTTCCACCACTGCAGGAATCCCCATGAGGGCTGGCCTTGCTTTACAGGGATGTTTCTGGGCTGCAAGCTGTTATAGATGTTGGCCCATGACGGCACATGTGTCATCCAAATGATCTATGGTATATGAGTACATAACTGAATAAATAGTTCTGCAATGGGACTCACGTAGGTCACCAGGACCAAATCATCAAACCTTCCACGGAGGTTTGTGATTGGATACCCAGATGCTTGTGTTCCCGTACCTCTGGACCACAAGCCTGTAGCCTGCAAGCCATGCAAGATGGTGGAAGCAGAATGCTCATGGGAGGCTGGTATGTGATTGATCAAATAGTTGACCTTTCCCTAACTGAATGTTGTACTCTCAGGAACGTTTGCATCAGCAGAGGATATTTCCACTACAAATGTTTTAAAATCTGTGTCCACCACCTTGGAACGCCAGGCATGCGCCATACACAGGGCTGTTGTTGTGGTCAAGGAAGCAGCCGAAACCATCCGCAATCTGCAAGAACAAGGTCACTTCAAGAAGGAGCACCTAAAGACAACTGAAAGTCAGTTGCAAAAAGGTATGTGTACTGTTGCTCGCAATGTTACTCCCAGTCACCGGTCCTACAGCCCAGAAGTCTCTTGAATCTCTTCAAGGCACCCAGTGGACCGGGTCGGGCAGTCAGGACGATCCCATGGAAATGATGATATGAAATCCTGATACCACCCGATAAAGTACTTGTCTCTCTCTTACAAGGACTGAGACAAATCGTGCTCGCGTGCTCACAGGACTTGCAATACGCGTCGTGAGGTGTTGTACTAGGATAGACGGTCGCGGTGTAAGCCAGGATAGTGGTCATGGTCTGTGGTCTTCACGCAAGAAGAGTCTGCCTGAGTGTCGAATATGCGAAATTCCAACGCAAGTTACATGCCGACCATTTAAGGATGCTCATGAAGCAGCATACTGGGACATGTAATAGCCCAGATTGCCGGTCGCAGACGTGGGTTTCTTGGCCCCGCACACCCGCCTCCTCCGTTGCCTACCGCGCTTCGGCAATATCCCTAGAGGAGGAGTGCATCGAGTGCAGGTATAGGCTATGGCGGCCGGCGTTCATCGCAGGTTTCATGCTGGCGAGCGCAGTGTACAGTCAAAAACCGTGCAACGCAACACCACCGCCCAATGCAACGCCTGCCCGATATAGTATATTCCAGCTGATAAACGCCGTCTAAGCGCGGAAACTGTTGCGTTGCGCGGTATGAGCGCCCATGAGCGCCTAGCGCCGTCGAGCCGAGTTCGGGCAGTCATGAAGTATTTATGCAGCTTTCTCATTCATTCTTCACCACATACAGTGTGCAGAGCTACTGTATGTTGCCGTGCAAATTTTTACACTCTTCTCTTGATTTTTCTAGCATTGTAACTAGGTGAGAGTGCAAATCGCCCAACGCAACACTTGAGCGCTTATAAAGCGCTAATATCCCTTATCGGGTAGGCGTTGCGTTGGGCGGTGGTGTTGCGTTGCACGGTTTTTGACTGTATCTGTATATGGCTTTGAGCATCGTGCTCATACACGATGGAGACGTGCTTGCGCGCATTGGCACGAGCGAGCAGCAGAAGGCCAATTGTATGCCAGAGGAGGACAAAGAAAAAGACTGGCAAGAGGGTTTGGAGGGAGAGTGAGGCCTGGAGCCCGAGGATGAAGCGGAGCCTGGAGAGGAGTCCTTAGTTGTCCTGTGTGGGGCGGTATGGTAGCTAAGTATACATTGAGCATCCCAATGCTTACATTCCTATCATATTTGGCCATAGGTAAGGCCCTCCGGGCAGTCCTGGCCACGAATGTCATGCAATAGAGGCGGCACATATATAGAACAGAGGGCATATGTACGAATCACATATCATGAGAGTACATGGACGTTGGAGGACGATTAGTTGGGCATGTGCCGGGTGTGCCTCGGATGCGGTATCATAGCGGACAAGAAAGACTACAACGATAACGTACAAGCTGAACCCCAAACAACTTCGTACGGCAGTGCATCTCCCACTACCCTCACCAGCTCCGTTCAACTGGCGACTCGATTTTACCGCAGGCATGGATGTTGCTTGTCAGAACATAGTCGAGGCCTTGCTCAAGCAGGAAAGGGAGGGTGTAACAGTTAGAGATGTTGCTTCTGTCTTCTGGATCTAGCGCCAGAAGCCATTGGCAAAGCTCGCGAAATGCTCCGTCGCAGATGCATTGCTAATCACCGTGTTATGTTACAATGAGGAGGCGCATGATGTACGGAGAAAGCTTCACTGATAGGGGCATTGCTAAGAGAATTCTCCAGACGCTTTCAGCAGAAATCGCATTGATATCGTCCGGTGGGAAGCACACCCGTGCAGAGGCGCGTATCTTGAATACCCCAGGGTGTCGTTTCTCACATTGTTTTGCGAGATGGGCGGGAAACGGACCCAGAACGTGTTCGAGAAGAGCAATGCGCTCCAGGTCTGATTCGGTGTAATGAAAGAGTGGTGCCCCCAAACACAGCTCCACGAGAACACACCCGGTGCTGAACGGATCAACTGCATGATCCCATGGCATGCCTGCAAAGATAGGAGTTAATGTCACACACAAGGATAAAATGCGGCGGCGCACCTAATGTGACCTCGGGCGTGCGATAACAAGTCGCTCCGACTCGTCCGTGCCTCCCGTTGGGTTGCACTACGCTGGATTCTCCGAGGTCAATTATAATAAGCTCAACCGTTGCGAGTTCGGCCTATCGAAGTTGCATACAGCGCCTGGCATGCAAGTGGAGAGCATGGATGCGTACCTGGGTGAAGAAAGCGTCATCTGATGACATTCGATGGACAGTGATGATCTCTGAGGAGTGCAATAAGACATTGTTCGGCTTGACATCGGCGTGCACTATGGAACACATATGCAAGACTTTGGATAATCAGTTTCGAGTCAGATTTATAGGAGAAAAAGGTGGGGGGTGAGGGTTAGGCCTATGATTCTGACGTTTTGCTTGCAGCGGTGCGCATCCTTGCGCTGCCGCACTCAATAATATATTTCGCATTTTTTGTCTCACATTAAATTATCTGATATTTTGAACTTGCCTGCGGCCATGCTCATTTGTGTGCCGCCGCGATAGCGTAATTTCGCGATAGTGTAATTTCACGATAGCGTAATTTTGTGAAACCAGGTCTCGCAGCAATGTGCATCTGCGCTTCGCCGCAATGTGCGAAATCCTTTACAGTATTGAAATAATTTCATGCGGCCATGCCCAAGTGCGCACTGCCGCAGACCACATATCAAAGTGCGGCAACGCGCATCTGTGCATCGCCGCGAACAATCTCTGTTTCGCACAAATGTGCCTTCGCACTTCGCACATCCGGCGACACCTGAGTTCCTTGGGGTAGCTTACCTCGAACCGGTGCGTCCACGACAACTGGTTAAAGACGAAACCTTGAAGTGGAATGTCGGCGAGAAAGACGACACGTGCGGCTCCGCGAAC